>OY720347.1:61050910-61650910 GCA_963082975.1 Labia minor
AAAAATAAATAATATTATCAGTAACTTATATTTAAAGATCATTTAAATAAATAAATAATTATTAAATAAAAATTATAAGCTCTCAATATGAATTTTTATTTTAAATTATTATGGAGTCTCTTTTTTAATGTGAAACTAAACAGACAATAATCCTCTCACCATTCACTAACAATTTTTGTTCTTGAAAATAATTGATTACCTAATAAATAAAAAAAATTCCTGCCGGAACCACTATGGAAATTAAAAAGCATTAAATTTTAATTATTTTTTCTCTGCTAAATTTGTTTACCTTTCTCTATCCAACATGGTTTTTGTTAATCTTATTATTTCTTTTTTGTAAAATTTAAAAAAAAAAATTACTCTATTGCTCTATTAAAGTAAGTATCTATTTTTTTTACCTATTTATTTATCTTACACTACTTAACTGAGAAGTTCCTGGCTACATCAATTAGATTCCTCCAATCGTCACGCTCCCTCCAACCGATTTCGGCCCTTTGTCTCCTATAAGTTTTTTTTATATTGATTTGGTTCAGGTATAAATTGTCTGATTTCAACCAAAGTTACATTTATATTATTAATTTTAGAAATTATTATTTTCAATGAAATTAGTTTTTTGGTAAATTTCAAATTTTTTTTTTGTTTATTTTAAACCCTCAATAATTTATTATTTATCTTTCTGCCATTGCAAATGTACTTTTCAAATATTCCAAATCTTTTTCAGAAATAAAAGACATTACTTCATGTATTAATTATATAGTATCATTCAAACAATAAACAAAATAGGAATTATTTTTAAATCAAGGTGTGATGCAATCAACACATACTTGATCCTTTTTTTTTATTACTTAATATCATCTTTTTATTATTTGTAAGATTGGATTGTTTAGAAATTCCCACCAGATAATTAATATCATAAATATCGCCAAAAGAACCAATCGAGTGGGTATTGACCCAAGTCGCTTGGTTGACTCCGTGAAGTCTGGCCATCGAGGTCGGAGAAAGTTCTGTTTATTACTACCGAAGACGTGTGTTCCAGCTCCATGTTCTTTCATCTTTTCCACCTGTCGAAAGGATTCAAGATGAAGATCGGCAACCCGCCCTTTTCTGTCATACTGCACAATCTTTTAGCCATTTATGGTCGACTAATTTTTCCTTCTCCCAAGAGAAACTATCTTTTTTCAACCGCAGTCGATATTGTTCAACATTCACCTTTGAACCCCTTAATTTTTCTTCTCAAATAAACTTACCTCTTTCACCCTTGATTGTAACCAACCATTGGAGGATGGTACATCCAATAAATTAGGGCTGGACATAAATATGTCCAAAAAGAAGGTATCCAATGCAATCCTTAACTTGAACGAGATATGAAGGGAATAATAAAATAGTGAAAAGGTTGTCGCCTCGCGGCGACTGCCGCGGAATCGCGGGTTTCACTTTCCCGTCTGGGGTTATTCACACCGACACACCTCCGTCTCGGACACCTGTCGCCCACAGGTTTCCCGTACCGGAATTTATCGGTCCAACACCGAAATTTTGGATGCCATTCCTTCGCAAACATAAGAAAAACAACAAACATATAGCTAATTTCATAAGATACACCCCATTATTAGCCTAAATAATTTAATATTGTGTATATACTTAACATTTACAATCCCATTGAAAAAATGACATTTATAAATTTTATTTAGGTTAATTGAAGGCTATATATTGAATATTAAAATAAATTCCCACATATTTCATTCTATAATTTATTTCATTTAACAAGTAATCTATAAATTATAAGTCACTTTTTCTTTCAAAAGTCCTACATTTTAACAGATGTTGAAATTTTTTTTTATTTGTTGAAAATAAAAAAATTTCGTTGAGATTTTTTTTTTATCATAAAATATATCAGTAATAACACTCTGGTCTCTTCAATGTCGAATATACGTGATAATTTAGAGAAAAAAAATTTATTAATTATTTGTAAAAATAAATGATACTTTTAAATTATTAAAGCTTTGGTGGTTGTTTTTATTTATAACGGTATTTTGTAAATTAAACCACATATTGATATTTGTTATTGTAAATTTATTCAAAAAATACAAACATATACACAACGTTTTGATTGCTACTTCTGCAATCGTTATCAAGCGACTGCACTGTTCGAGTGTCCAGTGACAAGTGACCAATGATCATTAATATAAGACCCAAGTCACCAACCCGATGGCGCTCTGAACGTGCTTACAATTTCAAAATTACAGGAGATTAATGATCATTGGTCACTTGTCACTGGACACTCGAACAGTGCAGTCGCTTGATAACGATTGCAGAAGTAGCAATCGAAACGTTGTGTATATGTTTGTATTTTTTGAATAAATTTACAATAACAAATATCAATATTAATTATTATGGTTTAATTTACAAAATTCCGTTATAAATGATACTTTTGTTAGTTAAATTGAAATTTCTTTGGAAATTTACTCATAATCCTATTAATATATTAATTAATTAAACTTACATTTACAATTTTTCTATTTATATTTGATATTGTTTGTCGAATTATATTTAAGTTAAATAATAATCAATTTATTCATAGTCTTTAATTATCCATCTTTATTTTATGTTGTTAATTCAATAAATATTTATTTTTAATCACACCACACCTCCAATTATTATTCAATTTTTTTTTATTCTTTATGCTTTTTCAATAAATGATAATTTATTATTTTCCTAAGAAAATCACTCAAGGCGTTTATTGACAGGGCCATCATTACAATTTATGTCTAGATACCGACAACTGTTAATTTAATCACTACATTAATTACGACAAATCACCTTGCACATTTTCATATGATATATTTGCTCGTAGTTATGATTAAAGTTCATGAATCATTCAATTATATTAATTGGAATTTTAAATATTTTTTCTAAAAATGCATCTCATCGAATAAATAATTGCTAAAGTTAATTATTATTTTAATGTTAAGCTTATATAAGGTAGGCTTAGGAGAAGATCAATATATAAGAATATGTTTTTCATAATTATATGTTATTATGGAATTATTATTGTGGAATTCGCTAAGTCTGATACCACTAGTATCATAATCTATGTATATATAATAATAAGATTAAATATAATATCTTTTTTTTTATTAATACTATTTAAAAACTTGCCGAATAGGCAATATACTAGGTAGAATAATAATTATATTAATTATATGTTCAATCTACTTTTACTTGTTAAGATCCATTCTGAAGAAAATTTTAATTTTTAATTTTTCATTTCATTTTATAAAACAAATTATAATTTTTTTTTTTATTTGTATTGCCTTTGTCTTACCAAAACTTCTTATCGAGTTAAAATGTTGATGAAAACATTTGGTGCCGTTTTCACTGTAACTTGATTCAAAGGATCACTTGACTCTCGCTTCAAGTGGCCGGATATAAGCGAATTAAGCGGTAAATCATGAATCTATGTTTCTTTGCTACCGATTTCGCTGACGTGAAAGGGAAAATAGTTCAATCGTTGTCAAATACTTTCGTTTAACGATGTTGGTAGTTTTCCATTTAATTTCTAGCTAATTTCCATTGCAATTGTATTGAATGTTGTTCCTTGCTGCCGTAGGTCAGTTCACTTTGAAAACATTCCAACACTGATTGTATTCCCTTGTTATAAATAAACAAATCCTTTGCGAAAAAAATGTTGTGAATGTTTTATCTTTCGTTTCTTTTCTCCCGTAGGTACAACCTCACCTGATACCATATCAAGAGGCTTCTCCTTTTATACCAAGCAAATTCTAAGTAAACATATCTTTAAAATATTTATTTTATTTTTTAAATTACAAAAATAAAAGTAAATACTATTATTGTCTTTAAAAATATACATAATGGACAAAATATGTATAAGTATTATTTTTATAAACTTATTTCTACAGAAAATCATTAATTGATCATTATGAAATCAAAATTGTTTTTTATTTGTCTTATATTTGTCTGGATTATATTATATTAAGGGGAAAACATGGAGAAAATAAAAGGTTAATAAAAAGTGAAAATAATCTACTTTCTAAATTTTTAATTGGGAAAAAAGTGATAGTTAATTTCAATTATCATGTTTAATCATTAATAAGGCTCACATCTGGCGAGAGAATATCCATTTTTTGAAAATAAATAACCTAATAATTAATATAAAAATAAATCTCAAAAGTTAATTTATCAAAAGACCCGAGATATAAGTTTTCCAGTAATTGTAATTTGCTTTTTTTTTTAACTTAATACAAAATTGAATAAAAAAGATTAAAAAAATTATGTATGGAATCGAACTCAAATTACATAGAAGAACAAGATTAGATTTTGAATATTTTTTTTAAAAAAACTAATTTTTAGGTCTTTTTACATTTATTTTATTACAAATGTTAATATCTTATCTTATTATACTAGCAAAAATTGTATATATATATATATGTAAATTGGTTTTTAATTAAGAGACAAATCGAGGTTCACTGAAAAAATGAATTTATTTTATTTTACAACAATAACAATATAAATAAATACATTTAGAAGATTTATAAGAATTACCTGAAAAAATGAAATCGATTTTTAATGTCCTTATATATATGATTAATTTAAACTATATTAATTCTATTATTTTATATACACAATTTGTAAATAGTTTATAAGTGGCTGTCACAATTCTGAATCTCACTTGTGATGTGTGCTATGTTGTTGCAAGCTTCAAACGAATTCTAGCAAACGCGGCACTTACAAATTTACACCTCCCCTCCTTAAGTCTCGAAAAGGTTTCGAGATATAAGGGATTAGTTTTTTACTATGAAAAAGAGTTATATCTTGGCCTCTTCTTCCGAAGGCAACTTCATAAATTGAATTTGATAATCTCCTTATTATCCGGTAGGGTCCACTTCTTAATGTTTCCAGCTTGTTCCTATTTAATTTATTGCCTTTTTCTATATAAACTAAATCATTGTTTTTAAATTCATAATTGCTTCTCGTTTTATCAATTCTTTTCTTGTTCTTTGTGAAATTATTTTTGGAATTTTGTATTGCTTCTTTCCGATCCTCTTCTAAGTTATATGTTTCTTGAAATTCTTTAGGAACAATTTCAGACTTCTTTCCGTATAGTAAATAGGCTGGTGAAAATTTTGTAACACTATGTGTTGTTTGATTGTAATCTTGAACACATTCTTCTGCTACAGTTGTCCAAGCCTTTTTCTCAGTGCTGTTGAACTTACAACGCATTCTATTTACCAATGTCTGGTTTAGACGTTCATTTAAACCATTCGATTCCGGACAATCGGTAGAAGTAAAAATCAATTGAATATTCTTTTTCTTCAAATAATCTCTAAATTCTCTTGAATTTATTCCTGCATATTGGTCTGCCAAAATAGTTTTTATAGAGTTATTCTTTGTTATGGGTTCAATTAATTTTATAAAATCACTTGCTGATTGTCCCCTGGATGTTGACATAAAAACATATCGTGATAGATGATCTACCAGGATATGCATGTATCTCTTAGTTGATTTATTTCCAGCAAACCCACCTATCGTGTCTAGAGACATAATTTCATATGGCTTGGTTGCTGGTCCCAATTGTGACATTAAGCCTATCACTCTACATCTTCTAGATTTATTTTCAATGCATACTGAGCAGCTTTTACAGAATTGATCCACCAGTTTATCCAGATTCTTAAAATAGTAATGAGGTCTTATCTTCTGAACTAGTTGACTAACTCCTATATGACCGTAGAAGTTATGTAGTTTTTCTATAAGTTTTTGTCCAAACGATTCGGATACAAAAATTCTATTCTTTTTGAAGCAGACTTCACCTTTCTTAATTATATTTTTTGAGTCTCTGATTTCATCTTTATTTAAGTTTTGATCAGCAATTATTTCTTCTAATATCACTAAATTTGTAACTTTCAAAACGTCTTCTTCATTTTCAAAGCTCTCTAGAACCGGGTTTCTTGATAAGGAATCAGCTTCTACATTTTCTTTACCTGGAGCATATATAATCTTGAAATTATATTGAGATAGATAATACATGAGATCGCCAAGAGGTTCATCAGTTCTTGCTTTTACTTTCAAACTTTCAAGCGGTTTATGATCCGAAACAATAATGAATTCTCTTCCTATTAACCAATGTTGCCAGTATAATATGGCCTCTTTGATCGCAAGGCATTCCAAGTGAATAGCTCTCTTTTTCTTTTGAGATGGGCTTAACTTTTTTGAAAAATATGCTACCGGATGAAGTATACCATCTTCTTGAGGTTGTTTTAATATGGCTCCTAATCCGATACCACTGGCATCACTATATATATATACCGGTTTATCTTGGCTATATATTGCTAATATTGGCCCTGAACATAAATATTGTTTCACAAATCTGAAGGATTTTTCACAGTCCTCGTTCCATTCAAATTTTACATTATTTCTTAGCAGATTATGTAATGGTTCAAGTTTTTCAACCGCATTTTCAATGTATTTATGATAAAAATTGATTTTTCCTAAAAATTGTCTCACATTTTTTTTATTTCTTGGCGTTTCAAAATTTCTAATTGCTATTAAATTGTCTTTATAGGGACTGACTTTATTCTTTTCAATAATGTGTCCTAGATATTTCACTGAATTTTTTGCAAATTTGCATTTGGATAGCTTCAGTTTAAAGCCTTCTTTCTCAATTGCATTAAGTACAAGTTCTATATGATTCAAATGTTCTTCAAAGGTCTTTGAGAATATTAAAACATCATCAATATAATTTATGGTAAATTCATTTAATTTATTGCGTCGTATAATGTTTGCCATGGTTCTCTGGAATATTGAGGATGATACCTTTAAACCAAATGGTAAACAATTCCATTGCCAGTGTCCATTCTGTGTGACAAATGCCGTTTTCTTCTTATCTTTTTGTCTTATAGGGATTGACCAAAAGGCAGAGTTTATGTCAAAAGCTGAAAACCAGTTTTCAAGAGGTAAAGTTCTCATTTTTGAGCTATACCACTCTATAGTGTTTCCTTCTAGGAATAGTCTCATAGCTTGTATTTTTTTACCTTCATTTATCACCTTATATCTTTCACATTCCTTCTCAAATTTTTCTAACCATTCTTGAGCATTTTGTTGTTTTCCATGAAATTTTTCAATGATAAATTTTCTTTCAATGTCTGCAAGAGTGATTTCATTAGTTGATAATTTCTCTTTTAATTCATTAACTAATTTTATTAACTCATTTCTTTCTTCACAATCTTCATTTGTCATATCTTTCTTGACTATAATCTGGTTTGATTTCTCTTCTAAATAATGATTTTTAAAAACAAAGTTTTCATCTGAGTCTATATAAAGTGCTGCTACTGGATCTGGTAAGGATATTTGAATATTGCGAAAGTTACCTTCATTTAGCATGCTCTTGCAGCCATTTTTGACAATACTCATTTCAAATAATTCTTTGTGTTTATATTCATGTTGAAGATTTTCCGGAAAAATATAAAGTGTTTCATCTTTTATAAACTTTATTGATTCGACTGCATTCACTAGTTCATCATTAACGGTCTTTTTTTTGAAATGAATCTTCACTTGTACTGGCATGTTGACAAAAATCGATTTGTAAATTGGTTTTTAATTAAGAGACAAATCGAGGTTCACTGAAAAAATGAATTTATTTTATTTTACAACAATAACAATATAAATAAATACATTTAGAAGATTTATAAGAATTACCTGAAAAAATGAAATCGATTTTTAATGTCCTTATATATATGATTAATTTAAACTATATTAATTCTATTATTTTATATACACAATTTGTAAATAGTTTATAAGTGGCTGTCACAATTCTGAATCTCACTTGTGATGTGTGCTATGTTGTTGCAAGCTTCAAACGAATTCTAGCAAACGCGGCACTTACAAATTTACATATATATATATTTGTATATTTTTGAGATTAATTTATTAATTAACCGCTCGATGGATTTTTTGAAATTCACACCATAGATAATTTTTACAAAGAAAAATCGTTCTGTATTGGTCTCAGCCTCGGGAAAAATCATCTTCATTAGTTTTTTCTTAATTTAATTTATATGACGTCACTAACTACATCATTCATAATTGCCTCTTGCCATTCTTATTTAATTGAAAATGTATTCATATTTTTTTATATTTAAAATATTTTAAAATTTTTTATTTAATTTCGAAATAAAATTAAAAATATTTATTTTAATAATATATTTATTAATCTTTCACTCAAAAAAATCTCCAAGTTATCTTATTTGTTTTGCAAACATTGTAAGTATATAAATCTATCTATCTTGAAAACATATTATACATATTATTAATGATATTTTAAAAACAATTTCTTTCTTTAATTAATATTCATTTATAATGATAATTAAAGAATATCTATTATATATAAATATTTGAATTATTGAATACAAATAGAAAAGCATAAATAAATATTTTTTTTAATTCCTGTTTCTTTTAAATATTTGAAATTTTTTAATCTGTTTTGTTAATTAATTTTTTGTTAATACTTATACATTTTTATTAGTTAATTTATTAAAATAATTAAAGAATTGTTTAACAATATTTTTTAAAGGGTCGAGCGATAGCTCGCTGGTCCAGATACTTTTATTTTATTTTAAAACAAAATATTAGTTTCTCAGTATTTGAATTATTGTAGTTTTGAAACATCAGTTATTTGAACTTTTACGCCTGTACAAGTTTCATCTTTTATAAAATTTTAATGGATTATTCTTAAGAATAAAAACTTTCATCTTATTAAAATAATAATTCATTCATACTAGTTTTTTTCCCTCTAAAATTAATTAAATTTCACTAATATTTATTTCTTCCTAGAGAAGAATTAATTGAAATTTGTTAAGCTTTAATAACTCATTTGTATTCGAGGAAGGAATGTTTGAATCGATATAAAAAGTGACTTTGGAACGTTGTTCAAATGACACCAATAAACCATCATTCATTGATTAAGTCCAACTACCTTACCAATTAGTTAATGGCAACTTATTTTTTTTGGTATAATTTCATTGGGAATCAATCTTTCTTATTTCAAATGTTAGATTTAATAAAAGAAGCAAAGAAAATGATCGGGTAGAAAATTTCAAGGACTGTGTCCAGGTGGCTAGAAGTTAACCTATTCGATCCGTGTAGGCGTTGTCTTGGAAATCCTCCTCAAGGATCAAGATCTCCATCATGTCGAAAAGATATTTTTACAATTGGGAGCAGCGCATATAATCAATGATCATGTCATTATTAGTTAGGTATAATATTATCATCTTATTACTTTAACTCGAGAAAGATTTTCTTTCCTCTAATTTACTATTGAAATTATTATTCTAATCTCAAAATGTTGTTTTTTTCCTCTCTATGAATTAACCATCTAGCTGTACTTTATAACTGATTCTAGAACAATAAATATTTGTCCACCTATGTTTGTCAAATGTATTTTCAATATCCTTCAATTTCAGAATGAATTTCAAATGGAAATCAGATGATGCCTCAAGATACAATTGTATTTTATTACTATGATTGCACGATTGATGACATAGTTGGTATTCAATTGCGAAAGTTCGAAATTGGTACCAATGGCAAAACATTCATCCATCATAAATAGAATAGATTAAGTATAAGTTTGAAAAATCATTATTGATATAATAGAGAAGAATTTTTATTTATAAATATTTATCAATAGATCAAATTATTAAATCATTTCTATCATTATTCTATTTTTTTTCCCTTTTTTTTTAACTTATATACTCATGCTAACTTTTATATTCAAAATTGACCTAAAAATTAGAATTTCTTGTAAATAATGATTCATTTTTGATTATACACTTATATCTGTGTAAAAATGTATATAATAAAATTGATTCATTGATTATTTCTTATTGTGATTAAAATTATTATTTTATTTGTATTATTATTTGCTATTCTATCGAAGAATGTAAATAAAAACAATGTAATTCACAATTATGATTATTATTTTAAGTTCATATTCTTAATATCTGACAATTTAATAAATTATAAATTGAGAAATTCTTGACGGTGATCTTGAGTTCAGTTGCAATCAATTAAAGAAATATCGCTTGTGACGTGATCTCCCTACAAATGTGTGTGCATTAATTGAATAGGCGTCAAATTTATATATTAATGCCTTCTAGGGAAAACATTAACCTGAATCAATTGCCATTCAATTGAGTGATAATAATAATTTTGTGAAAAGGATAGAGAAATACTAAGATGCTTTATGAGTTCTTACTTTCCTCCACGTTCCATATGAATGTCGTTTGTGTTTCTATTCGCATTTCTTCATTCTTTTCGTTTTATTAAACTTTATATAGGAAAAAATAATCAAATAACGAAAATAAAAAATTTTTCCTTTGATTTTCTATTTATTTTTGTTTCGATATATGATAGTGATGCATTAGTTCATTAGAATATATATTTTCGAAATGCTACTCTATTTTCTTAGTAGAATATGTGAATATGTTAATCAGCTATAAATTCACTTTAATTAGAAATGCAAATATGTTGATCCTATTGAACACGTTAGCAAATATTTATTTAATGAAATTATTTTCACTTGACAATTCTCTGAAAATCTCATGATAACATCTTAAAAATGACACTCTTGTTTCGATCATCCTATTCTTGTAATGAAATGACATGAATACTTTATCAAGAACATTCAATCTTGCTGATTTAAGAAAAAAAACCTTTCAAATGTTACAATAGATATTTTCTAGAAACTGATATTCATGGCCATGTATTGTAACGGAAAAATGTAAACCCTATGGGGCGGTGTTATCGGGCAACCATCAGCGCCCCTCTATATGTATACATTCGAAAAAATAGTTCCAATATAATCAGTGTTTAAGGCATTAGCCTCGAGAAGGGGATCACTATAAAAACTAACTTTAAAAATTATTTAATAAATTTAATATGAATATAATATTCTCAACGATTCTGCAAAAAGATACTATTCACCTTTACAAGTATTAGGATTAAATTTGAAGGTAAACATTGCACTAAAATATATCTGTTTTTTATAAAATTAAAAAAATAATAATAAAAATGTAACCCACAAACACAGAACTGCAGAAATACAGAGACTGTCTCAGGCGTTACCCAACGAATCTAGATTTTCTTAAATTGGAGCTACTTTCTTTATCATATTATAATATATTTCATTTTTAAAAAAAATTAAAAAAAAAATTTTTAATAAAATAAAAATTAAGTTAATAAAAATAGGATGAAATGAAAAAAAAATTTAAAAAAGACATTTAAACCATATAGAAATGCATTAAAAACCGCAAATAAGTATTATCAGTGATACTGTTAGAATAAAGGAAATAAAAATATTTTAAAAGGCTATTAAGTAAAGTAAAACTATTATTTGTTATTTGGTGGATTTGTTTGAAATTTTTCTTTTAAATTTTTTTTCGTTAATATCTGTATAATTTTGTAAAGAATTCTTAACAAAATCAGACTTTAGCCTTATGTGGTGAAAATTATTTTTTATATTAAACATTTTAGAAAAATGGGAATTTGTTTCTTTGATGACTTATTTTTATTTTATGAATAATAATTAATTATATTATATTAATGATTCTGGTAAAATAAATGAAAAAAAGTAATTGATTATGAAAATATTTATTTGATTAATGGAAATAGTAAAATGTTATAAAAAAAAAAATAATCTTAATTGCAATGTATGAGTAATCAGTGTAATTCATTTATAATTTTCGATTAATATTATATTATAAAATAATTAAGTATTAATTGAACAACTGAATGAAAAATGGTAGCTTATAATAATATCTTTGTAATATATTTTTATAGTTTATGAGAATCATTGATAATTTGATTTCACAATAAAATAATATAAAATGAAAAGCATTTTGTTAGCCATGCATACCATACAAACAACGTTAACCACTTCTTATGCATTAATTTACTATTTTATTTTCCTTTATAATCTTTCAAGTGAGATAATGTCGTTCTTCATCACGAAGTTAATAAAAACTTCATTTTTATATCTTATCTTTTTTTTTCTTCTTCTTTTTAGCTACCCCAGCTATAAATTCAATCTGTTTAAAAGGATGCTACTTGTGTCCTATCTTTACAACCCTTTTAAGATATAATAAGCATCTTCCCTCACGTTTATTATTTTTACCGACCGACGATAGTATGGGAGGTATTGTTTTCACACCAAATTTCACATGTGGAGATTTTTACATATCTCCACGAATCATGCACTTTGTGGTGGTTTTATTCTCGAGAAAAATCATCTTTATTAGTTTTTTCTTAATTTAAAATTATATGACGTCAGCCATTCATGACGTCACAGCCTGGTCTTACATATATATTATAAATAAAATAAAATTAAAAATATTTATGTTATATCCATATCTGTTTTTTATTACATTAATAGATATATTAAAATAAGTTGACCTGTGGCCAGGTCCGAACCGACCGACGGTTTGAAAAATTAATTTCCAGCTACAGAAACAATTTCAAATAATTTTAATATATCTATTAATGTAATAGAAAACAAATATGAATATAACATAAATATTTTTAATTTTATTTTATTTATAATATATATGTAAGACCAGACTGTGACGTCATGAATGGCTTGATGACGTCATATAATTTTAAATCAAGTAAAAACTAATAAATATGATTTTTCTCGAGGATAAAACCAATACAAAGTGCATGATTCGTGGTGATATATAAAAAAATCTCCTCATGTGAAATTTGGTGTGAAAATAACCCTTTCCTTCCTATCGTCGATCGCTAATACTACCACTTCCGGTTTCCGGATATACACCAAAAGTTGATCAATTCATCCCACTGATGCATTAAGTAAATATACCAAATTTAATCAAAATCGGTTGAGCCGTTCAGGCTGTACACATCTATACGGACGGACAGACGGACAGACGGACGGACAGACATCATGCTAAAAATACTTTTTTCTGTTTAGAAAATGCATGATTCGTGGAGATATGTAAAAATCTCCACATGTGAAATTTGGTGTGAAAACAATACCTCCCTTACTATCGTCGGTCGGTAATTATTTGAAATTGTTTCTGTAGCTGGAAATTTATTTATTTCAAACCGTCGGTCGGTTCGGACCTGGCCACAGGTCAACTTATTATATTTCTGTTTCTACATGTAGTTATGCGTACTATTCTCTATTAGTCAATTCATCTAATATTATAAATATATATATATTTATTTATTCCATCAAAAATATGAAAAAAAAAAATTTAAAATTAGGATAAAAAAAATATAAATTTTGCTAATTTAGAGAGAAATTATATGAAAAAAATGAAAATATCAAGAGCCAATTGAATGACATCGAATGTCAAGGTTGAGTCGCGTGACAAATATGGTTAGTTTTGCTTCAAGTGAAATCTTGAAATAGATTCGATTTCTTTTTCAAATTTCCCTTCAAAGGAAATATCAAGGAATCAAATAATATCTAAAATTCATATCATTAAACATTAAATTATAAATTATTCTAATTGGTTTTTAGTTATTTATTACAACCTGAATTCTTCCTATTTAATAAAATTAATTAAATATTTATTTTATTAGAAGATCTTGAAAACAACATCTTTGGAAAGATATTTATAATATAATATTTTTAAAAATAAAAAGTTTATTTAGAATATCTGAAGTTTTTCTATACTTATAACAATGTATGTGTGTGGGGGGGGGGCTGAATTACTTAGCAAATTAACACTTTTATCAGTGGCGTACCTAGAACTTTTGCCGCCCGGGGCGATCTCCAGTTTGCCGCCCTTTCTATTATAAGTCAATCAAATAGTGGTTTTTATAAATTAATACACATAAATAAATTATTAAGTTATTTAATCAATATTAATTAATACACAGAGAGAGTAAATTTTAAACCTAACAGACCGCTTTCCGCCGGCCCTGCTTTTCAAAAGAAAAATCGATGATTTAAAAAAAAATATTGGTATATCACTTCAAAGTAATCATATATACTTTTCAAAAGAAATGACATTTATAAACTGATATCAAAAAATTTTAGTTAGGAAAAATTGCCGAACAAAATCGTAAAGATGGGTTTACGAATTCAACGAATTTTAATGAATACAATAAAATAAAATTATTATCCTGTTCTTGGAATTAGAATTCAAAATTTACACTAAAATGCATTTACATACACCGAGGAATAATATTCGAAATCATATAGTTAATCATAATTTATATAAATCAAATAGTAATCTTATAATAATCATAATAATCATTTATTATTCAAGAAAGAAAAAAAATAAATATGAAATAAATAAGTTGCTTTTTATAAATAAAACTAAATATAAAAAATGCCGCCCCAAGATAAGTGCCGCCCGGTGCGGACCGCACCCACCGCCACCCCCTAGGTACGCCACTGACTTTTATAATTAATAGACCAAAATTAGATATATTTTTATTTAAATCTTTGAATCGAGATTAATCAAATATATCTTCAGAATTATCCTTTCTTCAGTATATAAGCTTTTTATCTTCATAAGTGTAAAAATAGATTTATAAATTTTTTATTAATCATATATTTATCTATCCTTTTTTGTTTTTCTTTTAATCCAAACATTCAAGGACCAATTTGGTTATTGTTGATAACTTTAATATATATATATAGATATATATATATTTTTAAAATAATTTTTATTTTATTTGAAAATTGTCTAAGTTATATATATATATATAAAATTTATTTTTACTTTGATTTATACGAGATAGTAAATTTCAATAGGCCATTTCTCTTAAATGTAAAATCTCTTGGCATTCTTTTCCAAAACCACATTTTGACCACAATGTTCATTACGATTGAATGCCCAAGTATATAAGAGTCTAATTCGGTAAGGTGCTAGAATTTAAGTGGCCCCACTGTGTTCTTAAGATAAACTAAAAACAAATTTGTTATTCTAAAAAAAAATATATAATAAAGAAGTGGATAAAAATGTTAAAACATTTTAGAAAAATTTTAAAAGATTTTTTTCCCTTACGATTCCAGGGTTATTCACCACAAACCTTTTTTTGCTCAATAAAAAAAACAAATTCTAATCTTTACTCATTAAAAGAATAAATTTCATCTTTAACGACTCATCCAAAAGACAAGCTCTAGCAGATGTATAATGGGCTTGTTTCTTGATGATCACGGATGCCTCGATTTTCCGTTGGGGCGGAGACCACACTCGTTTTGGTAATTAGTGAGTGATTACTCGTCACCCCGATCAACTTGGCATGAATAATGACCCACAATAGTGGCTTACCACCGTGCTATATCATTTTCGTTAAAGACTAATTGCTAGGGTCCCGTGGAAAACAGGACTTCACTTCTTCACCAACATCCATTAATTTCCACTCATCTAGGAAAAATGATGTCCAGCAATCATGTAACTTCCCTTCATATAAAAAAAATTCTATTTCTCTATTTTAATTAATTTAATTTCTATATTTTAGATATTTTTTTTTTCAATTTTTAATCATCATCTACAAATGAAGGACTTGTCTAATGATTTATATAATTATTTTATATTTATAAATTTGGTAGTTGCTGTTCCCATCTTTGAAAGTATTTAAAACTTCACCTTGTTTCTTTCTTCTTGGTGAGGGTATTGTACATTATTATATGTAAGATGTTTTTACAAATCTGCATGTACACCTATCCCCCGATTTACACGGTAGATACGTTCCTTAGAAAAACGTGTAAATCGAAAATTGAAAATTTTCAAGTCAAAACCGTGTAAATCGAAAAGCTTGCAGAAAATGCATAATTTTGCTATTTAACAGTTGTGATTTTTTTCAATATTTTTAGGTGTACACAGAAATAAAAATAAAATCCATTGACAGGTTAAAATATGTAATATATTACGGAAACACTGTTTTTTTATTTAATTACAATACATTAAACAGAAGAACAAAAATTAAAACCAAAGGTGTTTTATTATCCTTCATCACTATCAGAAATTACTCTCATTCTTTTTTTCGGAATCGAAGGTTGGAATTCACTTTCATCACTCGAAGTTATTTGTGCCGATTCGATGTTTGAAGCAGAAATATTTACATTCTGAGAGGTGGTAATAAAATTGGTTATTATAACAATTGCTAGATAAATCTTTAATTTTATGCGAAGAAATACAGACACAGTGTGCATGAGCAGCAAGTCAGCACATAAGCTAGGGATTCCCCGTGAGATGTGTACACAGCGCAAGTGTTCAAACACAGTAGCATTTAGTAGAGTGCGATAAAAACAAAAAAAAAAAAACTTATTTGGAAAACCGTGTAAAAGCGAAAACGTGTAAAACAAGTACCGTGTAAATCGGGGGATAGGTGTACTCATATACGTTTTTATTTAAATATTTGAAATTTGAAATTTTCTTTCAAATTTCTTTCAAATAGTTTTTCCCTAAAAATCTCTTTTCTAGATGGTAATTAAATTTTTAGAAAACAATATCATCTTAGAGTTTATAAACATAGATAGAGGATTTTTATTCAAAATTAAAAATATAATTATTAAGATTTAAATTTTTTTTTTAAATTTATCTATTCTTTTAAAAAAATATTGTAATTGTATGGTTATTACCGTATTATTACAAAATAAAAAAATGAAAATAACAATACTAAATCCATTTTGATCTCATTCCTTTTGGTTGCTCAATTGGATGTATTATACTTCATGCTCACCCTACTATATAGTGTTCAAGTAATTTTTTTGCTCCATCAAGATATTCATAAAAAAATGCATGTTAATAAACTATAATAGTAGATCAATGTCGGTTATCGCTTCCAACCTGTTTTCCGATGAAAAATGTTTGAAAGACCACGACCTATTTCATGTATGCAGCTTGTGACAGGATGTTTTGCAAGATTATTACAACATTTTCAAATTTTATCTCCTCTCTTTTTTTATTTCTTCATAACTGGGTATCTGTTGTTTATAAAGAAAAATTTATTTTTGATTATATATTATAGGTACAAGTAAGATTTGTTGTCATGAAAAAGAATAAAAAAAAAATAACTTGCTAAGAAATGTATTTATAGTATACTTGCTTTTCATTTCTCCTGGAAAATATTGTATTTAATATGAAAATAAATATGTAACAGTGGGTTTCTGATGTTTTGAGATTTTCCCTTTCAAAATGCATTGCTTTCAAACATTCATGAAGAATTTTATTCATTTGAAAACCTTTTGAACGAAACAAGTTTGTAGAAAGCGAAAGAGAATTCAGAAAATAGTCTCTTTATAAAATTTTTCACATTCTTCTTTTTTTTTTTCTTGTGACAAGTAATTATAGAATTTCCAAGATTTACTTTTATAAACCTTTACTAATTTCTTAATTGTTTTTTAGTGATATTCCGAATCCAATTGGATATCATATCAATCGATTGACTTGCCATTGAAAATTCTTCCACTTCCACCTGATTACTCTCAAAAATTGGATAAAGACCAAAAGATTGGAATGCCTGGGTCACCTTCAATACTCTCTTCCAATAGAATGTAATTGCCGTCGATTGTCTGTCTGGTCACTAATTCATTTCACTTCAGTTTTACTTTTCATTTTATTTTTATTTTACCTGGGGTCGTTCCAAGATTAATTTAGCGAAAGTGATATCGTTCTATTTAAAAAACTAAACTTCATAATTTAATATATCCGCTTTTTTAAGTCATTTTTTAGCCAATTAGAAAGCACTGTTGAACTATCTGGTCATTGACTTTTTAACAAGATCCATGTTTATGATTTAGTACCCTATATATATATATAATTTCCTCTAACACAAAATAATCTTTTTTTAAATAAAAATTTTTATTTAAGGCCTAAGGAAATACTTTAATTTTAATTTTAATAAATCAATATTTTTAAAAATTATTCAAAAATAAATTCAATAACTAAAATGTGCATTTGGGTATTTTTTCAATTTTCTCATTATATATATTTATTTAATGAACAAGAAAAGTGTTATGTATTATAATGATATATAATATAGTTATATTTTGTTTATTGTATTTTAACATTTTTAGTGATATCGGTATCTAATTAAATTTCTTTTTAAAATATAATTAGTATAATGTTACACAAAATTAGAATTTACTCTATATTTTTATTTTTACTATCTCGTAAGAGACAGTATTGCGATCACGAAAATTTTCGATGTTGAGATTTTGATGTTTTTATACGTTTTGAAGGTTCCTGAATCATTTTCACTAAGGTTGAGAAAAATGTCTGCGTATGTATGTGTGTGTGTGTATGTATGTAACCAAGATTACGCAAAAACGGTTTGAGCTAGAATGATGAAATTTGGTATTATTGGGCATTATTCAAAATTCATAGTTTTCTATCAACTTTTGAGAAATTTAGCTCAATCGGAAGAGGGTCATTACCTACAACGTTTAGATTTTTTTTCTTCTAAAGTGACCGTAAAAATAAAGATATATGTTTGATACTTTTTCAAATGATTAATAATTGTATAAAACTGCTATATATATAATTTCAGCTTGATTGATTCTCTGAAATTACCAGAATTAATTTGTTAACACTGCAAATCTCACGCGCCAACACGTGACGTGGTGCCATCAACAAAAAGCCAAACATGCGCTGGTTTAATATTTATTATTTATAATTATTTATTATTAATTAAATTTAATTTCAATATAATACATTATGTTATTTAATCCAATTCAAATTGCGAGATAGTCGAGTGGAGACACTCCAGCTAATTTAATTTACTTTGGAGAGTTCTTTGTTTTACATTTTATAAAATAAAAAATAACAAACAAACAAATCTTATTATTCTATCGTTTAATAACTAAAATAAATTTGATTAAAAATAAAAAAAATAAAAATATAAATAAATTGATTTCCATCTTATTTACTAGCATGTCATATCTAATTGCTTGATGTTTGGGAAGAATAATGCAATCAATGTAACTTTGATTGATTGTCTTTGTCACTTTACAATCCAGGAAATAAAATTCTTAATCTTTGTCAGTTCAATGGACCAACTTCAGATCCACGCTACATTCATTATTTCATACTCATAATAAAAATATATATGACGGAAATGTTTTAATTCATCCCTTTCCCCGATAACAAAAGTTCTATTCGTAGATATAATAGATTGTCATCGAAATTGTTCTGGATTTTCGATCACGATCTCCAAGAGATCGTTTCACTGTCAAGTTCATAACTCAAACTGTTCCGCAATCTGACACTCTTATTATATTTATTATATTTCTCTACTGTCTTTAATAATTATTATTATATTTGAGATATTTTCTATTGATACCCACACTTTTTTTATAAAAACAAAATTAAGAAATCCCTTTACTATAATCCATTAATCATTATTATGGTTTTGAAATTCAATAATTACAAATACAATTTATTTTTACACTTAAACATATCTACATATAATCAAACAAGAGCAGATTTTTCCTTTTTTTTTCCTATGAACCAAATTTATTATAATAATAATCTTCCATAACTTAAATAGAGCTTGGAATTATTTAAAGAACCCGTAGTACTTAACGGCATTTTGAAAATAAAACCTGGTGTCGACTTCTACACGTCGATCGACACGTCACGTTTATAAACACTTAGCCTGGCGTTTAATGTTTGCATGTTCTTCTCCATTTAGACTTTGGTTATCTATTTTTGATTGGGTTCACGTGCAAACTGCAATTGGAAACCTCTTTTTAATAGATAGTTTTCAAAAAAAAAAAAAAAAAAAAAAAAAAAAAAAAATGAAGAAGCATATATTATTCATATATATTTGTAGGGAAGTCTTAAAAAATAATTAGCGTGTTTAGAGAGTATTCGTATGTGTCTAAATTTCATTATTAAAACCTACACATTAGTATAATTATTTATTAAGAGCTATTTTCATTCATGATTTATAATAAATATCAGTCTATTTTTATTATTATAGGATTTTATTTCAATTTAAGGTACAACATCTGGAAAAACTATTCCTTATTTTGTTTGAAATCTAATTTACTTAAACATTTCTTGTGTATGTTCTTCAGAAAAGGAAATCAACAGTTATTTATTGATATTATTATTATTATAGTCCCTTATGCATTTCAAAATGTTACCATTTTTGGTATTGACTTTAATCCAGACCGATTTGTTTCCGAGGTCAAGTTCAGAGTAAATTTCGTCATATTTTGACCACCCAGTCTTGCAAATGACGGTGTTAAACTTTTCTATTGATTACGATCTATCCTGAAATTGATGACTAGAATCTTTTTCCCTTAAACCTTTTGGGATTGCTTGTATATTTTATCGCTGGTAAGAAGATAGAAAGTGATGCAAAGACAAACCCTCCAGGCAACGGTGTCTAGTCCAATGGTGAAATCTGGCCGGAGGCACTAAAATGGGAAAAAAAATCTCGTGTGCCAGGTATATTGAATCTTGCAATAGATGAAAGAACATTAAACAAGACGCCACAACGCTGCTCTATCATTTGGTCCCTCCTCCGAACAATCAAAATGAGATCAAGAAGATACTCGCCGAGCGAAAGAGGCGAGTGGATGGCCAATTATCTCACTTGCGCATCGACCTACAGCAGACTCATCCCATCTAATCTTACTTCGCCAAATGGAGAATCTCAAGTGAGAAAAATTTTATATTAACCTTCGGTGAAATAGCGGGAAAGATGATGAAGACAGTGAAAAAATTAATGTTATTGTCAATTCGATATGTGACGTTTAGTGTGAAATTGCAAAGGATTCCTTCATTGAAAATATAGCAACGAGAGACCAATAAATTTCTGTTATTTTTATAAAATCTGCTTTATCATTTTAAAAATGATTACCTACTCGAGAGGTCATTTAACCTCTGACCCATTTATGGAGAAAAATAAAAGAACAAAAGAGATAAAATTATATAAAATCTTAATTTAATTTAAACTTCCTTTCTTCTACAAACCATCTTTCAATTCATGCATAAATTCTTTATTTTCTTCTAAGAAAAAAAACAAAAAAAAAAAAACAATTTTAAAAAGCCATTTCATTGAAAAAGATTACCATTTTTATATTAAATTTAAAATACAATTTTCTCTTCATTCCTTTCAAGAATAAATTAGGTTATATTTTACCAATTTCTAGATATTCCTAGATTAGTAAAAGTAAATAAATTTTTAATTTAATAATTGATTAAATTATATGATAGGGAAATTTAGGTATGATATGACTTTGTTAGTAAAATAGAAAATATTTTTTAAAGAATTAGAAAAATCTATTTTATTATTTAATTTTCATGAATATTACTCGTATAAATTTGATATTATATTTATTAATATTTTTTAATTATGTAAATTTGGAAAATTAGGATAAATGAAATAATAAAAGACTTGCGAATTGACTTGATATATAAAAAACAAAACAAGATTTTTATATTTAAAATTTATTTTTAAATTTTTTGTTATATTTTTATAACTATATTATATTAAAATTATTCTCATTTTTAAATATAAATAAATTAGAAATATTTACTATATAATATATAATATGGCAATTATTCGGTATTTGGACAAGCCGAGGACTAAATAATATATTGTTCAGCCTGTCGGATCACCTGAGCCACTAGTGAAGGAGTTAAAAAAAGAATTCTCAACTCTTTCACACGGGGAGTAAAATAAAATTATTTGGGAAAGGAGCCCTGAAATAAACTTCACCAAAGAGTGCAGTACGTTTGACTATTAGTGCTTAGGCGATTCGCCTTGGACAACCAAAATCGGAAAGAAATAATAACAAATTAAATTAATCAAAATATCCGATGCTAACATATGGATCTGCAAAGGAAAAATTAGGTTCACTTTTTTACGAATAAAAGAAAAGGGTTCGTTTCCACGTTATAATATTTAATCAAAAGGAAATTAATATAAAGTAAAAATAAAATTAAATTAAATGTAAAAATAAAAAGAAATAAGTTCTAGCTAATACTCAGCTAAAACAAAACAAGTTTACAAAATAATAATAATAATAATTCAACACAGTTTACCAAACACGTGGTTAACAAAAATGGCGAATTCACAGCTAAATAGTCAAAACAGATACTGAACTCACCACCTGTGTGAATTATACAAAAAAAAATATATATAAAAGAAGAAATTATAAAAATTATATAAAAATAAATTGGTAATAAAATAAATAAATCTAAATCAGGGAGAGGCTTTAGTATTGATTATAGATTATCTCTATATTGAAATTAACTAAAATAATTCCATAACACACAATATACTAAAATAGTTTAAAATTATTAATATTATTTTAATAGACATTTAAAATATTATAAAATATTCAAGACATATATAAAATATTTTTGTTTAAATTAGAACCTAACATGTTTTATTTTTCCATTTTTAATTGAATTAAATATATAACAACCTCATTGGCTTATTCATTTCAGATAAAAATATCAAATAAAAAAAAAAAAAAAAAATTAAAGTAATAAATAAATGTATTTCCAAAATAGTAAAACTCTTTAGAAAGGGTTTCTATTTGTGTCAATTGAATGAAGCGCGAAGGGCATCGGCCGCGGCGCTTCATTTTCCAAGTGAGAGTGAAACCGTTTCAAGGTGAAAAGCCGCTTCCTTCCGGCGCCCCTCGAGGCGCGGCTGAAGGATTGAAGTGCTAATTCCAGGAGAGAGAGAGTCGTCGTCATCCTTCCAAGATTCAAGGGCAGCAGACTCTAGTTAAAAAAAAAAAAAAAAAAAAAAAAAACTAAAAAAAAAAACTAAAATGGGTATCAATGGAACAATCCCAAAGGAAGAGATTGCCATCCTTTCCCTCTTCCCCCTCCTTAGCCGCTGAGTCATGACCTCAAACAATTCATTCAATAAAATGTGTCACGCGAAATAACTATAATGAAAAAAAAAATCCAATTTTTCAAAATGACCCATCGCACTCAGTAATAATCGCACGAAGAAAGTTTTGCTTGTTTTTTTTTCCCCTTCATTTCATCTCTATTAATGTTTTCACTCATTCGTAGCATATTAATAACTTTTCTATAACCATTCAAAATCGAAACCTAATCGATTTATTTTCAAAAGAATTTGACAAATCATTTATAAGAAAAAAAATCTTTTGATTAATAATATTATATTTAACTTTCAATCACATATCATACCGATGATTGAAGACTTAATAATATTAAATTAACTAGAAATTTTATAAAATCATATTAACAAAAAAAAAAAAAAAAATTGACTTATTGGTCTATATTTTATAATATATTTATAATTAAATAATATATATATATGTATATTCAAAATCATGCATATATGTAGGTATAATTTAATTCTATTTTTTTTTCAATTTTTTTTTTCATTGTCTAGAAAAAAAAAATTTAAAATTTATTATTTATGATAATTGATACACATGGCTAGAATGGGAGAGGAAAGAATGGCGCAAAATATATTGGTGGGGAGTCCGAGTGGGAAACGTCTGCTTGGAAGACCAAGGACGCGGTGGGTGGATAATGTAGGAAGGGCGCGTGAGATTTGCAGTGTTAAAAATTAATTCTGGTACTTTCAGCGATTCAATGAAGCTGAAATTCTGTATATAGCAGTTTTATACAATTATTAATCATGTGAAAAATTATCAAACATATATTTTTATTTTTACGGTCACTTTAGAAGAAAAAAAATCAAAACGTTGTAAGTAATGACCCTCTTCCGGTTGAGCTAAATTTCTCAAAAATTGATAGAAAACTACGAATTTTGAATAATGCCCGTATACCAAATTTCATCATTCTAGCTCAAACCGTTTTTGCACACAGACATTTTTTTTTCAATCTTAGTGAAAATGATTCAGGAACCTTCAAAACGTATAAAAACATCAAAATTTCAACATCGAAAATTTTCGTGATCGCAATACTATCTCTGGCGAGATAGTAAAAATGTGAACCAAATATGAAAAAAGTCCATTTGTTTACCAAAAAGGAACAAGTTGAAAAACCTGCCATTCGTCCTTCCAATGGAGTCATTTACCCTGATGTTGAATATGAGTTCTTCCAATTCCTTTCGTGTAGTTTGCTCTCTATTGAAATTGATTGATGATTCTTAGTGGGAGTTGAAAGAAAAAAAAAAAAGTTAAAGATCATGGGATAAACAAAATTAGGCTTTCAAAATGTTTTGAATGAAATGTTGAGACATTTGGCAAAGTTTTTTTTTTAATAATAAATTATTGGGTCGAATTTTTTTTTATATGAATTTAGTTTACTTTGAATACTATTAATTTTTTTATTAATCAAATATATGAAATACTATAAAATCAAAATTTAAATTTCAACTACTTAATAAATACTCGTATTAAATAATAATTTTTTTTATTAAAGAAAACTTATCAAATTTATTAATATTACTTTTATTACTATTTTACAAATAGTTAATTATTTTTTTTCAGCAATTTATGATTAATAATAATTTTTAATTACGTATTTTATTTAATTATTATTTTTTAATCACATTTTTTATTATTATTATATAGACACTTTCTTTTTTATTCATTTGATAATTTTATTACATGTTTTAATGATTTCGAGAAACTTTTTCATATTGAAGAGGGGTGTACGAGTCGTATTATTTATTTAGTTTTCTAAAATAAAACGCCTCAACCCAAAACAATAATACAGTGTATATACACCTATAAAGTATAAATCAAAATAATTAATTCTTTAAAAATAACAATAATAATATTTAATTTTCTCCGTGAAAACTAATAAATAAAATAATAAATATCAAAATCCTCTCTTCATTAATGTCTCCTAGGATAACTAATAAAATATACTTATCTTTATATTTCTTTTTTAATCGATTTCTTATGTTTCTATATATGTTATTAATTTTTTTTAATTTAATTTCATTGTTTTTATGTTTTTGGATTTAACACATATTCTTAATTTTCTTGTTTAATGATTTGTTGATGGTTGACATGTTTCTGCTGCTCTGGTTATTGGAAAATACTCCCTTATGTCAATCTGTAATAAATCCATTACTCCAAGTCATTCGAAGGGTTATATGAACATAAACTCCAGCGAGACAATAACTCGAGCTACTCTGAAGACTTAAATCTACAATTGATGATCACATCTATTTGTTAGTTCGTGCTTCACTTCGCTTCTTTATAATTCATTTTAGCACAAAATACCACATACCGATTATAAATAAATCCGTCATAATATATTGATGAAAATCACTTTTATGCAGTGGCGTACCGTGAGGTTCTTGCGCCTGGGGCAACTGAGAAATTAGCGCCCCCTTAATTTAATTTTTTTTTTTAAAAATATTAATGACGAATAACGAAACAGGTTTAACAGATTTTAATAAGGGTATAAATCTTATCTTATTATGCTAGTAGAAATTGTATATATGTATATATATATATATGTTTGTATGTTTGTTTGGCCATGGGTTCTCAAAAACCGCTCTAACGATTTTTTTGAAATTCACATCAGAGATAGTATTTATAAAGAAAAATTAAGTTTTATTGATCACATCTCTGGAAAAATACAACTTCATTATTAATTTCTTAATTAAAAATTATATATGGAAAACGTCAAAATTGGCATCCATTTTTATTTTTTAACTGAAATTGTATTAATATTTTTTTTTATTTAAAATATTTTAAAATTTATTATTTAATTTCGAAATAAAATTAAAAATATTTATTTTTAATAAAATATATATAGATATTTATTAATCTCTCTCAAAAAAAAAAACAACAAAACAAATACGTCTTGGTAATTGGCTTGGAAAGACGGTAAAAAAAATGTTATTTTTATTATCTAAATATATTAGTAGCGTGGTTAGAACGATTGTTTTGACGACTCGAGTTCGAAGGATCGAAGCTAGCCGAGTGCATCGATATTTAAAAATAAAAATATTAAATTTGTTATTGCGCCCCCTAAATTTGGCGCCCGGGGATATATGTCCCCCCTGCCCCCCCCCCCCTAGTTACGCCACTGCTTTTATGAAAACTATTTTATATATTAGAAATTTAATTTATTTTTATAATTTTTTAATATCTATTTTATGATTGTAATGTAAATTGTAAATAATAAATATTATATTATAATATAATTAATTGTAAGGAAATAATAATAAAATAATAGTAAATATATGGTGATTTTCTTAATTCAAATCAGTATTAAATTTCTTATTATTAGTTTAAATATATACTTATATGTAGAACACATTCATACTTTTTCTCTAACTATAGTAAAACATTACCTAAATTGGTGTCCAATAAAAGAAAAAATACAATATTTTTATGCTCATTCAGGTTGTCCTTGTTTTTTTTTTAACAGATCCTATAAATAAAAACGAACTGAAATTTGATAATTAGCATTAGATAGGAAAATATCTGGAGGCAATAGAATTGATTGTTTTTCTTCGGATGATTAGAAATCCTTTCTCTTGCCACTTGCCGTTCGTCTTTGCCCCCATCTGGGCCAATTTGTTACAATGACTGAGTCTTGGATATTACGATTTGCAGAAATTTTTCTCAACCGATTTCTTTATTTAAATCAAATTAAGTGCATTGATATATCAGCTTAGATTATTTCAAATCACAATGAATTTTCGATAAAAAAATTTCTTTTCGAATAGAGAATGAACCTCTTTGAGGGATTCATCTATAAATAAGTTGACCTGTGGCCAGGTCCGAACCGACCGACGGTTTGAAGTAAATTAATTTCCAGCTACAGAAACAATTTCAAATAATTTTAATATATCTATTAATGTAATAAAAAATAGATATGGATATAACATAAATATTTTTAATTTTATTTTATTTATAATATATGTATATGTAAGACCAGGCTGTGACGTCATGAATGGCTGGATGACGTCATATAATTTTAAATCAAGAAAAAACTAAAAAAGATGATTTTTCTCGAGGATAAAACCAAAACAAAGTGCATGATATGTAAAAAAATTCTTCTCATGTGAAATTTGGAATGAAAATAACCCTTCCCTTTCTATTGTCGATCGCTAATACTACCACTTCCGGTTTCCGGATTTGCACTAAAAGTTGATCAATTCATCCCACTGATGCATTAAGTAAATATGCCAAATTTCATCAAAATCGGTTTAGCCGTTCAGACTGTACACATCTATACGGACGGACGGACGGACGGACAGACATCATGCTAAAAATACTTTTTACCGACCGACGATAGTAAGGGAGGTATTGTTTCTGTTAAGAAAAGGCATGATTCGTGGAGATATGTAAAAATCTCCACATGTGAAATTTGGTGTGAAAACAATACCTCCCTTACTATCGTCGGTCGGTAAAAAACGGTCTCAAAATATAATCAAAAACATTAAAGAAAATATTTTTGTGATTAATAAGAAATCGATCTTGCAAACCACAAAGAAGAAAAAATTTTGATACACACCTCTTGGAAATGGATTGTTGTTTGCTGTGTTGATGATTACCTTTAATTTCACTAATTTCCTCTCTTTCACATTTTAAATTGAACTTTTAATCAAGTAATTCTTCGTTAGTGATTGATATAGAATATTGATTCATTAAGAAGTGACCAGTTCGTATATTTTCAAGATTTTTGTAAATATAAATGATTTCATTGTATGAGATTAGTGAATATTCCTGCCTTTCAACACGCAGAATAAATTATATGTTTGTATTTTTCATTTGGTTATATATATTGCTGCTCCTTCAAACACCAACGCATTATATTTCCATTTCTATTTAAAAATTCCACACAAGATCAATTATTTTTTGCGGTTTATTGTATTATTATTTATCACACCCCAATGACTGCCATTATTAATTTCATCACAATGACATTTCCTCAATTATAAATTCTTTTCACATTTTATATATTGATTTAATCAATACTTTTATAAATTTGTTTTCATTAATCAAAATAATACTTGTTTATAAATCAATATTTAATGATTATACAAGTTTTCTCATGTTAAAATATAATATCACCATAATTTTCTGAGTCAAATCTTTATCTTCCAGTTTCTTTAGACAAAAACAAAGAGCCATAACCTCCGAATAATTGTGTAGTTAACCACAATATGGACCCCATATAATCAGTGGCATACCTAGAACTTTTTCCGCCCGGGGCGATCTCCAGTTTGCCGCCCTTTCTATTATAAGTCAATCAATTTGTGGTTTTTATAAATTAATACACATAAATAAATTATTAAGTTATTTAATCAATATTAATTAATACACAGAGAGTAAATTTTTTTACACATATTTGTATGCACTCGTAAACATATTTATATAATATTTACTCTTCTAGCTTTCATACTAGAAAAATCGTGTATAATGCTCTCAAAATTTATATTATTTGTAATTTCTTGTTCTATTGACAATATTGCAAGATTTTGTAGTCTTAATTGACTCATTGTAGAACGAAGATAATTTTGCCGAACAAAATCTTAAAGATGCGTTTACGAATTCAACGAATTTTAATGAATACAATAAAATAAAATGATTATCCTGTTCTTGGAATTAGAATCAAAATTTACACTAAAATGCATTTATATACACCGAGGAATAATATTCGAAATCATATAGTTAATCATAATTTATATAAATCAAATAGTAAACTTATAATAATCATAATAATCATTTATTATTCAGGAAAGAAAAATAAATATGAAATGAATAAGTTGCTTTTAACAACTATAACTAAATATAAAAAATGCCGCCCCAAGATAAGTGCCGCCCAGTGCGGACCGCACCCACCGCCCCCCTAGGTACGCCACTGCATATAGTATTATATTTACGCCTTCTCTAGGTAATTGCCAAATTTTCTTATTTTTTAAATTAAATAAATATATATATAATTATCAATAATATATATATAGGTATATATATAAAATTGTCATAGAGACAAACCAAAAAATAAAAATATATGAAAATATTCTTCAAGGTATTTTGTAAAAATAAAATCTCTTTTTTCCTTCATCCCATCAAAAGAAAAGTAATTGGAAATAACTTTAATGATAATACCTCACGTCTGAATTCCATTTTGAATTTTATTTCTTCATTATGACAATTTCTAGAAATAAATATCTTTAGAATCTAATTAAAATTTCTTAGTTTTTTTTTTTTCATTCACAATAAAATTCTACCAACACCTCTGTTTTTATATTTTGAATAGGTATTAACCAGATATTTCTTTACTTTATTGATGCTTAAAAAAATGAAAAATGATAAAATGAATCATTTATTTCAAATTCTCAAGAACAGTTGGCCATCGGATTTTTCTTTTCCTTCATGCTTGTCATCGCGTAGCCCGTCACGTTAATTTGCTCTCCGAGTTTCCACGATGATATTCGCAAATGTTATTTATTGCATGAGGAAAGAGTGGGAAGAGAGAGAGAGGACAGGTATAGGTGTAAACAGCCAATATGGGACCCGGCTGATGGGAATCTAGACTAATGCAGGACATCCCCCGCATGATCGTCTGCCCGCTCCATTCACTGGTGATACCGGACGAGCGGGCTGTCTCGGTTCACTTCTCGTGGGTGCGACCCATTTCCCATTCTTTTTTTTCTGTCGATGCTCACCCCTTTTCTAATTCAAATACGTACTTCATAAATGCTAATAGGCGTCAATTACATATGCTAATTTAATAATCTTCCGATGAATAGAAAGATCAAATGAGGTGTTTTTCTCATTTGCTTTAGAAACAAAAAAAAAAAGTTTTTTTGTTATTGATCAATGTTGAATATTAGCACACAATACATAAATCGGGTCCAACATGAAAAAGTCAAACAAACCGAGGTCAAAATTCCAATAAAAGATTTTTTTCCTCGAAGGAAGACAGGTTTATCTCGGAACTGCCACCGGCGATGGTCCCACTTCCTTCTGGGTGCTCATTGCCATTGTGCGTGTGACTTCTCCAATTAGTGGATTTTATTAAATACTTCTGACTGTTAAATTTCTCATCCTTTCTTTCTCTATATAGGTTTTTTTGCTCCCTTGGTCCCTAATTGGTCCTCGACTTGCGGTTGGTTGTTGTCTGGGTGAACAACCCGCTGCATCTTAGCTGCAAAAACAGATGGCGCCCAACTCCTAGGTAAACATAACGTGGGAGACACTTCCGTCCTCCATCCTCGGCTGCCGTAATCATCCTAACCACCCAACAGCTGGGACAACTCAGCTGAAAAGCCACTCTCATCAATCAATACGTGACTAAATCAGTGCTTCCTTTCATTTCCTTTTGGTTCTGGCCAAATTACCTTTTAAATATCATATCCATTGATGATTATCGATTATAATTCCTTTAAAGAGTAGAATACTCCTTTCATTTTCAGGATAATTCCCATCACCAGCAATAAAGATATTATATTACAAAAATAAAGGTAGATAGATACCATGTAAGATCAGGTATATTATCAAATTCCTAGGATATGCACCGTTATTAAGTTTCACTCCCGACTGGAATCGACTTATTGTTTTTTTTTATACAAAATATTATATGTATATATATTTCTTATTCCATAATTAATGGTAATAAAATAGATTAAATTACAGGAGAACAATGCTGGATTTTAATTTTTAGATTATTTTTCATCCATAATTGAAAATAAAAAAATTAAATAAAATCAGAAACTTGATTCCAAGTTGGAAAAATAATTCAAAAACCGGCTTCGATTATTTACCATGAATAAATAAAAGATTTTCATATGGTTTTTTCTTTTCTCCCACACATATAAAATATGATTAATTTAAAAAAATAAATGAAAATAAATAGGAGATATCTAAAATTGCTGTTAACACCGAACAGACAAATTGTGATCATATAAAAAGAAATGAAAAAAATATTGAAAATTATTTTTTAAACTCATTTCTTTCAATTTTTGATTGCAATTGGAATTTAGATTATTTTCTATTTAGGGTTGGATGTTAAATCTCATTTGGCTTTGTAATGTATTTACGCTTTTATGTCTTAATTTTACTCGATTAAGTATAGTTATTTATTTGAAATCAGTCAGGCAGGAGAATCTTATATATTTATTTACCTTCTTAAACATCAAAGGCATATATTTTCTTGTTAATCGTCTCTAGTAATTAGTTTTAAACAACATTCTGATGAAGTTATTATAGTTGGCCCAACAATCCATCCCTAAGTTCTTTTGACTCATAAAATCAATGATAAAATTTAACTGAATAAAAATTACTGAAAAGAAATCGTATCCACTTTTTTTTTTCTCTATTTTAATTGATCTTGTTTTCAGATCACCTTTTATAAATCCAGTTAATTTATTTATTTATTTTTATTATTATAATGTTATTTAATTTGATAAAATACTTTGTTCATATATGTACTTAGGGTGAAGTTTCCTTCCTCTTCTATTGCTAGTATGAAGTAGAAATTTTTTTTTTTTTTACAAATTTTAATAAAAAATTTCCAAAAATAATCTTTATAAATTTTTAAAAAATCTTGAACCATTTAACAATTTATACTTTTTCTAATATCAATAAAATAAGTAAATAAGATTTTTTTTTTTTTTTTGTAAATTTAATAATTTATTAAAGTTAATTTTTTTTGTTTTGCTTATTCTTCTAGTAAAATTATTATTTATTTATTATTTGTAAATAATTAATATCCCAATAAAATAATATAGAATGACTCATATTAATAATTTTTCAATGTATAAAACCAGTTTTTATTTTAATACTAATCTGTCCCTCACCCATAATCAATTTTAATCAAGTTTTAAAAGCTTTTCCTAAGCAAAAAAAAAAAAATCAAACAAAAACTAAATAAAAATAAAATAATATTTGAATTTTTTTCAATTGAAATTATAAATTTTTCAGGTCATTGCGCATCAGTTCTTTTTTCAACTGAGAGTTAGCTATTAAATATATTAATTATAGTTGAAATAGGAAATACCATAACTGGATTGAATCTTGACCCCTCAAACTCCTTAATAATCGCATTCCCATCTTATAAGCACACACCGTTAAAATTATTTTCATCCATTTTCGTTGACAAAATGTAATTAGTTAATTAATTTACATTTTCTTTAAATGGAAGAAGAAGAAGAAGAAGAGAGAGAGAGGAGATGAAAATAAAAAACAAAATATAAATATTTGTTTCCTCTTATATCGTTGTTTCTTATTATACTACTTTGTATGAATTATTTAATTTAAAAAAAAAAAAATATGCTTCGTTTGTCTTAATGGTGAATCGTGGTGTTGTAGAAATAGCTAAGAATTCTTGTTGGATTATGTATTAAGCCCAGTTCCTCTGGTAGCTCAATTCGGGCATGACAGTCACGACTGCACTGATGAAAGAAGCAAGCGTTGTAGCCACACCTTTTACTTGAAGCGTCCATTTCTTTCTTGTATACTTTCAAAACACAAAAGCAAAATTAAAAAATGTATTAATTACGAAAACGTTTGCATTGTTTCAGAGATGGCAACGTCGGTGGTTTGTTCTCTACGACGACGGAGAACTCAATTATTCTGTCGACGAACATGTGAGTATTTTATTTATTTATTTTTTTTTTTTTTTTTTTTGTCTTAAACAAAAGACCTTTCTCATCTGAAATTAAACACTTTAAAGGCTTCAAAGAAATCAAAGATAAAAAGATTCAGATTTCAATGAAGTAACTCTTTATTAGTGAGATTAGAAAAATTTGAAATCATATGAAATAATATTATAGTTTAGAAAAAATAAGTGTTTAGCAATTTTTTCGGCGCGTCTAATTCAGCACTAAATTCGTTTCAATGCAAACTCTTTTCGTTTGAATTATAGTAGTTTTACATTTATCCTTTGGATCAGCAACATTACCGATTATATTACTCACGCTTTTATTTTAAAATTTAAAAAAAGTATTTTTCTAATTTTCTATTCTCAAGAACTAATTCTAATTTAGTTTTTGATAGATAAGCTGGACATATAGACAAATCAAAAAGAAACAAATTATTAAAGCTTTGGTGGTTGTTTGTATTTATAACAAAATTTTGCAAATTAAAGCGTCCATTTCTTTCTTGTATACTTTTTTACTAAAAATTGTGTATAAATACAAAAATTGTGTATATTTTTTTGAATAAATTTACAATAACAAATATCAAATATTTAAAAGACAAATTAATATAATGATAATTAGTGTAATTGAAAGAATAATATTTAAAAATAATAATAATACAAATTTAAGAAAATATTACTATATATTATAAAATAATTAAAAATAAAATCAATGTAGAAAATGTTTATTTTTGTAACGAAATTTTGTAAATTTGATATTTGTTATTGTAAATTTATTCAAAAAAAATATACACAATTTTTGTATTTATACACAATTTTTGTATTTATACACAATTTTATTCAAAAAAAATATATAAATTTTTTTTGAATAAATTTACAATAACAAATATCAATATGTGGTTTAATTTACAAAATTTCGTTACAAAATAAACATTTTCTACATTGATTTTATTTTTAATTATTTTATAATATATAGTAATATTTTCTTAAATTTGTATTATTATTATTTTTAAATATTATTCTTTCAATTACACTAATTATCATTATATTAATTTGTCTTTTAAATTGATTTTATTTATTTAAAAGAACTATAATACTAATTTATTCACAAATAAAAATTTTAATATTAAAAATAATTAAGAGTTAAAATATTTAAATTCCCTGAATTATTTTATAGACATCTGAGTCCGTTTCTTTAAGTAATAATGCATGTTTTATTTAAAACAAGTTTCCACTACCAAAGTTTATTTAACATTATTTACAATTCTTGAGAAGATTAATTATTTAGATATATTATTATTATGAATACAAATCAAAAATATTATTTTCTTCCTATAATTACCATAAAGATGAGCTGAAATGGAAAAAAAATAAATAAAAATGAAATGTTCAACTATAAATAGTATTAATTAGAAAAAAAGAATGCATAGAGATTGCATTTCAGTACTGAAATGGTATGAAACAGCAGAAGGGAACAAATAACAAATGACTATGTAAATAACCCCAACATCCATTTTAATTAAAAAAAAATTCTTTTGTTTTTGTTTTTAAAACTATATTATCTATAATTTTATTTTTTCTTTCTTAGATTTAAAAAAATTTTAAAATTTTAAATACGTTTTTTTTTTGTTCTTAATCCAATATCAATTTATGACCATAATCATTTTGATATTTAATATAATACGTCAAAAATTTTATTATTTATTTATTTTGAAAGCTTTTATAATTCTCTACTATCAATAGATGTTGTAGTTCAATCTCAAGAAAATTACTTATATCATGACTACAAAAGTATGATTAGTAAAATTATTTGAATATTATCTTACAAGGTCTTATAAACCACGATCAGGTGTCAAGTTTGATCTTAAATAATATAAAAATATATATTTTGTCTGACTAAGTTGTAATAATAATTTAATAAATTTATTTGTTTTGTTTTTATTCACCTTGTGATTAATATAATAAATAATATAATAAATATCAATAAAAATAGATTAATTATATTTTTTAAATAATCATCATTATTTAATTTTTTTTTATTTTAATAAGTTTATTAAAAATTTATTAATTATATTGAAAAATAATGAAAAATGAAATACCGTGATAATTATATTTTTTTTTTGTATTTTTATAATTTATTTTTTATTTTACTATTATCATTTTTATTATTTTTTTATTTAATTTAATAAATGACTTTATACCATTAAGTAATTTAAAGAGGTCTAGATTTTAATTAAGGAACTTCCGTTATATACTCAATATATATCCCTCTGATATGGAGTCAAACTAGCAGACAAGGTTCAACGTCTCCCAGTCAGCGGGAGGTCAATTTGTCCCCGAGCTTAACACCCCAGCTGAGTGATTTGAATTCTCTCCGCTTTGAATCCCCTCAGTTCGTTTACTCGCAAGTTACCTGGGTTATAAATGCCTAAGACTTATTAACTGCTTCACATACTCGCTTTAATATATATTATACTCATGACTAATTCGAACATTAAGAATCTTCGTATCTATCAAGGAAATAAAATATTTCAACAAAATCTTTCAGAACCGGTTAAATTATACTTGAAATTTTTTCTATGTACACTACAATGATATTCGATGTAAATGAAAAATGTAAGGCATCTTATTTAGGAATCGAACTCAAGAAGGATCATACTACTTTTATTAGAGATATCCGATATTAAAAAATAATTATTTCATTTATATAAAATAATTATCATTAATTAAGATTAATATAATAATAATAATAATAATAATAATAGGAATATTATTTCTTTGAATTTATATTATTTATTTTTTTCTTTTTGTATATTTTATTAAAAAGTTACTATAAATTTTAAATAGTATATTATTTTTATTTTACTAGCTAATACAACCGGTAAGACACTCACAAAATGTTTTTTTATTCAAATAAAACATGCATTTTTACTCTCTCGTCAGAGATAGTATTGCGATCACGAAAATTTTCGATGTTGAGATTTTGATGTTTTTATACGTTTTGAAGGTTCCTGAATCATTCTCACTAAGGTTTAGAAAAATGTCTGTGTGTGTGTGTGTATGTATGTATGTAACCAAGATTACGCAAAAACGGTTTTAGCTAAAATGATTAAATTTGGTACATGGGCATTATTGAAAATTCGTAGTTTTCTAACAACTTTTGAGAAATGTAGCTCAACCGAAAGAGGGTCATTACCTACAACGTTTTGATTTTTTTTCTTCTAAAGTGACCGTAAAAATAAAAATATATGTTTGATAATTTTTCACATGATTAATAATTGTGTAAAACTGCTATATATAAAATTTCAGCTTCATTGAATCGCTGAAAGTACCAGAATTAATTTTTTAACACTGCAAATCTCACGCGCCAACACGTGACGTGGTGCCATCAACAAAGAGCCAAACATACGCTGGTTCAATAAATATTATTTATTAATTTTAATTTATAATTTAATTAATTTAATTTAATTTAAATTAATATATGTTATTTAATTCAATTCAAATTTGCGAGATGGAGACACTCCAGATTTTTATTGATATCTTAAATTCAAAATTTTAGATCGTTTTCATATTCATTTTCATGTCTTGCACATATACTAGGATATATATATATACATATATATATATACATATATACATACATATATATATGTATCTATATGTAAATGAAAAAAAAAATTAACAGCAAATGATTAGTTCGCATACATTAACGCATACTCTAAAATCATTGCATAATGTTAATATATATTGAGTCAAAATTCAATTTGACTTGTATGCAACACCGCTATAAATCAATTTCTGACTTACTCCCTCCAAACTCCATTGGTTTGACAAGCGAATTGCATGAATCCAGATCCGATTTATTCGAGAGTCCGAACGTCGGATTAGTTGGTTGAAAATTTGCTTCTTCGGATCATCTCTGTTTGCATAGGTCAGTTGCCTATTTGTCAGGACTGTGAAAAAAATATTTATAACAAGCCTTAAGCGTCACATTGCGATGAAGATTGATCACGACCAACAAACGTTTTTATCATGGTTCTCGAATCTTTATTGGTTGCCATTTTTAAAACGCTGATTTAATATTATTTTTTCATCGGCCAATAGCGAGATGTCGAGGAATTGAATTCGAGATTGGTTTTTACAAACCAAACTCTTTTCCGATACCACACAAATGTAATTGAATTCATATTAGTGAAGATTCACCATCATTGCCATTCATCCATAATATGTTGAGAAGATTTCAGAAGCAAGCAACACAAATTAGGTAGAGATTTCATCGGAGAACGATTTTTTTATCCTCAGATTTTTTGCTGGCTTGTAAATGTTTTGACTGACCGCCTTACGTTCTGCTGTGATTGACATGTGGTCAGTAAGGCGTGACTGGCTTCTCAGGTCAGAGACGTGTCCAGGATTGGATTGCTGATGATCTCTGCTAGGAAAGAAGATTTGGAGATCATTTAAACGCCGCCTTTGAGACTCCCGGCGGATACAAGCCTATTTGAAAAGCAAGTCACACGAGAAATTGGAATTATGTTTTTTTCTTCTAGCGGCGTTATTTAGAAAACAAATCTCTGACTAATTCCTATTCTTTTAAAAGAACCTCACTTTCTAGAGTATATTCTTTTCTCAGTATATTGAAAAACAAATCCAATCTAATCTTATTAATTAATTCACCAGAAATCAAATATTTTTGAACTTTTGATTCTATATTTACAAATCATTATTTTTCTATGAATTAAGTAATGACCTTGAAGTCATTGGTTTTTCCATATATCTAGGATATCAAAAACTTCTATAATCTAAACTCATCTTACAAAAAATAAAATTAAAAAACTATACTTTTATTTAAACAAATTAGTAAAGTCCTAAGAAACACAACAATTTTTATCAGTAATTCTGTTAGGATGAACGAAATAAAAATTTTTTAAGCTTGTGAGTTTCCTTTGAACAAGACTTTTTTTATTTCGTTTATCTTAACGAATACACTGCTAAAAATTATTTTCTGATTTTTAATGAAATTCAAATTCGTTTTTATAAAAGTTTTTTCTTTTTAGTTTGAATTTTTGTTAGTTTTGATTATTTTTATTAATTTAGTTTTTATTTTAAAAACAAAATTAAACAGTTTATAATAAATAATAAAACATAAAAGTAATGCGACATGTTGGTGTGGTCATCCCAAAAACTGAGCTCAAACATCATTCCTGGTGGAGGTTAGTAGACCTTAGTAACATATAGGTTATATGGGTAGTCCGCGCAAGCGCACTCAATTTATTTACTACTAACGCCATTGCTCACATATAGCGGTAATTTATGTAAATGGACAGACAGTAATATAGTAAGCTAATAGTCTAATAATATTATTAAAGATCCACAATTGTTATATATATAAAAAACCTTAATATACAAAAAAGTGCAAATTTTATCTTATTTTAATGGATTATAGCAATTATTGAACGAGAAATAATTTCTTAAATTAAAATAAGTATAGTGATTTTTATTTATCAGGTGATTGCATTTTTCCCAAAAAAATGTTTTAATAGATAGATGGTTTTTAGTCTAATTCCATAAAATATAAGGTCAAAATCTCGTAAGAAAAAAAATTATTTATTTATATATAGATAGTATTAGTTATTTATACTTTTCTCATTAAAATGAAAAATTAAATTCTTTTATTTTCAATTTCATTTAAACATATAGGAAGTTCTCAAAAAAAAAAATTATCCATCGCAGTGAAAATTTTGCTAGATCACAAAGTAATTTTCTTCTGAATTTAATTTTAATGTTGTATGAAATGTCAAATTATATCACGTTAATTTTTCCTACAAGCGCAACCAAACTTCCTTTAACATGAAGATGGATTTTTTTTTCTCTCTCCGTCACACAACCACCTGTTAGTTCATTTCTCTTTTAAATTCATCACTTTTTAACTTATAAACGATTTTTTGGTCATTTTTCTTATAGATAAAATAAAATTATATTTTCAGTTCACGTAGAAATTTTTATCTGGTTGCTAATTTGAAAAATTTTCAAGGTGAACTGAATGATTCCCTCGGGGCGTTCATTTTCCTCTCCCTCTAGTTCAAGGCAAACTGTGCCAATTTATTTACCAGCAATATTTTTTTTTACTTCTAATTTTTTTTTTTTTATTAAAAGCACATCATCAATGTTACAATTTCAGAACACACACATACACAGCTATTAATAAATCATTTGGTTGGGAATTGATTTTCAAAAAAGCTTTTTAAATCAATTTCACTTCATTACCTTGAAATTTATTGTTTATTTAATGACATATTATGAATGATTTTCAGACTGCATAAATAAAATCAAATGTAGGTTGATATGTGACCTTGAATAAAAAAAAAAATTGGATCTGAAATCATTTGTCAGAATTCCAATGATTAATTATTAATAGTTGTTATGTATATTATGCTAAATTATAATATGATTATTTAAGTAGATTATTAATCATTATAGTCAAAGATATTTTCAACAAAGACATTTAATTTAAAATTTTGCTTGGAATAATTCATAATTTTTTTTTTATAAATTGTATACTTTATTTGTTTTGATATATGTAGGTAATCTATTTCAAATGTCTTCTGATTATGTATATACACATAAATGAAAGTGTATTTTAGATGGTTAAAAAAAGGAGATTAGGAGGGAACATTAATACGCGTATCTTTATTCCATACACTTTCCAAAATATAGCAAAAATTTAGGGGAAAGGAGAAAGAAAGTTTATATTTTTATATTAACATAAAAATACATTTATATTTTTTTTTATTTATTTTTCTGTTGGGATTTAATTAATAATTAAAATATAATGTTTTCAAAATATTATAAAACCTAGAAATATTTTTCTTGTTTTAATTAATTATTAATTATTGTTTCTTTTCTTATTATTTTTTTTTTGTATATTAAAATATAAATATTCTGAATATTTTAGAAATTTTAATCTTATTGATTTTCTTTAATTTTCTTTCTTCATTTTTTATTAGCTATTTCGTAAAATATCCCTATTCAAATAAACTAGACAAACACTCTCTCTACTTTCATAATCATAGTCAATTTCAGAAAATATAATTTAAAATGCATATTTTTTTATTGTCTATTATTACATTAGATTATTTACTCTCATTAAATTAATGTTGTACTTAATATTCTAATAAATAAAAAGATATATTTTAGTAAGTGTTAATAATAATTATAAATTATTAATCTTAATGATATATTAAAACAGTATGCTTATTATATTAATTGATCGTTCAATTTACAACGAATTTTCTTTAATTTTAACCTATTTTTATAATTTTTTTCCTAAAAACTAATTCCAATAATCTTTTAAGCAATAGATTCTATGAATGAAAATGAATTTCATAAAAATTAAAAATTAAATTCTTTAATTAGCATTGGTGGACTTTCTATTTTTTTCAAAATCTAAACGCAAAGTAGCAAAACATTTAATCCATACTAATTATTAATAAATAACAATTTGCAATTTTATAATTAAACTTAATTGAACATTAGATATATTTATTTTATTTGAACCTATACTTATATTTACGATACTTTCTTCCAATATCTCTTTCAAATTTTGATTAATATTACGAATACAGTGCCTGAGGACGGAGTACACTTTCTCTATATTCCGAAAACTATTGCATCAAATCATAAGATACAGTCAGATGATATCTTATAATGTTAATCGAATCAATTAATAGCAATTCACGGAAACAAATATATCTACATACATTTTTCAATTAATATTTTTTAAAAATATATTCCTTCTAAGTCATTATGTAGGCTATTAAGATTATAATAGCCTTGTATTCTTGTCAAAAATATTCTTCATGTCTAATAATTTAGAGAAAAGTTGTATGTTTGATTTTAATCTTTATTTTTATTTCATTTATAGATTTAACTAAATTTTATTTGTAAAATAAACCTATTATTAATGTATTTATAAAGTAAAATATATATTCTAGTTTATTTCTATTGTTCCATATATTATCAAAATAATTTATTAAAAACAAGTATTTTATCTATCTTTCATTAAATTATATATTCAGTGAGAGGAATTTATCAATTCTTTTTGAGAGAGACTAAATATTTAATTGAGAATTTTTACTGACTTTGAAGAAAAAATAAATCTTAAATAAACCAAAGAAACTCCACCAGATGATGAAAAAATAATCGAACTCATACACCTTTGAAGCTCTCACTAAGCAGAAGTACATTTCGTGTCCTTTCAAATTATAATAGTTTTCAAGTACTACATCATTTTGGAGACGATGTATACGCTGTCCAAAGTTTCGTGGCCTGATTGGTTACGCAATCCCTCAACTCAGTTCTAATGAGAGTATAATGGGGCCTGAGCAGCAACAGGACTCCCTCCAGAGGCCATTTGTCTGCGGAACTTAGCTTTGTAGACGGTTGAAGAAAAAAAATCATGCACGCAGGGAAATCACGCGACCTCTTAAAGGACAAACAGATCGACACAGCCAGTATTGGCTCATGTTTGCAGACAGGAGCTCAATTCACCAACTGGTTAACATATGTAAACAGCAACACTGAACCTCTCACTCTCTTAAGAATCGAGAAAAAAGAGATTATCATTATAATTAAGAGGGAATGTTATTTGTTTTGCTCGTCTTTTAAGAGTTGAATGGCATCTCTCTTCAATGACAAAATTTTCTATTTGATTTCAAGAAATATCTTAATAATCACGCTTGCTCAATTTTTCCTTTTTAATTTATTAAATGTTATGTTTACTTATATTTAGTTTTATTTATTTTTCTTTTATTTAATTTATTTTTCATTTTTTTTTAATTCATTCTTTTTTCATATTTAAAGCTTTATTTAATAAATAATAGAAATTTAAAGAGTTTAAAAAAATCTGTAGTGTCTCCACTCGATTATCTCGCAAATTTGAATTGGATTAAATAACATATATTAATTTTTATTAAATTAAATTAATTAAATTATAAATTAAAATTAATAAATAATAATTATTAAACCAGCGCATGTTTGGCTCTTTGTTGATGGCACCACGTCACGTGTTGGCGCGTGAGATTTGCAGTGTTAAAAAATTAATTCTGGTACTTTCAGTGATTCAATGAAGCTGAAAATTTATATATAGCAGTTTTATACAATTATTAATCATGTGAAAAATTATCAAACATATATTTTTATTTTTACGGTCACTTTAGAAGAAAAAAATCAAAACGTTGTAGGTAATGACCCTCTTCCGGTTGAGCTAAATTTCTCAAAAGTTGAAAGAAAACTACGAATTTTGAATACCAAATTTCATGATTCTAGCTCAAACCGTTTTTGCGTAATCTTGTCTCCGTACCTACATACACACACACAGAGAGAGACAGAGAGACATTTTTCTCAACCTTAGTGAAAATGATTCAGGAACCTTCAAAACGTATAAAAACATCAAAATCTCAACATCGAAAATTTTCGTAATCGCAATACTGGCGAGATAATAAAAAATAGAAAGTATTATCGAATATATATCTAAGATAATATTATTTAATCTATTTATATTCTCGAATTGTGTAGGAATATATAGAAATGAATGTTAGGATATTCGTAAATATTCAAATATTTCTTTGTAAGGATGAATTAAAACTAAACACTTAAATATTAGTATTTCTGGCCTCTCATTTTCTAGAAAAAAATATATATATATAATATATAATATAATATATATATATATATATATATATATTGAAGAATGGAACTCCTCCACCATCCGTTATTTTCTATTAATAATTAAAAATGCAATAATAATTAAATTTATTATGTTTAAAAATTTTTTATCTTTGTTTAATCAATAAATATTTTCAATAAAAAATAATAGTTTTTAATTTTTAATTTTATAATTAAATTATTTATTTTTTTATTAAATAAAATATTTAATAATTAATAATTTAGTTAAATATGATAAAATTTGATAAGATAAAAGATTCTTTCTTTATGAACTAGATGTGTTTTTTAGAAAATGATTTACTATCATTTTCAAAAATTTATAAATAATCAAAATTAAAAGTTCACTTAGTCAAATTCGTTCAAACACAGGCCATAATTTGTTAGCAATGACCTGTTACGTACGATATTAAAACTCAGGGTGATTAATGATTCTTTTTTCTATTACTTTTAGTTATAACTAAAATTTAAATTTAAATTTATTTATATTAAATATTATCAAAGGCGGAATGAACTTATTTTCTTCTTTAAGAGGATAGAAATCGCCCAGTTCTCTCATAACTTCTACCATCATGAATTATTATAAGTAGCAATTAAATTGAAATGAATCTCTTGTTCACTGTCACCTCTGTGCCTAATTATGGTTGTTTTGGCAACACTATACCTTGTTTTTCAATGATATACATATTTCGGTGAAACTGAATCAAGTTTATGATGTGATGGCGAATAAACGAGTAGTTGAACTTGATTTCTCGACCAGTGAGCCAATGCCTTACCACTTGTTCTATAGAATAAGAACGTAGTTTATGATTTATTTGTTCATTTAACGCACGCCGAAATAATCAACCAACATTTATTCATATGTAATTGTGATTTATATTGAGCAACGGAATTGTTCATCAATGAGTTAGTGAATATGTTTGTTATAATCCAAATACAAATGTCAAGTTTTTTTCGCGAGCAGATAAATCTGACAGTCGAGCGTCATGTGCATTACTTAACACAAACAGCGGTTCCGCCTCGGACTCATTCACGTTTCGAGGTTGGCCCAACTAATCCACTCTATGGAATTTAGTTGAACATCATTTTATATATATATATATATATATATATATATAGTAAATATTATCCTTTTTAAAATATTCGTCCTCATCTTTGCCAACCTGCGAATATTTATGTTATCGTGGATCTCCTTGAGGCGCATTCTTTATCAACAAAGCTCAGGTAGTAGAGTTATAAATCTTATAGCAAGACTTCGGGTTAAAAGTTCACCCCTTTTTAAGTGAATGTTTCTTTCCTATTTTTGTTCGAAATATTGTCTAGAAAATTTATCTGAACTTGTTGATCTTTTAGTTTTACATCTAGACATTTTTATGAGATTAATAATTACTTCTACTTATGATTTATGTACAAATAAATGAATAATATTATCATTATTCTAAACAAATTATAAAGTTAACAAATATATAATAAACAACGAAAGAGTATATGATAATTCCGATATCCATTTCTAGCTTAAACAAAAAGATAATTTTACATTTATAATTACCAATATAAATACTATATATTTTCTGTTCCATAGGATGTAATATCTTTTCTAATGTGATTTTAAATAATAGTTTTGATACTTGTTAATAATATAATAATTTATTACAAATAAAGTTTCTAAATCATTAAAAAGAATAAACCCTATAGATTTTTTTACTTTCCCGCATACTTCGTATAAGGTAAGTATTGGAATCGTCAAAAATTTCGATTTCGAGATTTCGACAGATCTTGACGTTTTAGACCTCCCTGAGTCGGAAAATACCATTTTTCGAATCATGTCTGTGTGTGTATGTATGGATGTATGTAATGTTTGTCTGTGAGCAAATTTACTCAGAAACTAATCAAGCTAGGACTTCGAAATTTGGTACACCGATATTATTCACAGTTTGTAGATTTCTATCAAAATTTCGTCAAAATCGGTTAACCGGAAGTGGTACTTTACCTACGCTGGTTGCGTTTACCTTTCAAGTAAAGTACCAGTTTGCTTTGAGATATTTGCTTCCTATTTTGTATATAGATTTAAAAATATGAAAAAAATTCAGATACCAAATTTCATCATGATCTGACTACCGGAAGTGACATTTTACCTATACAAGTAGCGTTAAGTGTAAATTATAAATATATATAATAGTGTTAAACCATTTTACTTTATAATTTAAATTATTTAGTTTATTTATTTTTATTGTTGTTAAAACATAATAATAATAACCTAATTACATATTTATATGCGGGAAAGTCTAGGGGAGGAAACTCCCGAATTTTTATTTTTTCTATCTTCCCTTCCCTATTAATAATATTTAATTTTACAAATTATTACCTTTCTTTTCAACTCATCGTTAGATACTTATCGCTATCTTCAAAATAATTATGGAATTTTTATACATATCAATTTTTAAAATATAAAAAAAAAAATCCTCTTTCAAAAGGTCATACTAATTATAGGAAAAAAAAAAGTTATGACATTCTCGGAAATGACTATTTGCAACAAATTTTTATTATTATCATAGTTACTTTTAAAATTCCTATCTATTTGTGTGATTACCTTGAAGATAGATTTTACTAACCACATTCGGATTATCACATCACTGTTCAATTCTATTATTTATAATTATTTGATTTCCAAATTCATGAATGAATGATTATAATCAATGTTTGCAAATATTTTATAAGAGATTCTATTTATTATTAGCTATCGTGTTGATGTATATATACATACATACATTTTTATATTTATTTATTATACAATCGTTATATAAATTTATATTTTATTTATATATGAGTTTCCCTATATTTATTACAAATTTTTTTTTCTTTAAATATCGTAGCTGTAGCATCAACATCGACTATCTCATTTTTACAAACTTGACACGAGAGCAATAACAATGTTTTTAAACATTATAAACTGTTAACAAAAACGTGATTTCCATAATTTCAAGAGGTTGAACCAATAAACTGAAACTTGGAAACGATTGTCCGCGTAAATCTAATTTCGAACAATTGTTATCTCGATTTCTTAAAAAAAAAAAAAAAAAAAAAAAAAACGAGATTATGAGTATTACCGCTACACCGACAATATGATTAACATCTTCAAGAATATATTGGAATCGATTTTATAAAATTAATCACTGAACTTTAAAGTAAGATGATGGAATTCTCGAAAAAAAAATAACAATCTCGAAATTTCTACCTCTGCAAGATAGTATCAGCTTGACCAATTTTTTATATGGTTAAGTCGAAATATTATATCTATTATAAAAGTCCACACTATATTTACTCTATAAATTTACTTTTTATTCTATATTTAAATTAAATAACCATATTTTAATTATTCAATTTCTCATCACTCTCTAATAATAAAATCTTATAAAGACAAAATTTTCATTCACAGTTTCAAATGTGATTTAGTATTTTCTATCAGCCATTTGTACGGGAAGTATTCTATTTAATGGTATTTTAAAGTAGAATAACGTTATCTTAATTGATTGATTTTTTTTTTCACTTAACTGATATATTTTTCGTTTGTAGCATTTCTCGAGTTTTCCTGGCAATTAATTGTAATTAGAGATGATATCATGGTGGATTCTGGGCGTATCGCTCTGTTGGATCTTAACTCGTTGCTTACCCTGCTTCGACAATCATTCGGTAGTTGACGCTTCACAATGTAAACGATTGGCTCTTTTCCGAAAAAAAAAAATTCTTGTACCATACTGAGAAAAAATCAATTAATCTAATTAGAAAAAATAATGATTATTTTATTTGATATTATCAGATAATGTTAGAAAAAAAAAAATTCATAAAATTAGATATTTTTGTGGCTTTTTTTATTAAAATTAAAATTTTACTTTAAAGAGGAGGTATTAATATATGATTATTATAATATATTTACATATATTAAATTAATATTAATTTGGAAGATAAATAATTAACAAGGTGTTTGAGATACAAATAGTTATTTAAGTTTGTTTAAAAGAAAAAAATTAACTTTTTAATTGATTAACAAAACATTCCATATTAATATATTTTACGGATTGTTTTTATAAAAAAAAATGAATTATCATATCATAATTGATGATTAATGTTTCAATTTATTTAAAAAAAAAAATAATTAATTTTATATAATTAATGGCTTTATTTTTTAAATTTTTATTAACCATTAGATTTATTTTTTTATGATTTATCGTTTATTTTTTGTTCTTTAAAATTGATCTTTTTAAGATGTCTTTTCTATCAATTTTTAAATGTTTTTTGTTATTAACAAAAAAAAAAAAATATTTGATTGGAATTTGAATTGGGACCAGTTATTGGATGGACCCTTAAGAGGTTCAATTTCTTGATGAATATCTTTGGAAAATCATTTTCCCTTACCTGAGAGGCCCCATCAGGTCTTTGCTTTTGTTCCCATATTTTTAGAATAAGATCCAATTTCATTTTTTCGATCAAATTATTTCTATTCGATCTATTTTTTTTTTTTATTAATTTTTTGTAAAAAAAAAAACTAAAAGATTTATATTGACTTAGAGTGTATATTTACATTAAAAGAGTGACCTCGGCCTCAATCAACCTGGCGTAACCAAATGCAGCACCAAAAATTTTTTTTGTGCATCTCAGTTGTCATCGGATAAATGTTGTTTTTCGTAGGGTGGGGGATTATACATAACTGCAAATTGTCAATTGATGTTACCTTCATAAAATCTATATTCGTTCACTTTCGGATCTCTTTTTGTACAAATTTAAATTCGATTTAAAATTTAAATAAATGAATTAATTTTTCAACATTTTTACATATATTATGATAATATAAAATATTGAAACATATTATTCATGTTAATTTATCTAGGATAATTCTTTATCTGAATAAGATGAATTTACTCGGTGAAGAAGAACATATTCGTTTTTTATTTGATCATTCAATCTACTAAAAAGTTGTTATTATTCCTAATTAATATTATTTCCAATAGACATCTAATTTTATTATTTTTAATTTTTTTAATTTTTTTTTTAAATATTCATACTAGTAAAACCTTTAATAAAATAAAAATTCTAAACAAACTAAAAAATAAAATAATCTTATTTTTAATATAAATAAGTTGACCTGTGGCCAGGTCCGAACCGACCGACGGTTTGAAATAAATTAATTTCCAGCTACAGAAACAATTTCAAATAATTTTAATATATCTATTAATGTAATAAAAAACAGATATGAATATAACATAAATATTTTTAATTTTATTTTATGCCCGGCATTACCCGAGGCTGTGACGCCATGAAGGGCTGGGTGACGTCGTTCCTATCGTCGATCGCTAATACTACCACTTCCGGTTTCCGGATTTGCACCAAAAGTTGATCAATTCATCCCACTGTTGCATTAAGTAAATATACCAAATTTCATCAAAATCCGTTGAGCCGTTCAGGCTGTACACATCTATACGGACGGACAGACGGACGGACAGACATCATGCTAAAAATACTTTTTTCTGTTAAGAAAATGCATGATTCGTGGAGATATGTAAAAATCTCCACATGTGAAATTTGGTGTGAAAACAATACCTCCCTTACTATCGTCGGTCGGTAAAAATTATTATTTATAGGCTAAATACATCTTACAAATAAATTATGTCCAAAAACGAAACTAATAATGTTACTTTTGAAAATTATTTTTAAATTATTTGTATTATTTTTTTATGTAAATCATTTATAGTAATCATTTATGTTAATCTTTTATATATATTTAAAGAACATATTTTCAAAAGGTATTTTCAATATCTAAAAAGAAAATCTCGCTATCCATTTCTTCATCGACTTCAAGCATATTTCAGTTTATTATTAAAGATTCTTATCTTTTATACAATCTATGAATTGTTTAATTGAATTAATAATTCTAATGGACCTTCGAAGATGAAAAAATATCTATGTTTATTATTCGTCTGGTGTGAAGAAAGAGGCGAAGTGAGTGGAAACGAAAGTTCCACCTCGCACCAATGGATGCGTGGTCTTGAGTTCCTTGGCCTTGGCAACATGTGGAAAGAGTTGAATAAAAACAATTTCGGACATGACTTTTGGCATCTCACACTTAGTATTAATTTCTTGCCATAGATAGGCGGTAGACAATTCAATTTTAACATCCAATTTCAAGTTAATATTTAATAATTAAGTTGAATTTTTTTATTTGAAAATTTTAAAAGAATTTATTTTCCTCTCATAAATTTAATATAACTGTTTCAAATTAAATTAATCTACCTTATTGGTTTGCAGATCATATAATTTATCGTTGTGAAAAGTTTCAAGAAAATTGCAGATTTTTTTTTAAGTTACAATCTTTGATAATTATTATATATTAATCAGACATTTGTTAATTTGTTATATATATATGGGACAATTTACTTAAATTTAATGGTTCATTTATTGATAAAAAAATTTTAAAGAAAATATGCAATTTCAAATTTTTTAAATTGTATGATTTTTTGTAAATTTTTATTTCAAAATTCCATAGTTCTATTAAAACTAATTTTTTCAATTTGTTCGTTATAAAATATATTTTAATTGAGTTAAAATATATTTTTGTGGATTGGAAAAAAAAAATATCAAAAATTTGAAAGTTACTATATATTGTTACTAAATAATACAAAGAGTCAAAAAAAATGATAAAATAACAATGTGTTTAGTATTAATTTCTCGCTCTCTCTATATATATTATATATAAATCATCTTTCTATTAATCACTAACAATTAAAGTAATTATTTGATTTTCCATGTCTCTGCTTCTAAATATTTTTATTATGAATGAAAAATAGTATAAATATTGCTAGTCATTAATAAAATATAAATTAATAAATAATCTTATTTATCTCGAAGTAAAAAATGAGAATTGAATGATGAATTACAGATAATCAAAACCTTCTCGCGGTCTTTTAATAAATAATCACTTTGATTGTATTATTTTAATATAATATAATATAATTGGTTAGAAAAATACCTGACAGTATATAAAACTATTGTTAAAGAACAAAATTTAAGTTAAAGAATGTTTCTATTCTTAGAATATGTAAGCGTTACTTCTATATTCTATGAAATATAATTCAAAAATTTTTCATTCAACGTATTGAGCTGACAGACAGAACTTTTTATACTTTAAAATCTTATTATTTATTATATAAGTTCTAAAGGTGTTCACATCTAGTATAAAAAAACCATTGGAATATTATTTGTAAGAATATTTATTGACTGACAAAGAGAGGCCGAGAAGAAAAAGCAAAAAAAAAAGAGAAGAAATAATTGAAGCAACCATTCAGAGACGCAAACAAATGTTTTTATGATGCCATCGACAGAATACATGTTGATATTAATATATAATAACTGGATAAGCATATCCCTTTCATGATTTCTTTTTCTGTTATTGATAAGTCTAATTTCTGTAAGTGATTATTTGATTATTAATATTAATAATATTATAGAAAAAGTAACAAACACGATGTCTTTAAGATTAAAGTAGATTCTAGGCGAGAGTATTAAAAAAAAAACACAGATACATGTCGTCTGTTTGTATAAATTATCAACGAATGTAGAAATTAGTTTCGTAATCTTCTCTTTGGACTTCTAGAGTAGTTGAAACACTCATCTACATCGCGACATGATAAAAACGGGATGTTGGTTGAAACAGTGAATTAAAATATACAAATCATCCATTCTAATCTCTGTATTTCAAAACGATCCTAAACATTGATAAATTTTATTGAAATTTTTTATTAAACCTCTAAGGCAGAAAAATTCTGTAAAATGATTTTAAGAAATTTATTATAATATAATTTTTATATATTGATTTTATTAAGAAATATGGGGGGGGGGGAATAGGAGTTGAATGGGTGTAGCTCAGGATAGGGACATTTGGAGAAATGTGGTTGCTGCGGCCAAGAACTTTCGACTTCTTTAGAACCACAGAGATAGATAGATTGATTTTATAAATAATTATAAATTTTACTACTATAGTCATAATTAATTTGGTATTTCACAATTAATATAATTTATATATTTATAATATATATTCTTAAAGTAATATTTAATATCTTTTACTTAATATAAACATTAATCTAAATTAAAATATATTTGGTTGTTTTTTATCACCAAATTTGAATCTTATTTCATTTAATTAATTTTAAAAGTAAAACGATTCTAATTTTGAATTAATGTTGAAAATTGAATGTATAAACTGTAGTATCCTTACGCCGGCAGATGATGCAACCATTTATGTATTTACAAAATAGTGTACAAAAGAGAGTTAGTTGCATATATTGAAGGCGCAACACTTTTAGGGTGGAGCAATTTATTTTGTTTTAGGAGAGTTTTATGGAATTGACAATTTTTTTTATTATTAAATATTTTGTAAAAATAAATAATAATAATCCGTCTTTCTGAACTAATTATTTATTGATAATATTAAATATACAATTTTCAATTTGAAAAACTATTAATTTATATTTTTTCTATTATAATTTCATTTAAATTGGTCACTTTTGATATCTATATAACTTAAAGAATTTGACTAATTATGTAATTTTCTAATTTCTAATAATCAATGCAAGAAATGATTAATAAAAATGAGTTTAATTTTAAGAATCAATATTTGTTAATTGACAAATTGTTATTCAGTCATTATTTACATTGTGAGATCATAATACATGTCTTACAAAGAAAAAAAAAATCATTGAGATCAAAAGCGCTTTGAATTGCAAGAGCAAATTATCTAATGATTCATTGGAGCAATAGTTCTTGCTCGGAATATCACGTCGACAGGAGACGAGCTGATGATTGTGGCAGGTGTTTGCGTATGCGGAGTTGGAGTTGGAGCCGCCCAAGGTCAGCCCAACAAGCGGCGCCTCCATTGCAGAAACCCACCCCCTGCCCCACCCCTACCACCCTTCCTCTTTTACATAAAAACTAATTAGCCTGGCCAAAATTACTAATAAATATTCTGAGATTTTTAACATGAAATTAATTACATCACTGGGAAAGAATTCAAAGAAAATGAATAACCGATAAATAAATCATTCTCTTTCAATATTATTTATTTACTTTTCTGATTGTTATCTTTAGAAAACATGATTTCTTAACATGGAAAATTAATTTCGATCTCATGTTATTAAATACATCTTTTCATCTTTTAAACAATTGTATAAATTATAAATGAAGTGGAGACTTCAATGCAAGTATTTCGTTTGTTTTTTTTTTTAATTTATTTAAAATCTAATTAAACAATACGCTTTCGAATTTTTTTTTAATTAAAAATTACCAATTCACTCTTTTCATATTTGCACTCAGATGAGTTTTGTTTTTGTTCTTGACGAATAAACAAACAAACTAAAAACTCGGATTCAGTCATAGCAAATAAAACATCCTGCTAACAGCAAGAGAAGCTTATTTAAAGATGTTCTGCATCAGCATTGGTGCTCTTCTGCAGTGGAGCATTCCTTCACGCATAGCTCGATCCTGCCTGGATATTATTATACTTTACTACGGCCGTCAAAAATATATAGGACCTAAGGCCAATAGAGGAGGTTCAGTAGGAGTCACATGGCTTATATTTGCCCGGGATCCTATACTTAGCTTATTTTCAAGTTCACTTTATACTTCACTTCATACTTAGCAAGTATAACGTATATAGTATAATAAAACAAGATTTCATTAATTCTTGCAAAACTTGGCTTAATTCAACTATATTATTTAATTTTTCAACTACCAACTTACAATTATATATTTAAATATATTACAACTAGTACAATCAAAATTTAAAGAATACTTTTTTTATGATATCTTATTTTAGTGAAAAGTGATATAAGTTCTTTATTATTTCTATTTTATTATTTTTCTATCTATCTTGCTCTACCACAGAGGTTCTTAATCTTATGTACTCTGCGGACCCCCACTTGAAAAAATTTTTTTTGACGGACCCCATTCCAACTTTAGGTACTTTACGTCATTTTATTAGTTAATTTCTGGCTTAAGATCTCATAAGAACAAGGATATATGATGAATATTTCTAACAGTGATTGGTGAATAACGATTTTTTTGCATATTGTAGAACACATTTTATTAGAAATTATAATATTGAAGAAAGAAAATTCTGCTAAATATGAAGATGGAAACGGTAGCAATAGTTTTCTTGCACATTTCGTTGAATTTGGGTATTTGATCTCTGTTTCCTCACAAAGCCATGCCATCGCTTCTTTTATATTAAATAAAGTTTTAACCGACTCATCATTTTCTCGTGCACCTGTACGATGGCTTTGCGGACCCCCAGTAAAGGCTTCGCGGACCCCCAGGGGTCCGCGGACCACAGTTTAAGAACCTCTGCTCTACCATATAACAGTATTATAACATTTGGGATTTGTGCTGATTTTATACAAGCATTTATAATTTCTAATACTAAAATGTATATTAAATAGTTAAGATTAACGTATTAAATTAAATGAAATTTGTCAATATTATTAGCTTATGTTTTTTCTGTAGATAACATTTTTTCAATCAAATTTTAGTCAAACTGTAATGAATTACACCAGAAAATAGGGATCAGTTTTTATAAGCATTTTACTTGTAAGGAAATCTTCTAACCTATAATTAAAAAAAAATTATTTAGATGTATGTGATTAAATGTATTATCATTCATTATATAATAAAAATATTTTTACTTTTAAATTTATATAAGAAAATTAAATTTGTAAAAAGTTTTATTTAATTATATTGCAATTTATTCAACCACTTTAATGAAGCTATCTGTATTTATTTTCATATTTCTAAGTTTTTGTAAAGATTTTTTTTAAAATCAAATATTCGCTTGGTTTAGTGCAAAACTTTTTCTATAAATAAAACATCCTTTATTTTAATCTCACCCATTCTTAGAACCATAAATAATTCCTTTCATAGATAGGAAAATTGAATAAATTTTACATAACAAACTCACCTATGTAAATATATACCTACACTAAATAGAATAAACAGAAAACATAAACATTGCAAATTTATTTGCTTTATCTTATATACACATACACTTCTTATTTAAATAGTTTTGGTTAATTTTATTTAATCTTTATTTTTTTGTTTTTATTCCAAATTAAACATTACAGAATAAATGATTGATCTCTTTTTTAAAATTTAATTTAATTTTTAAAATAATATTTATCATTAGGAAAATAGAAAAATATATTGTAAAATATTTAAATGTCAATGTTTTTTTTTTTTTTTTTAAATTAGTATTTTTTTATTCGAAACATGGAGTGAGTGAATCGAACCCGGAACTTTGCATACTGAATGAACTGCTCGAACCGCTTCAGGAGGATGACTCTTAAAAAGCCCATTTGGAATTCAAAAAAGATGTATTTCATAATTTTATAGACTTCGAAATTTAATAATCTGGGATTTAACTGAAAAACCAATAATGTTAATGATATGGTGTGTGTCTGGGATTGCTTGTTGTCATAATTTGCCCTGACCAGAGCTGGACGAATGACCTGGAGGGCCGGGTTGCCTGGTCGATGGCATTGGGGACGAAGGAGAGCCAAGGCCAGGTCCCAAGGCCCTCGCCACCTGCTGCCCACCTGATAACCTCCCTCGTGCTCTATGAGCTATAACAGTCATATTTTATTTTTAATATGCATTTGATAAAATTATTTTTGAAATGTTTCCAAATAACTTTTCATATTTTCGAATTGATCTTTTGTACTTATAAATAAATAAATTACAACTTTTCAAAACCAACTAAATCAAAAAGTTTAGATGCTTTGGAGAAATCTCAGTTTACTTAAAAAAAAAAAAGAAAAAGAATTTAGAGATTTATAAACCACTTCATCTTCTCTTATAAATTTTATTCATTCAAAGAGGATAATAATTTTATATGTTCCACTATCAAAAGAACAAACACTATTATTCTATCACGGGACAGTATTATGAGCTCAAATATTTATTGGTATTCCTCTCTCATAATCCAATAGAATGCAAACAAATATTTCAGTGATGACTATTAATGAAAGTTTCAAAAAATGATACTCTAAGCAGAATTAATAATTTTTCATTACAAAAAAAAAAAATAATTAATTAGTATGAACAACACATACATTTGACATTCTTAAAAGTTTGAATTATTAATATAATTATTTAATTAAAAAAAAACAAAATAAAAAAAAATATCACCATATAAAAGTTACATATTTTTTAAGTTAGATTAATATTATTTAATTATTACGAAGCATCCATAAAATAAATAAAGTTTTTTATTGAAAGAAGATTCTTTTTAATATTATTTGATTCACTATGGATGGTGAATTTTAACCAAAAACATTAGCTTTCCATCTTTTGTAATTTATAATCTACTTATGGTATTTTGAATTCAATTGGATGGTTGACACACACAAACAAACATCTATTATAATATAATACTACAGGTATTGTTTACAAAGGAGAAGCAATTCTTATTTTTGCGAAGAGGTGCAAGGTCAAAAAAGATCTCATTCATCATTTTTAAAATTAAACTATTAAATATTCCTATAATTTTTAGAAATAAAAAAATATTGTGAAAATTTCATCTTGCTCAATTCCCCCCCCCCCAATGAAGACCTTTGAGAGAAATTTAAATAATATTTTGTTTATAAAAAAATATTTAGGAATTCTTAATAATTTATGAGTTGATAACTAAGCTACATGACTAATATTGAGAGATTGGAAAGGGAAAGGGATGCAAACTCTAAAATACAAATTTGATCTCGGTTATATTAACATGAAAATAAACTGAATATTACAATATTTTCTATAAAAACTCAAATAATAATACAACAAGAGAGGCTACTTCAATGAACTTTCGAGTTCAGTTAAGAGCAATTTTTTTTTTTATAATTATTTAAGAAATCTGTAGACATTCTTGGAGAATAAGTTAGTATTTTTAAATATAATATTTTTTAAAGGCAGTATATTTATCTCAGTCACACTCATTTTTTACAATAATTTATTATATACAGGAATTGTATTCTTTATGTTTTCTTATTGTAATGGTCTATTTGTTTCAGTAAAAGACATAAACCGATTCATATGATAAATTTCATCAATTCAAATGTAATTTTTAATCTTCTTTGAAGCCATCTAACGGTGTTCGCCTTTGGTACCAATAGAAAGAATAATTAGATTCCCATAGATTAAATGCATATGCCATTATAAAAAAAAAAAAAAAGAAAAGTCATAATTAATAAACTCTTATTTATATTTTATAAATATGTTAATTTTTTTCATTTTCTTAACTTTCTGCAAAGGTGGGAAATTTCAATAACTAAAGAAAATGGTCGAATAATGAATGTATAACTTAACTATCCGTGTCATTTGTGAATGAACAAGAATAACACCACTAAATGAGAAATCATTTGTTTTGAATGAATATGTATAATTTTTCTGGAGGTCATACCGTATTTGGCAGTGAACAAAAGGGCGGAGTTTCATCTGTTAATAAAAAGATAAATTTGTAAATTGTTTGTTTTGATTCAACAAGACAAAGCAATTTCTCATTGAAAGGCATTTTTAATTATAAATTATGAATAAAACATTATGAGGAATGATAAATAATATATTAGTTAAATTTAAATTTATAATTAAGCAAAAAGAAAGATGTCAAAATTGTATTAGTTGGTTTAATGCTTTTGAATTGATATCAAAATAGATAGAAGATTAAAATCAAGTACGAACATTAATATATTTATACTTAGTCTAAAATTTGAATTTATATTAAATATTAAAAACGATTTGATTATAAGAATTAAATAAATTAAATGAATTAGGCGAGATTCTCGTTACTAGGTGATATATATCTCCTCCTCTATTATTTGAGAAACTTAATATTCATACTATATTTACATACATCTATATAAACATATCGTTATTTTACACACCCAAATATATATAAATATATATATATATATATATATATATATATATATATCTTATATATAAAATTCTCGTGTCACAAAACTTTGAAATCATACTCCTCCGAAACGGCTGGACCAATTCTTATGAAATTTTTTATGCATATTCAGTAGGTCTCAAAGAAGGTTTTTATTTTAATATCAAACCGCTAATTGGTAAGGTGTATCCAGGGGGTGGTATTTACCTAAAAATAGTTTATTATAATAGCACATTTTTTTTAATTATTATATATTTTTTTTTACTTATTTATTAATTTTTATTATTTTAATATTTTATTAAATTATTTTATTTTATTAAATTAATTTTATTATTAAATTTTATTTTATTAAATTAATAATTATGTCAATTAATGTTTTGTGCATAAATAAACATATATAAAATTTGAATTTTCATTCATTCATTCATATAAAGCAAATTGGCCTTAAGAAGGATATGTTAGCCTGTGAGATCATATAAATAGAACATTATTCTTTTCATCTAAATATACAAATTATATAAAAATATATAATTAAAAAATTGTGTAAATTTCAGTGAATAGAAAGAAATTTAATATGATGTGTTCAAAGAAAATATGTAAAAAAAATTTGATTACAATTATTTCTGTTAATATAGCATGTTGTAATAATCTATTTTCCAATAAATATGTCACATACAACATTATTCTTTTCATCTAGACAAATTTCATAACTACAAAGAAAAAATTATAAAATTTTCAGTTAAGTGAAAAATTATTTATTTGGAGATAAGACCAACATTTCAGCAATTTTCTGAATTCGTAATTTGAACCCGCCACGGCTGTGCAACGGAGCGCGATTAGTCATTAAAAAATTTTTGAAAAACTTTATCGAAGCAACCTTTTTAAATGGCAAGTTTCGATGTAAAAAGATATTAATACCACGAATAACTATTGTACCCACTAGAAATTCTGTAGAAATTATTTACATGGCAAAACAACGGGTCAGCTATAATAATATATAATTAATTTACTGATTAAATTAAAATATATTTTACAATAAAACAAATAAATGTCTTATCTACTTATACTGATTGATACAAAATGGATGAAAACCTTTTACATACACACTTTTAACCAAAAACTATGTATCACTCGGGGGTACAGGGGGCGGAGCCCCCGTCTAGGTGTGGAGAGTGCTGAAGGCGCTCGGAGCAGCTAGTATATATATATATATATATATATATATATATGGTTTGCTTAGGTATTCGTGGATTATTTGGTTATATATTATTTATATATCCTATATAGATAGGTATATTTAAAATCAGAAGAAAAATATTTTACGATTCTAAAATTTATTAGGAGAGAAAAAGGATCGTTGTTATTATTTCATTATAATAAACCATTATTTGTATATTTAGATAATTTTTAAATTTAAACTTTTAATTATTTTTAATTAAAATTGTTTTAAAAATATGTTAATCCTAAACGGGTTGGGAAGGTTCTTCCATTTCTACTCCCATGTTAATATAATAAAATAAATTAGATAAATATAAATTTAATGTTTTTTATTTTTATTTATTTATTTATTTATTTTTGTAATTAACACTTATATTGAAAATATTTTGTTAATATTTTCCTACCTATAAAATTGAGAATTTTAGATATTTGTCCAACTCTATAAAACGCAGAGTGAAATAATTTTTATGATAATAAAAAAAATAAAAAAAAAAAAAATAAAAAACTATTAATTAGAGTCTCCTCTCATCTCTTCACTATATTCGCAACTCTATTTAAATGTATTATTCACCACGTACGTTAATATATTAGTAATTTTTTTTTTTTGCCATGAATATTAAAAATTTGTACCCGACCTTTGTTGGTGGCATTTATCGAGGTATAATTTTCAATCGTGATCTTCTCTCAGGTAATCATTCTGTGCTCTTTTATTATTTGGTCCCAGTATACTGATGAGATTGCATAATAGTAAAAATCTCTCTTTTTCGTTACTTATTTTAGACTCCAACTGCATAATGACTGATCCAATCCATCAATTAAAGATTATTATACATTGAAACAACGTTACTTTACTTGATAGCAATTATGAAACTCCCCTTATACCAATTAGTTATACCAATTATTAATAATTTGTATATAAAATACAATTTCTTATTTTATTAACCCAATCTTTAATTTGAATAAGGAATAATTAAATTTTATTAAGTAAATACTGATATATTATTTTCATTCTTATTTTAGGTGCATTAACCATTTTACAATATATATAAGGAAAATACAAAATATCAACTTGTATAATTAAATTAATTAATTAAATTTATTCTTTCTTTTTAACTTTTAATTAGTTATTAAAAACATCTGTTTAATTAAATATTTTCTATTTATTTATTCATTTTCAAGTTGGTTATTTTTAAAAAAACTAAATTATTTTCCATGTGCGAATATTATTTTAAAACAATTACTATCAAGTTTATTTAATCCCTTCTCCATTAAAATTGTTGGAATTTCATAACGGATTATCATTTTTCTTTTTCTTTCTTCTCTTCTTATTTATTAAATACATGTAATTTCTAAGATTAATATTCGTAACCATTAAGATAAAAATTTTTTCTTTTCTATTTTACAAACAGAATACTATCAATTTTAATTGTCAACAGCCGGGTGTCTGAACAAAGGAAAATATGCATTTTGCTTTTTCTTTTTATACCTACATTTATTCAATTATAGATTTGAATATAGTCCACGCCCACAATAAATTTTTCTTCGCTTTAGCAAAATATCCTTGAAAGCAAAATCTATACTTTTTGGAATTGACATTTATTGGAGATTTCTTATTATACATACGCAAATCTTTTGCTTCCTGTTTCTTATCAGCCATTTATTTATTAGTTTAACAAAGTATTGGTAATTTCGCTGTCCATATATAATACAATTTATTAAATTAAATTTAAATTATGACCCCTTTAAAAAAAAAATATGATTTTCATGTATTTTTTTTTAAATGATCATGATCTATGTGCTGAATACGTGACAAGTTATAGGATATAATTTTTTTTTCTCTTATGTATCACGTAGTATTCTTTTCTAATTTGATAATTTTTGATTGATTCATTTAATAATAACTTATGATTCTGTGATTAATTTAAAATAATTATAACACACTATCCACTTATTAAAAAAGTTTTATATGAAGACCAAATAAAGTGCTTCTTTTATTTAATACATTTTTAAAAAACTTGACTGTCCCAAGAACTAGATAGTAGCTTTCGGTTGCATATTTAAAGGGAAAATAAAAATTTCAAAAAATATCGTGTATGTTTATTTAAGTAATATTACTTTCCTTCAAAAAAGATGTGAGGAAAAAGAAAAACATTTTTAATGTAAATATCTCTTTAAATCAATAATAAATAAGAAAATTTTGAGGAATATTGAAAATCTGAATGTATAAATAGTAAAGTATAATATTTTGGTTCTTTTAAAAAAATAGAAATAATTACTCTAAAACATAAATTATAACTCAATCAAAAATTATCCAATTAGAAAAGAATACTACTATTTATTATTGTCTTAGTAAATGATTAATATTTAGTTTTTATAATATTTTTTAAAAGTTATTGAATTACTCTCTCTTCCTGGTCCGATTTATTTTTTAAAAATTTTCTATTAATTCAGGGAAATACATATATTATGAAAAAGTCAGATAAAAAGGAGATAAATATTCTAAAAAATAATGTTATACTTATACAATTTGTGAGAATTTTCTAAATGTTTCAATTAAATTTTTTTCCAAAAATCTTTTCTTTCTCTTTTTATATAGAACAAATAGATAAGTATAAAAGCAACCCATTACTGAATTATATAATAAAACTTAAAATTAAAAAATTATAAAAAAATAAATTAATAATTTTAATTTTAAATAATAAAAAAAAATACTATAAATAATGAATAAATATTATAAATTTACTGATAACAAAATAGTAGTTTTAAATAATTACCATGTATCATAATTACAATAAAATAATTTATTAATTTTACATTCCTAAGATTGAATTTGTAAATTTCTCTAAGTTCTTTTTATGGTGTTTTGATTTTAATTTTTATATTCTGAACTTTTTTATAATGTTGTTCTTCTTTGATTTTTTTTCAGCCGGAGACGGTGCCTCAAGCGTCCATCGATATGAACAAAGTGGTAGAGGTAGCCGACGCCGAGGAGGTGACGGGGAATGCTTACAGTTTAGCGATTGCCACCCCCGATCGCGTTCACTTTGTGAAGGGGACGTGTCGTGAGGAGGCCCGATGGTGGGCCGACGTCCTCGGTGTCTTTCCACGTTCGAAGGTAGCTTTAACCCTTTCACATTCATCTCCAAACAACTATGCAAATCAGCCGTTTATACTTGACATTAAATTTGTCTGATTACTACTCCAAATTAATCATCAAATTCTTAAAAAAAATAATAATAAAAATAAATAAAATAAAAAACACATCAACAAAATTCCATAATTGAATTAATATCATTAGAAAATGTGAGAGTTGGTTATAAAAATATCACAAATAGGAAAATGTCGAAAGAAATTTTTTTTTTCCATTCATTAAGTAGATTTTGCATTACATTCGTTTTCTTAAATTATAAAAATACTTAACATTTTTTCACTGCCAAAAATTTATTAAGTAAGGTAAATTTTTTTTTTTTTTTTTGGAAGTTATCATTTACAAAAAGAGGATCATTTAAACAAGTTGAAAGAATGTATACACCTTTAAAATTTTGGTTAAATGAATTTAAATTTTTTCAAAATGATAAATTTACATTTTAATTTTCATATACATACACATACAAATTTCATATACAAATAGTTTTATTTACTTTTTATAGTATCATTTATTTCATAATAACTTTTTGGAAGATTTTAAAAATAATAACTTCTTCCTCTTCACTAGGAATTTAAATTTAAAAAATATAAAACTTAATAAGAATAATTTTTAATTAAACACTTGGTAAAGTTATAAAATTATTGATATATTAACTTGAATATTAATAATAATAATAATAATATTAAAATTGTTTTTTATGAAATTAATCGATTTAACCGTAAGCTTTAGTAGAGAAAACATTTTATCTGAATAAGAAATATAAACGAACCTAAGCTTAAACTTAAAAAATACCTAAACTTAATAAAAATAAGCTTTAATGAAACATTCAAGAGTTTTAAGTTTATTAATATATTAAGAAACATCAAGAAGAGAGTGTTTAATTAATGATTATTCTTAAATTTAAATTTTTATATTTTTTAAGTTTAACTATAAATTAGTTTAAATAACTTATTAAAATATTTCAACTAGCGACTACGATTAATTCCATTAATTATTATTATTACTAATATTATATCTATTATAAAACATTTCAATTAACTCCATTTTCAATATTTAAAATTTAAAAAAATTCTCTAAATTTTATTGTTCAATATAAAAAATAAGAAAAAATACAAATTACCCAAAATAAATAACTAATTTATTTAATAAAGACAATTTTATGCGTATTTACTTAAAAACAGAAAATTTAACATAAATCGAAATAGGAATAGTATAGTTGATTACATTCGGGATAGTGGAGTGGCTGTTTTGTTGTTTTATCTCGAGAACGACTGGCGAGGTGATCCACCACTCCCTTTGGTTTCGACAAACATCACGTGCTTATTATTTTCCATCTCGACGAGATTATCATAGCCGCGTGGGATTTGAAAATAGAAGGGGACCTGGCATGCACCGATTGCTTCACCCCATTCTTTCCATCTTATTTCTTTCTCGTTCTTAATCAATATATATAATGATCAATATTTCATCGTGTGTGTGAAGTTGGGACGAGCAAGGATCGGCAGCCAGGTGCATCCGATCCCGTTACCTGCCGAGAGACCTTGACACCCAATTGCGAAAATTAAACTATATCAGGACAGGTTATATTTGGCGTGGCAGAGGAGGGTTATTTATTTTACGGCGACCTTAAAAATGCTTAATACATCAATCCACCTGTCGAAACGCGTTTCCTCTTCGTACCAATTCCTCTTTCAGAATTTTATAGTCCTGGTTTTTGAATTGAAACAGATACAGGATATCTCCACCGTTTTTCTCTTTTCTCCTGTTATTTGAATATCCTTAATTGTAAAATTAAATAAACAAAAAATAAAAATTTATTTTTATCAAAATCAGGCATGATTAAAAATTGTATAAAACTGCTATATATAGAATTTCAGCTTGATTGAAACGCCGGAATTAATTTTTTAACACGTTGACTGGCAATCACGCGCCAGCACGTGACATGGTGCCATCAACAAAGAGCCAAACACGCGCTGATTTAATAAATATTTTTTTTAATTTTAATTTATAATTTAATTAATTAAATTTAATTTAAATATATAATATATGTTCATTAATTCAATTCAAATTTGCGCGATAGTCAAGTGGAGACACTTCAGATTTTTTTTATATCTAATTTCAAAATTTTTAGAAGTAAATTTTTTATGAAAAGTTATCATATGTTACATTTTTTATATTTGCTATATAAATATAATATTGTAATTAATTATTTTTATATTTTTTTATAATAAATTAATCTATCAACATATTTCTTATTTCGGATATCTATAGTGGTCTACTCATAATATAATATTTAGTATGAGCATCAATATTCACTTATCACGCTGCTTTTTATATTATTTTGCAAATTTCTCCGTATATTAAAAATTAATTTAAATCATATTTTACATTCATCCATCTTTTATTACTATTAACATTGTGAGAACGTTATAAATAAAACAAAATGTAATGACTAAAATATCATATCGAAAATTCATCATAAAAGTATGTACTTAGAAGAAGTGGATAAAACTTCCTGATCTTAAAGATAATTATTTTTTTAAATGGAAATCACTAGAGCCGAGTGTAAAATCTGTCGTATGATTTTTATTAAAGATAAGAAATATCATATTACATATCACCAAGTATATACCGATTTTGAATATTAAATCTTTCTAAAATTGTTAGAGCCATTCTTGGAGAAAGATAAGTAAAATCATTGATGTAAAGTGTTCACTATACTAGCTCTAAATCTATAATATATAGTGAAGGTAAAAATTACTAAAATAAATATTTTGAAAATATTTTGACTTATTTTATTATTAAGTGAATAAATGAAAAATATTCACAAATTTAGAAGTTCATTATCAACTAATTACAATCACAATATATAATAACATGATTATATATTTATTTTTAAAGTGAATTTATTTTTACTTTTTTTTTTGTAATTAACATTATATTAAAATTAAATATAGAAAAATATATAAATTTTAAAAAGACTTAAAGAAAATTAAGATTGAATTATTAATATAAACAAATTAATTAAATGGAATTTTGGAAAAAAAAACTACATTAAAATGGAAAAATATTAATATAAATAAAATGGTTATTTGATTTTATCTTTACAATAAATATCATGGAAATCAGAGAGAGAGAGAGAGAGAGCTTTTAATTGAGAAATTAAAATTCAGAATAACTTGCCGCTTCTCAAGCAAGAATCATTGCAGGCAGTATCCATTCCAATGAAAAACGATAAGTTCTTTCAGGATTGTCATCAGGAATAACTCTAATAGAATGGAAGGGTAGAGGTACTACAAGGAATGTAATTTTTAACTTTTTTCAAGTACCGGCATGTAGTTTGATGTATAACACAATTCTGATTTAAATAAAAAGCAATATGTGAATGTAAAAAAACACTTCTAGGATTTTATAATTTATTGATTAAAGACGAGAATATAACCAAATGCTATATATCTCTTTTATGAACTTAGCAAAGAATGTTTCACACATAAAATAAAATAAAATAAAACAAAAATATAAGTTTATTTTTATATAAATTCAGTAAAACTAAACATTAATGAGAAATATTCATTTCCGAGAAATAAATTAAGGAGCGTTCAGTTCCAAGAAGAAGAGTAGTGTGTGGGGTAGTGCCACCCCTGGTTTTAATAATTTTACTACAATAGTTAGAGTCTAATTGTACAATATTAAGTTTCTTACTAAATAATTTAAAATTAATAAACTAGCGTTGACAAGAATCATACAACTTTAATTTTTTTAATCATAACAACAACTTAAAATTGAAATTTAATTATATTTAGAAAAATATATGTATTTCTTCCTATATTTTTTGATATAGTCCAAGCAACAAACTAGTAAATATTCATAGACTTAATAAAATTTTAGTATATGCTTAAAAATTATCATTAGTATTTTAATTCTTTCTATTTTATTAATAGTACAATTTATATAATATGGTCAATGACCTTATATTCATTAAGAACTGGGAATTCTACTTATGTATTCACCATAAGTATATACAATAATTTAACTGAAAACTTGAAATGTCAAATTTCGCATTAAATATAAATTATGTTCAATATATACGTAAGTAATAAGTATAAGTTGTATTTATTATTATTATTATTCATATTATATTTATAAATTGCATTTTAATCTGCGATTCGGAGGTACTTGTAAAAATTTTAAATAAAAAATGTAAACTAACTAAAAAAGGTTACTGTAAAATGTTTTTTGTTTTATGTTGAAACACAAATTTCACAATTTCCATTAAAATTTAAAAACAAATTAGATTTATTTATTCATTCATATGCTAGGTATAAAAATATACCAAAACATTATTTTTTTATGAGTTGAATTATATTGAATTCTTTTTAAGGTAAAACTAATCTTTTTACATTTTTTTAGAACTAAAAAAATATTCCTTCTATAGATTATTCACTTTATTGCCCATAAATGTAAACCCAAACCTCTAAACGGACAGGAAATGAATGAAATTAAATAAATAAAAGACTAAAATATCATGAATGTAAAGTAAGTTTCTCCAATAGTCCATATTCCAAAATAATTAGATTTTTTTGAATGATTAGTCGTTTTTCTTTCTAAGAGAATGAAAGTGAAAAGAATATTTAATCTTTGTTCAAAACAACTTCCGCTCCCTCGCATCTTGACGGATAATTATTATTATTGTGAAATATATTCACCGAAAAAAGCTTCTATCCGGAAATGGCTGATCTTGATAAAACTTTAGATGATTGTTTCTCCGCGTTTTATTTCCCATAATCATGGAACACGTTATTGTTATTTTCTCCTTTACTTATTTATAACACATGCGCTTTTTTTTATTTATTTAGCTATACTTCTCTAGAACTAAACATAAAGAACCGTTTCATACACTAATTCATATTTCTTTTTACTAAAAAATAAATAAATAAAAGTTTGGAGAATGTAAGTATATCAATAACCACATAACTTTAATTGGGTGTAATGAAATTAATTCACGAATGTATTTATTAAAACTTTTGTGGTTTTTAGAATTATTAAAGGGATTTTTATTAAAATTAAATATTTGTATAATTTATTTAACTAACTAAATAAATAAATAATTATTTAACTAAATAAATAAATTATACAAATATGTAATGTTTTAATAAAAATCCCTTTAATGAAATTAATTTATTTTTTTAAGATTAAAGAGTAAATCAAGAACATTAAGTAGTTTTGAAAATGATTAATTTGGTTCAATTAAAATTTGAAATTCTAAAAAAAATAATATTACAATAATAAAAATCCATGCTTAATATGGGGCGATGGTTGCCGTTCTACCCGTAGTCATTTCGTCCCCGATAAACAGAATGCATTTCATTCGATGACGTTTGTTTTCGCTTTCCTGGATGATAAAGAACTAAATGTGGCTTAAATGAATGAATCAATTAATAGGTAGGCGTGGTGTTGCTATTCATTAAGCCAAAGAGGCCGTGGGCGAGAGGGGTGTGGGTTTTGTCGCCTTGGCAGGAATTCAACAGACGGGGGCGCAAAGGACGTCTGTTTCCCTCTTATCCTCGCCCTCATCGAGATCTTTTCTTGCAGGGCCGCCACAAACGGAATGCCACCTTTCCTGGATCGCAAACCACCAGCGCTCTTCTGCAACAACAACCCGTCACGATAAGGGGTGAGTTTTCAATTTTCATTATTTTAGATTTAAATTTATTCAAAAATATTTAACAAAATATTCGATTTATGAGGAATAAAATATAAAATTTCTGTGGAAAATAAATTCTTCATTGTGCATTGGTAATATTTTATATATTTATTTATTCAGTTATAATTATTCTATAAACATAGGAATATTTAATCTTTTAAGCAACTAATATTCATTAAGAACAAAAGATTATTAATTACGTTTAGTTTAACAATTAACATTTCTTTCCTATTATTTATAAAAACAAATTTAATTCATATATGTCTGAATAAAAGAGCCAAATGTCCTATTGTTATATTCTCAAATGAACATTTTATATATTCTATTTTAAATTTAAAAAGAATATATAATTCAATTATTTAATAGGTATTGAATGAAACATATGTTAATTCAATGGCCTCAATTTAATAGTTTTTAATAAAATAAAAGGTGTTTCTTTTAGAGGTATACAACTTTAAATTGCAATAAAACAACGATGGATTATTCGATTGACATGAATTTTATTTATACGAAAGATAATCTTGTGGAATTACATTTTATATATGATTTCTGGCATCTGACCGCCACGGTTGGCTCGGATGTAGTCCAATCTGGACGTCCAATTTTCGATAACTTTTTCCAACATTTGTGGCCGTATATCGGCAATAACACGGCGAATGTTGTCTTCCAAATGGTCAAGCGTTTGTGGCTTATCCGCATAGACCAATGACTTTACATAGCCCCACAGAAAGTAGTCTAGCGGTGTTAAATCACAAGATCTTGGAGGCCAATTCACAGGTCCAAAACGTGAAATTAGGCGGTCACCAAACGTGTCTTTCAATAAATCGATTGTGGCACGAGCTGTGTGACATGTTGCGCCGTCTTGTTGGAACCACAGCTCCTGGACATCATGGTTGTTCAATTCAGGAATGAAAAAGTTAGTAATCATGGCTCTCTACTCATTCGGGTCTTCCTCAATGCTACGCTCTACAGCAGTGCTCCGCAACCGGTGTGACGCGGCACACTGGTTTGCCTTAAAGGAGATACAGGTGTGCCGCCGCGATCAAATGAAACTTAGAAATCCGCATATAATATAATTATAAATCAAAAAAATATAAATTTCTTATATTCATGTATCTCCTTTAAGGCAAACCAGTGTGCCGCGTCACACCGGTTGCGGAGCACTGCTCTACAGTAGCAATAGCTTCTGTACGCACCGTACGGCGTCTCTGGGGATGCGAGTTATCAATAAGAGTAAACGTGGTGCGAAAACGTTCCATGGTTAATCGAATTAACTGCTCTGATGGACTATTTTGTCGACGATAAAATGGACGTAGTGCACGATACGTATTCCGCACAGAACCATTATTTTTGAAATAAAATTGCAATATTTGCAAGCGTTGCTCAGGCGTGAGTCTATTCATGATGAATTGCCAAACCAAACTGAGTATAAATCACTTGACAGCTGTTAAATCGGTCGTCAACTTGAACAGTAATGCCAACTTAAAGTTCTATACCTTGAAAAAAAAACACCCTTTATGTTTACTACTTTCAAAGCGGTGTAGTATAACTTAACTCATCTCCCGTCCATTCACTTATTGTAAATTTATTTTTTAAATCATCATTATTTAATTTTAGAATTTAAAAAGAAATTAATAGATAATTTTATTCCAAATACTTCTGGTTAAATAATTATTCATTGATTTTTTTTATTATTAATCGAATGAGAGTAGATTTCAAAAAAAGATCTCTCTCTCTCTCTCTCTCTTTCCATTCATCAAACTTCCTCATTATAACTTCCATATTGAAATTTCGTCATGGTCAACGAAAACAAATATAAAAATCATGGGTCGTTGAGCATCTAGAATGAAATCCAGTAGGTTATTTATTTGAACAAGTTTAAAATTTCAAATGCTTAATGAGAAGTCAATATTGTATCAGTAAATATATACCTATCGTATCAATTTTAAAATAGATATATTTTTTTTTATAAACACGCACACACATACATACACCAATCGCAATACAATTCAACAAATGATTATTATTATCGCTGTTGATAACATAAAATAGATTGATAAATAATTATAATAATTATTTTTAAATAATTTTTCTTTTTAAAAATGAAAGAAAAAAAAAACAATTGAAATAAAATGAATATTGGCCAATGAGATATTATGCTTTTAAATTTATTTACCTATTAATATTATTATTATTATTGTAAAATTGTGTTTCTGATACATAATTCACGTTTGAAATGTACATATTATATATTTGTGTCAATAAGAAAATAAATATTTATCTAATTGAATTATTACTTCTGTTTCCAATGTCATTAGAAATTTTTTCATAAATGATTATATCATTAATAGTACTTCATAATTTTTTGATTTATTATATAATAGAAAGCAGTTCTTTGTTGTTGGTAAATTTTTTTTCAAGTCCTCCACCTCTATATACTTCACAATCTGATCAATTTTTCAAAACATTAATAACACCTGTAAATTATGATTCAACGAAATCTATTTAATAACCAAATACCTGTCTGCCTCTGAATCTCCTTCAAGCAAACCGACTTTGCCTGTCTTTCTCTCTCTCTCTCTCTTCTCTAAATAGTTTCCTATCGGGAATTAAAAGGGAAAATTAGGGCCCACCCACCCTTTCATCAAAATCACTCGCTAGAGATTCCAATCAGAAAGGCATTCATTCTTCAGTTGAAAGGGAATCGAAGGATGTTGAAGGACGTCTCATGGCGTAAGCGGTTTTTTTTAACAATCCCCCACTCCATTGAAACACCTGCTAAATCTCTCTTTTGTATCAAAAATGTCAAGAGGTCGATTATACTGTTAATTTTGAACATAAGTTTTTTTTAAGAGAAAATTATCTATATATATATAAAATGGTTTTTGTCTGCACATTGCTCAGAATTTAAAAATTTTTGCATATCTTCGCGTTTCATGACCTCTAGAATCCAAAAGTGACTTTAGAATTTTTCATGTCTGTCTGTCCGGAAAATAAGGATGTTATAGACTCAAAATTGGCTGAACCGATTTCTATGAAATTACATCACAATATTCATATATACCTATATAGTAACATAGGCTATAAATTTTATTAATATCTAATCAATAACCGCAGAAATTAATTTTTAAAAGTTTATATAAATCTCCGTGTTGTTCATTCAAGAGCCTGGCGAGCCTGGCGTGGCCCACTGACCCTAGCGGAATCATTTTACACAAAGAATATAAATTTCTCTAGCAATTCCCAAAGAATTATTATCATATTTATCTTTTTATTTTAAATTCTAATAATCACATATCATTTCAATTAAATAATTTACTCTAAAAGTTGTCATTTTTTTTAATTTAATAAAATATTTAGATCATATTTTTATCTTGAATTTTTTATTTATTTATTTATTTATTTGAATATTTCTTCTTTTCTATAATATATAATAATATATCAATTTTAATAATGTCTAATAAAAAAAAATATTATTTAGTATTTTATCAAGTCAAAATAATTTTTAAAACGTCAATTAAAATGACTAAATTACATTATTCTATTTATAAAAAATAAAATTTCTTTAAAATTGTCACAAACTTCTGATGCGATTTAGTGAATCGAATTATTTCACAGTTGATCAGACTAAACTATGAGATTAGCAAGGATAAAGCCAAATAAAAAAAATGAATACTTTCTCTCTTAATAAAGATTAGACATGATTAGATATGAAATAATATCAAACATAAATTTAGATTACAATAAAATGGAAATCAATTATATATTTCATAAGGTTATATAAAATAAAATTATTTTGAAAATTATTAAAATAATCGTGTTAAATCTTCTGAGTAGCAGTTATCAAAATAATTTATTTATATATTATAGAAAGTTCTTTGGTCAGATCTTGAAATCTAATTGATATACTAGAGAGTATATTAGACAACTACTAAAGATTTGTAAAATTTATTGAAAATTTATTTTTTCAAAAAATATCAATAAAAAAATTAAAAAATATGTGTATATATATCTATGTGTTTATTCTAATAATTAGTCACTTTGTAATTTAGAAATTTACATATAGTATTTTTTTAATTATTCTCACAATTTTTTTTTTTGTAAATTTATTATGTATTTATTTTTAAGGAAAAGTCAATATAATATATTTTTATTCTGATATTGTTAATATAATTTTAATTATAATGTAATATGATAATGATAAATGAAATTAACTTATAAATACTATCAACTAATATGGATTGAAAATTATTCTGATATTCTTCCTCATCTGTATTTGTACAATAATATTATTATTGTAATTGAATGGAGATAATATTCACGAAAAACTATATCTTATAATATTAATTTTATTTTATTTTTTATATTATTTAATTAAGTAAAAAATTTTATTTTCTTGGTTTTTTTTTTTTAAATAAAATATATTTCATCAATATATTCATTCTCGAAGATTTCAAAATATTTTTCAATACATTATTTGTAAGTTCATCATTGAAATGAGTGAAATTTGCGATTATTGCCAAATCAGACGAGTGAATGTCAGTTCATTTCTTTTTTATTAAAATAAAAATAAAATATTTCTTAAGCTTTAAAATAAAATAAAAAATAATTTCAATGAAACTAAAGGAATCAAAATGATTTTTAGAATAATTATCACTCAACATTATTTCCCTCTTGAAAGTATAAATATTTTTTTATTCTTCAAATTCACAAGCAGATTAAATTGATGAAAGTTTAATTTTTGAAGGACTATTTTTTTTATTAACCTTCATTTATTAAATCATTTCCAATAAACTGATCATTTTATACTAAAGTATATAATTATTTAAAAAATATTATATTACTTTTATAATACGTGTAAATAAAAATATGTATTTAATTAACTAATAATTAAATAATTGAGGTGTTGAAATTTCAACAAACATTTATGTAAATATAATTTTTTTAATTTACTATGATTTGCTAATAATCTGTTTAATGATTCAGTATTTCATCAAGCATGAAATGTAATCTTTTATAAAAGGATTTATATTCCATGTTAATTCATATCCAGTCTATTGGAAGATCCTCTTTAAAATGAATATCTTAAATATTGACATTATTTAGTTATTTTAGAATCTTTCTACCCTCTTAGGATATAATTTTTTCTTTTGATTTTTCAGTTTATTTATGCCACTCATCATTCATTTACAGATTTATACAATATACAATTTATCACTTTTAACTGATTTAAATTCTACTTTATTCAATTTTCCATTTTTCTTTATTCGATTTTCTTTAAATCAAAATATTTTTGATTATATATTTAGTCTTAATAATTAAATTCCCGATTTAATTTTACACAGTGTCATCAAAATAATAAATTTTCTTAATCTTACTTCTTTTCTTTTTTTATTTTGAACAAACCATTGTCAGATTCATCTAATTTAATTTATCCTATCTTATATATAAATTAAGATTTTAGGTACATGTGAATAAAAAGGGCATAAATAATTAAATAAATAAATTTTAAATTAGCTAAAGTTAAATACATATAAATAGGGTTGCCATATTTTTTCACGGACCAACCGGGACAGTTCTGTCTATTTTACTTTAGATTTAGGGATGACGGTTTCGGGGGGGGGGGGGGGGGTTATGAAAACAGTAATGTAAAAAACACTTAAAATATAGAATAGATAATAAGCATCCATACTTAGTGCAATAAAATTTGCATTTATTAAATCATTCTTTAATTCTTCCAGCGCTAAAGGTGCTATTACATTTAATATTATAGCCTCACATTTGGTTTTTCCCAATGAAAATTTTGGTTCAAAAAATTTGTATTACTGTGTTACTTGCCAAAACGTTACTAATCACACAAGAGCAGATTAATCATTCTCTGATCTAATAATTTTGCTCAATTATTTCCAAGAAACTGTGCCCTGAATCTAAACCGGGACAATTTCAACAACCGGGCGGGACGCCGGGACAACCAAGTATATCCGGGACTGTCCCGGCGAAACCGGGACGTATGGCAAGTCTACATATAAATATATATTTTTATATTATTTAAAATATAATTTTAACTTACTTAGAGCAATAGAAAATTTGAAAATCAAATATTTATTATAATTTTCCACATATAATTAATTATTTAAAATTGATTTTTAATGGGAATCGAGAGTGTTTTTAACTTAGAATAGTTCAATAATTTTTGTTATGAAGAAATATTATTCTTGATCAAATTTGTGATATAAGTATGGATTATATTTATCATTTATTTTGAATATAGTTGATATAAATTTCTCCTTTTTGGTTATAATTATTTCTTATTCTTACAACTTGTCTTTTGAAGAATTCCTAATAAAATCGTTTCCTTAAATAATCTTTTTTCAGAAGAAACTAGAAGAAGAAAATAAAGTAAATAAAGATTATCAAGATACCAAGAATTATTATATTAATTATCAGTGATTTTGAAAATAAATTATAATTAAATTTATTTAGAATATTTTATGAATTTTTTTCTTAAAATTTAATAAATCACTTCATCAATTGTTTAGATATTAATATATTTTTCCGATTCACGATTTATAATTTAACTGTTAAGGATAGGGGAGATAAAATTCTCTCTCTTAACCACGAAAGCGTTTTTTCATTGGTTTATAAATCATTTTTTAAGAAGTTGATGGTGGAATTTAACAAAGCAACTGCAATTTTATCACCATTATATATTTCTTAATTTAATATATTCAAAATATATTCAAATCCCAATTTGTCATTTAGTTAGTAAATCACATTCTCAATTCTGTTAAATAAACATGACTTTTTATTTTTTTTTATCATTAAAATCTTTTTTTAAATAATTAGTATATATATATATATATAATTTAAAAAAAAATCTTAAAATTATTTGTGAATTTTTTAACTAGATGCTAAAAATCTTAAAATCTACTGAATAATAATACGCAAACGTCTTTATTAAAGTATTAAGTTGAAATATCCTTTTTAACCATAAATAATAAAAAAATATTTTATGTATCTATGTTATGCAGTCTTTTGATGGAAAGAATTGAAGAACTATGCAATTATCTTTTAAAGCATTATTATTATTCATTATGAATGCCAAAAGAACTGAAATATTAGTTAGTACCTAACTAGCAATTACATATAGTTATACTTTTATTAAAAATCTGAGCAGTCAGTTTTGTTCTGTTTTAGCTAATTTTGTTGATAATTAATGGAAAGCTTAATTGCATAACTAATATTATTAATACACCACCATGATTATAGTGGCATAAAGTACTTAATATTAAACAGCAAATCATTCAATTTATTTTAATTATTGTCCAAGATTTTGTCTTGACAAGCTAATGGTTGCCTTATACGAGGGGTGTTCAAAGTATTCTCGGTATATGTATGGAGGAAAATGCAGAAACTTCTAACTAAAATTTATTTTTCAATGTAGTCCCCCATAACCTCAATACACTTGTTTGCTCGGGAAACTAACTTTTGAATTCCCTCTAAAAAATATTTTTCCTCCTTGTCCTCAAAATGTGCGTTAATTGCCACCTTCAGCTTTTCATCGTCAGAAAAACGTTTTCCACGAAGATCTTTTTTTTTTAGGTTGGGGAACAAGAAGTAATCACTGGGGGCAGGTCTGGGCTGTAAGGGGAATGCTTTATTTCTTCAAAGCATTTTTCTCAACATTGTCGCATCAGTCATTCTGGTCTTCTTACACCAACAATAATTAGATTAGTACTAATGATAAATAAATGAAATTTTGAGGTTATGTTCTCAGGGAGTGTCGTTACCAACTGAAATAATTTAAATTCCTTTTTTTATTTTTTTAATCATATTTTTTATATTAAACCATATTTATATATTAATAAGTCTTTATTTATTGTCCTTTTTATTTCATTAGTTGCTTTTTAAAAGCCTCTTGAATCTCTCAATTATTCTCTTAGAAGTGGTTATTGTCTTAATTGGAATAAATTGCACATGAAACCGTATTTGCATAGCTCGCTAACAGAATGTCATGTATATAGTTGTATACTTAAATTATAGCAGAGAGATTATCTCATGAACATCACTCTATAGAAAAAAATTCTAAAACGACACTCCCTAAAACAAGTATCATATATTTATAAAATTAGGATTAAATTTCCGTCAAACTACGGAAACGAGAAAATTTTTATCTTATCTTAAAATTTATTTAATTATGTCACGTTTTAAATATTTTTGCTTTTTTTTAAAATTAATTCTACTATAAGAAAATATTTAATTAATCCGTTATTCATTAATGTATTTTATTAGCTGAACAATTAAGTATAGATATAAAATAATAATAATAAAAGACAATGAGAAAATTTTGAAAAATTTTAAAATATTTTTGATAATGATATGATTTTGTGTTTGGAATCTATCTAGCTACTAACTATTTTATCTAATACAAATTATTGAATTAATTATCATATTTCATTAACCCCATTCTTGGATCTTTATTGATTGTTTTTTTTTTTTTTTTTTAAAACATTTTGTTAAATATATTAATTTTTTTATTCAACTAAACTTATTAATATCATTGAGAATTTTATAGAAAAAATTAAAATTAATTAATTTGGAAAACCAAGTTTAAAATATTTAATAGGAAAAAGTGCCAAATTCTTTTTAAGGAACCAGTTGTTCAGAATCACTAGAAGTTGTTCTTATGGGATTTATAACCTCTCTACCAAATTTGTATTCGAACAAATGTTAGAACGTTCACCCCATACACACACAATGGTGCATATAAAAATCTCTAAATGACTAAAAATTTATTTTGCCAATTTTTAAACATAAATTAATACCAAAATATGATAGCTCTTTTTACTATCTCGTAAGAGATAGTATTGCGATCACGAAAATTTTCGATGTTGAGATTTTGATGTTTTTATACGTTTTGAAGGTTCCTGAATCATTTTCACTAAGGTTGAGAAAAATGTCTGTATGTGTGTGTGTATGTATGTAACCAAGATTACACAAAAACGGTTTGAGCTAGAATGATGAAATTTGGTACATGAGCATTATTCAAAATTCGTAGTTTTCTATCAACTTTTGAGAAAGGTAGCTCAACCGAAAGAGGGTCATTACTCACAACGTTTTGATTTTTTTTTCCTCTAAAGTGACCGTAAAAATAAAGATATATGTTTGATAATTTTTCACATGATTAATAATTGTATAAAACTGCTATATATAGAATTTCAGCTTGATTGTTTCCCTGAAATTACCAGAATTAATTTTTTAACACTGCAAATCTCACGCGCCAACGCGTGACGTAGTGCCATCAACAAAAAGCCAAACATGCACTGGTTTAATAAATATTATTTATTAATTTTAATTTATAATTTATAATTAATTAAATTTAATTTAAATATAATATATTATGTTATTTAATCCTATTCAAATTGCGAGATAGTCGAGTGGGGACACTCCAGCTAATTTATAATAATGGTGATCATTAGTTATGTTTTGAGTTGTTAAAATATGATCAATGATTAAACAAAAAAAAAATATGTTTTTAATTCATTCTCATTGCACAATGAAGATTCCTCTTTCCAGATATTCTTTTTATTTGATAACAAATTAAAACTTTGTTATTGCTTGTTGCTTGATTGATTAATAACACTTGGCTATAAATGATCAGAACTCAGGTGAAGTGTTAATGTGTAGTCAGTTGCTCATTAATCACATTTGTTTTATGTTTTCTTTAACAGGGTTTTATGTGAGAATCGATAAATGATTACTATTTAAAATAAATAAAAACTTAACACTTATATCAAAATCAATTGTAATTCTAAGTATTAGATTTAGTAGGTTTATCTTTATCTGTATATAATTATTTTAATGAATTCAATGGAGAAGCAAAAAAAGATGCAAAAACTTAATGAGAAATTCCCTTCTATGCTTACATTTTCTAAACCCCTTTACCCAATAAAGAGTATTAATGGATGAATGGGTTTGGATTCCAGCGGGAACCCCCAACGGAGAGCCACGACCCCGATTCAATAGTCATAGCGAGTCTACCTCGACATCCTCGTCCACCTGGAGACACGTCGACTCGGATACGATTCCAACTCGTGATGTGATCACCACTCCGACCTCGAATCTACCCTCCAGTAGTCCAGAGCCTATTCCAGCTGATAATCTTCGAAACGGTATTTATTAAATTTTTAACCATGACTTTAAGAACATGAATGAGAAATTTCGAAAATGTGATCATAATTTGAAAAGAATTATCTTAGAAATAATCAATAAATAGAAAAAAAAAAGGTAAATATTATAGATGTCAGGAAGAAACAATGAGAAGAAATTTATTTAAAAAAATAAATAGATAAATATAATGAAACTTCTCCTTCTTTGAAGGAGCTGTAAAAAAACAAAAATAAATTTTAAAAAATTAAAAATACACAAACACCTCAACTGAATTATTATGTATTTATTGAACATGTTTAAAATTAAAAAACAAAATATATATATATACTATCTATCCATCTATCTAATCTTAATATACTTGCAATAATTGTATTTATCTGTCTTTTTGATCTTGAAAATAACATATTATTTATATTTTTTACTTTCCCGCATACTTCGTATAAGGGAAGTATTGGAATCGTCAAAAATTTCGACTTCGAGATTTCGTTGACGTTTTAGACCTCCCTGACTCGGTAAATACCATTTTTCGAATTATGTCTGGGTGTGTGTATGTATGGATGTATGGATGTATGTGGATGTATGTAATGTTTGTCTATGAGCAAATTTACTCAGAAACTAATCAAGCTAGGACTTCGAAATTTGGTACACCGATATTATTCACCGTTTGTAGATTTTTATCAAAATTTCGTCAAAATCGGTTAACCGGAAGTGGTACTTTACCTACACTGGTTGCGTTTACCTTTCAAGTAAAGTACCAGTTTGCTTCGAGATATTTGCTTCCTATTTTGTATATAGATTTAAAAATATGAAAAAAATTCAGATACCAAATTTCATCATGATCTGAGTACCGGAAGTGACATTTTACCTCTACAAGTAGCGTTAGGTGTAAATTATAAATATATATAATAGTGTTAAACCATTTTACTTTATAATTTAAATTAATTAGTTTGTTTATTTTTATTGTTGTTAAAACATAATAATAATAACTTAATTACCTATTAATATGCGGGAAAGTCTAGGGGAGGACACTCCCGATTTTTTTAAAAATAATTTCTTTAATTGTTATTCATTTAAAATGATTAAAATATTCAATCAATATGAAATTTCATTAATTATAATTAGAACTTGTACAATAAATTAAATAACTTAAATGCTATTTAATTATTAAAAATAAAATAAAAATATATATATTTTAATAATTTTGTGTGAATTACAAGAATTAATATGAATATTTTTATATTATTATTGTTGATCACATGTATGGAAAGGTCTTCTGAACCGAGATAGGAGGCATCAAATCAACAGCACAGAGCTTTTAATAAATTTTTAAAAAGTATTTTATACCAAAAGATAATTTTTGGCTTTTTAAAAAATAAAAATAATTACATTTTCTATGTGATGTCATATATATCTATGTGATTTTATATATATATCTATGTATATATATATAAAATAAGAATAGTAGAAAGCAAAATATTAATGATTAAATAAATGGTTCTTTAATTCACAAATATACCTAATTATATTATATGATAAAATTTAGATATGTAAAATATTTAAAATTTAAATATTTAAATGCTTTCCAATAATTTTACTATGGAATATTTAGAATAAGACAATTTATTGAAAAAATAAAGTATAATTAAATTTTCTTTATATGCATAGGATAACGTCAATTAAAATTAATTAAATAAATGGATATTTATCTAATCTAAATTAATGTGAAAACGGATCTCTACTGATACAATCATACTATAAATTGTTATAATTCTCCCTATATTTACACAGGGATATGTCTAAAACCCTGAATCATATACTAATATATTTTCTAGTGCGGTTTTTAAACTTCTTCACCCAAAACCACACATATGCCTATCTTAACTATATATAATATGTATATATGTATTATAAAATACATTTTTTTTCTTTGTTTTGTTATTAAAAGAAAAATGTTATTTTAGTTAACTTTAAATATTTGTCTTATAAATTCCAACTAAAAAAATTCTGAAGAGAGGGCTATTAAACACAAATCCTTTACACATCCTAATGCAAATTCTAGGACCGTATTTGCTTATTGAATTTTCTCTTAATAGTATTGTTAACGGCTCATTTCAAAATATTTGTGACCTTAAATATTCTGATTTTTAGGGAGATTTTTAAATTAAACAAAAGAAGAAAAAAATTCAAATTTATATATATATATACTAATTATATAATAATTATTCTCAGTACGATATACTAAGTAACTTCTAACTTCAAAAAGTATTAGTTTCTAGAAATTTGAAGATTTGCTTTTCGAAATGCATATTTGTTTTTAATTTTATTTTTACCGACCGACGATAGTAAGGGAGGTATTGTTTTCACACCAAATTTCACATGTGGAGATTTTTACATATCTCCACGAATCATGCATTTTCTAAACAGAAAAAAGTATTTTTAGCATGATGTCTGTCCGTCCGTCTGTCCGTCCGTCCGTATAGATGTGTACAGCCTGAACGGCTCAACCGATTTTGATGAAATTTGGTATATTTACTTACTGCATCAGTGGGATGAATTGATCAACTTTTGGTGCAATTCCGGAAACCGGAAGTGGTAGTATTAGCGATTGACGATAGGAAGGAAAGGGTTATTTTCACACCAAAGGTGATTTTTTTATATATCACCACGAATCATGCACTTTGTATTGGTTTTATCCTCGAGAAAAATCATATTTATTAGTTTTTTCTTGATTTAAAATTATATGACGTCATCCAGCCATTCATGACGTCACAGCCTGGTCTTGCATATATATTATAAATAAAATAAAATTAAAAATGTTTATATTTATTATTTATGTATCCATATCTGTTTTTATTACATTAATAGATGTATGAAAATTATTTGAAATTGTTTCTGTAGATGGAAATTAATTTATTTCAAACCGTCGGTCGGTTCGGACCTGGCCTCAGGTCAACTTATTTTTAATTTTTCTTGTAATTTTATTTTTACCTAATGAAAATTGAAAAATTGAAGATGTGTACTGTTTAATTTCTTTCCACACTAATTTTTCAAAAATTTCGCAACCGGTTTTCGATTATGTTCACAATTCACTTGTTTAGTAATTTTTTTATTTCAATTAAATAAAAGATTATAGCATAATTTAAAATAAATATTTTTTTGTTTTCTTTTCTTAAATATTTTTAGAAATTTAATATTCATTTATAATAATCTTAAGATGATTCTTTCTTTAATTAGTTGCTAGAGTTATCTTAAAGATTAAAAAAATCTATTATATATTATTTTATTGATTATCAAATTTCTTGAAAGGCGGATGATGATGTCTTCTCTGGACTCGGTGCTCCCTTAACCTCATTTAAAATTCTATAATCGCAGAGATCTTATAGAATAAAACCAAACAACTTCTATTTTCAACTTTTTTGTGACTCTTGATGAGTCATTTTCTGTTATATATAATATATTATATATAATATATAAATATATAATTAAGACTGTATACTAGTTTTTTTATTATTTTTAAAATTTCATAATCAGAAATTAAATTATTAAACATCTTGCATGAAATTGTTATTATTATTATTCCAATTAAATTTCCCCCTTTTTTTCTTCTTAATTACTATGATTTACAATAATTATAATATTTTTCATAAAATTATTTTTTTCAAATAAATTAACATTTATAAAAAAAAAATATAAGATTTCATTCAAATCATTAAAATAACATGAATATAATTCTAATAATAAAAAAATATATCACTTATTCGAATGAATTTCATTAAATATCATTTGGCATTACGATTTTATTCTAAAATCCTAATAGATGGTTAGAACTTGAGAATATAAAAATAGTAATTAAAAAAAAAAACAATTTTTAATTTAGAAAAGTAAAAATTTATTTTATTTTTACAAAGAATAAATGATTAAACTTTATTATATTCTGATGAATTTCAAAGCCAAAAAAGGATTTTTGATGAAAAAAACTTCACTCACTGGTAGAATGTATAACGAAATAAATTAACATAAATAAATTGTATATCTTCCAAGGTATTTCACTAAATTAAATTCACTAATTCTTGTTGTGATTACAGATTACCGAGATCAGCCGGCATCTTCAGGTTCTCCACCCACGAGGGATAAAATTCGCAGCAGGCGTCCCGGGGGCAGCGGTGCTTCCAGCGACAGTTCCAAACAGCAGCAACGTGCAGCTCTTCTGAATTGCGCAGGTGGGCACCTCCCAGCTCAAATTTCAAAGCTAAAAAGATTATTAAGCACCAGACACTTGAATTCATCTTCTATTTTTTTTTCTTTTTATCTTTGACCTTAGTATACTCAGCATAATAATCTTCATGAATAATATTTCATTTGCATCCTTATTTCATAATAAATGGGTTTAACTAGATTTTCTATCTTCCTCCGTATCATGAGATCATATCCTTTTGTATTGTCTTTTTAAATTATTCCATATCTTACTATTTGCGAATCTATTTAAACTCATTTTATTTTCTAAATATTTTGTCCTTAATGACAGTATTTTTTTTTTTTTTTTTGTATGATACATTTTTTTATTAAGCATTGTATTTTTTTTAAAGTCAAATAAGAAAGAAATCGTTCACAACGTTTTTCTAAATTTATCATCATTTGAATTGAAGTTTGGAGATATTCTATTTGCATAATTACCCACTTCATGGTATGCTTTACTATTTGTGAATACCTTTTACTGGCTTATTTAGTTCATTGTATTCTCATGGCTAAATCTGGTTTGAATCCAAAAACCTCTTCAATAGAAATTTCACATATTTTCCATAACTAAGTAGTTGGTTGAGGTCCTGCAAGGTGTACATTCCCATGGTTTCTGTCGAACTGGGCAACCAAATTAAGAATTGCGTGTCAACATAGTTTTTGACTGAGTTCTGCTTCGTGTATTGTTTTTTTTTTTTCCAAGTTCCGTCTCTTTTGGTTTCTGCAGAGAGCAGCGGCATTTCATTTGCAAGCGAGAGAAGCGCGGGGTCGATGTCGGGGTCGCGGATGCCGTTTGCGTGACGTCGATTCGGATATATGCCATAATCATGCCTTACTAACCATCCACGAAGATCTTGAACCCTTGCCACTAATTCACTCATCCACACATTATATTTTCATAATATCATAATCTTCTATTTTTTTTTTATTAAAATCATTTTTTAAAGAAATTTATCTTTTTCGATAATTAATTATTTTTATAAAATAAATTATAATGAATAAAATATTGATAAAAATAAATGATAATATTTCTCACGTCTTCCTATATTAAGTAACACGTAATAAAAAATTGCTTATATCTTCTTGATATTAGATATTTTGTATATTTTATATTTTTTTTTTTTTATTTATCTTATTTTAACTATGAAGTTTTAATAGAAATATATTTAAATAATTTTCACCCTATTTTTTTTTATAATAATCTAATAAATAAAAAAATATATTTACAATTTCATATTTTCTAAAAATAATTGAAAGATTCTCGTCGCCTTTCCCTAATAACCCTTCAATTTAACAATAGTAATAAGAAAAATTCATATTTTTAAATGGATAGTTAAAATATTAGTTTAATTATTATTTTTAATTTTTTATTCCTTGATTAATTGAATTTATTCATAGATTTATTAAAAGTCAGCCAACCATCCAATTCTGACTAAATTCCTTTTCCATGGTGTATTTTTAATGTTACAAGCCCCCATTTTTAATTTCATAATTTTATCAAAGATTATGAGTTGGATGTTATGATTTTGGATACTATAATATAATTCGATTATTTTTTCGTTTAAATATTGTCTCTTAATTAAAGCGAATTTATATAAATATATAATTATTTATTATTAATACAAAAATCATTTATAACTATAAACCATAACAAAAAGAAAAAAAAAATAGAAAATGTATAGAAAATGATAATTCATAAAGACGAAGAATGCTTTTGACCACACGAGATCAATTTCTCTTTTATTGTTTTGCACGATAATTTTGTGTTATTTTTTTAAAGCAACATGGAACTCCGTTAAATTGTGTTTGCCTTGCCCAATATTTTTCAAGTACTTTCTTTAAAATGATTTAATTCCGAGAATGAATCCCCTCCAATGATTAGAGGTAGTCTGTCATTAACGAGTCCCTCCTTCGACCCGGGCCCTTTGTTTCCGCCGTGGGCGTTAATCCTGCAAAAGCTGTTGAGTAATCGCTATCGCTTGACCTCATCAAGCCGAACTTATAATGATACATTCCAAGATAACGATAACAAAGTAATTAAAGTCGTTTAGTCGGATATATAAATTTAAAAAATATTTATAGATTTATAATATACAAAGCGCTTGGAATGATTGGTCAATGAAATTTTATTTTAGAATAGTGCACAGGCCAATACATTTATTTTTTTTTTTTCTTCTGGCTGCCAATCCACAAATCAGAAAGAATCCTCCATTTAGTTGAAAGAATTCCACGTTAATTATATTTAATGAACTCAACAGAGGAATTATTTTTCTTTAAATACTTTCTTTTTTTCTAAATACTTGATGATATATATACATATTTGGTATAGAAATTTTCATCCAAGATAAAAATTCATCAATGTGCATAGAATAGGAACAAAATGTTGGTTGTATTCATGTTCTCCCCTTCCCCCGCCTATTCCTTCTACGCTCTCTTATATATTTTCACTTTTTATAAGATTAATTTTCAATTTTTAAACTTTCTCGCTATTTATTTTAAATACATATTATTTCTATTAATATTTTAAATATAAACGTGGATACGAATGAACTGGCTAAATACATATGTACCATATTTAATTTTTAATATAACTATATATTATATATATATATAATATTAAGATTAATAAAATATTTATTTTATGTTTATATTTTAAGAGACTATTTTTTTTTTTTTTGATATCGCAGTTGTTTTTCATAGATGACTGATTGGAAAATAATTTGTTTGTTTCAGCGGATGATTTATCACGACGAGCCCTACTTGAAGAATATTCGGACACTCGTCGAGACGAAAAATTAAAAGATATCGCTGCCTCAATTGTATCTCCCACCCGCTCCTCGTCCACCTCTTCTTCCACCTCATCTACACTCTCTCCACGACGTGTTTCTTCCACTTCTAGTATAATCGAGAGTAATGGACTTGGAGCTTCTCCTGGCATTGCATCTTCTTCTGATCTTTCCAATTCGAATAATTGTAATGTCGAATTAACTCGCCGTGAAACGCCGACTCGTGATCGGCATCGTTCAGCACCCCCAGTAGTGGTTGCCGTTATCGATAAGCCCGAAAGAGATATGACTTCAACGAAAACTAGTATCAACTCTTCAACGCCTAGAATACTCCCACGAACAATTACAACGAGAACTCCCTCTCCAGCGGTCGATTCCACTGATCAAACGGATGCAGGCGACAAGGTAAGCTATATATTCTATTAATTAAAAATTAATATTCTTAATAAACTTACATTTTCGGTTTGTATTTATGTAAAATTTAACATTTCAATTTAAACATCAATTTAAAATTTAGATTAATGTTTTTTTCTTTTATTCCAATTTATTTTTAAAATAGAAATAGAAATATTCATATTCATATTATTATTAATTAAATAAATATGCTAAATTATTGATAAATTTTTTTTATGTTTGTGTTTGTATGATAGTTTAAGAAATTCTATTAATAAAAAATTAATATAGTAATGATAATAATAATTAATGGCTTATTTTTAAATCTTGTTAATTTTTAAATAATATATAAAAAAAATTAAAATTTTAAAATACATTCCGGATATACATTTATTTTTATTATCTATCTATCTATATATATATATATATACGTATAAAAAGCGCCACTTATATTTTGAACAAAATTATGCATGTGAACACATCATGACGCCCACGCACTCTATATTCTTTTCTAATTACTATTGAATTTCATATTCAATACTTAATCATGTAGTTTAATATTAATTTTATTATTATTGCAATTTACAGGTAATAATGATGTCATTATTTATTATTATAAATTACATTTTTTAAATAATAATTAATAAGTTGACCTGTGGCCAGGTCCGAACAGACCGACGGTTTGAAGTAAATTAATTTCCAGCTACAGGAACAATTTCAAATAATTTTAATATATCTATTAATGTAATAAAAAACAGATATGGAAATAACATAAATATTTTTAATTTTATTTTATTTATAATATATATGTAAGACCTGGCTGTGACGTCATGAATGGCTGGATGACGTCATATAATTTTAAATTAAGAAAAAACTAATAAAGATGGTTTTTCTCGAGGAATACAAAGTTCATGATTCGTGGTGACATGTAAAAAATCTCCTCATGTGAAATTTGGTGTGAAAATAACCCTTTCCTTCCTATCGTCGGTTGGTAAAAAGTTATTATTATGATTAATAATAAAATTCGAATTATATTATTCTCATTCTTTGAATATTACTCAAATGGTATTATTATTATTTTGAAACTCGAGACCTCTCAACTTCAAAGGCTATTTGCGCCACTAAAATGTAATTATTTATCAAATCCTTCTGTTTTTTAAAAAATCCAAAGAAAACCCGAATATATCATGTATCCATTGTCATTTTAAGGAGCTAATAAACCATGAAAATATTTAAATTAACTCTCTTAAAAAAAAAAAAATTAAAAATAAATCAATGACTAAATAAAGACTATAAAAATAATTGTTTTAATAATTAGTATTGAGCTTTAATAATATATTAAAAATCGATGAATTTCATTTAAATTTACAATGACCTCGATGGATTAAATTTTGAAAAAAAGTTATTCCTTAGCAACCCCACTTTTTCTAATTAAAATTTCCTATTTATTTATTATTAGAGTAGGTGAAGGCGAAGATTGAAATTGATAATTATTTCCCCTCTCTGACTAAAAATAAACACACTCTTACCATACAACGATACAATCGTCCGGGCAGACGCTCACCAATTAATATTAACTCAATTTTTTTTTTTTTAATTAATTTTAAGATAAATTAAAAAATAAACGTAACAAACTCAAAATGATTTATTAATAATTGTCTTTCATTAACAAATATATTTCAATGTAAATAAATATCAATTTCATTAGATCATTCCCTCTCTCTCTCTCTCTTTCTCCTATTAATATTAACACGGAAATAGATAAGAAAACATTCAATAAAATATATTTAAACGATTACTATCTAAAAAAAAGCAACCAGCAATTACGAGCAAATGTTTGTTAAGAGTAATTTATTAACAGGTTTTTCGATCGAATTTCGCAAAACAAATAAATATCTTTTCCATTGGTTTATAAATTTGTTTATAAATTTCAACGACTATATAAACCAAATATTTTCATGCTATTCCTTTCAATTCTATTTAATTATCAGAAGGGACCTTGTTCGAACTAGTCAGGTATCGATATGATAATAATTGGATTTCTTATGACATTCCAAGCCCTTTATTATATGATAATTAATACTCAGGTGAGAATTAATTTTATAGTAAGTGTTAAAATCTTGAGACGAGAATCACGTTTGATTATAATAAACCACTTCACTTGTAAAGAGATGCGACTATAGATATATTTTCGATAAATAAATTTATTATCAATGTGATATCTTATTCATGGCTAACTAAAAGAAAGTCATTAAAAAAAAACTGAATTATTTCTAAATAAGATTGTCATATAATATATATATATATATATATATTTCTATGTAAATACTTAAGATTATTTAGATAAGTGAAAATATTATAAATAAATTTAATTTAACGATATATTTAAAAAAATGAGTTAAATTTGAAGATATTAAATTCAAATCTTTGAAATTTATGTTTTTATTTATTATTATATCTTTTTAAAATAATTAGATTTGATTATTTATTTTATTATTTCAAATATTGGTCAATTATAATAACTACTCGCTAACTTCAAATTATTAAATTAAAGGTATTTTGGTTAATTTAAAAATTTTATTACCTCTCCTTGAAGTTAGATACATGGTGATACGTGAAGTTCAACCTCTTCCATTTCCATCTCAATGTTTATTAAACTTAACATAAATTAATTATTACAGATTCAAATTTAATCTTTCTTGATAATTAGATATTAAATCTAAGTCCAATAACCATATTCAAATTCAAATTGATTAATCAAAATTGATTTACCTAATTCCATTAAATCAGACTGGCCGAGAATTGGGGAAAATAGAAAACACACTTATGACAAAGTTAAAATCAACAACTTATATTTATCTAAGTTTATTTAAAATTTTTATCTATTTATCTCTATGGCTCTACGGAACTCGAAATTTCTTGGCCAGAGCAACCACATTACTCCAAGTGTCCCTATCCTGAGATATAACCATCCAACTCATACTTTCTCCCATCTTTTTCACATCCCATCCTACATTATCCACACACAGCGTTCTTGGTCTTCCTAACGGACGTTTTCCAATCGGTCTCCCCACAAATATACCCTTCGACATTCTTTCCTCTCCCATTCATGCCACGTGATATTTAAAAATGAGTTATATTAAATCAATATTCTTTCCTCTCCCATTCAAGCCACATGATATTTAAAAATGAGTTATATTAAATCAATATTCTTTCCTCTCCCATTCAACCCACATGATATTTAAAAATTAGTTATATATAATATCTGGTTCACCTAGCCGCAGCTCGGTACTTTAAAAAAAAATTCTTTATTTCTTATGAATATTTATGATTAAGATTATTATTTAAAATAAATAAACGACAAAATATATGAAACAATTTCAAATAATTTAAAAGAACATAAATTAAACAAAAATAGTCATAAAACATACAGCCCTTAAACCTGCGTATTAATCCACCAAAAGACTGAAAAGTATGGCCTGTGGATATAACATAATATATATTTCGTAATTTGATTACAAAACAGTATTAAAATAAATATTTTTCATTTTATTTTATTTATAATATTTTGTATTTAAGGAAGCGCTGTCCGGCGATGCCAGCGCCATTGATTTTATTATTAAAATTCCTATTTTAAATTAAGAAAAAACTATCAAAAATGATTTTTTCTCAAGGCTGAAACCTATACAGATCGAATTTTCTTTATAAATATTATCTATGGTGTGAATTTCAAAAAAATTCTTCGCGCGGTTTAATATTTCAAAAATACAAATATATATAATTATATATACAATTTTTGCTAGTATAATAAGATAATAAGATATATATATATATAAATAATGACAAAAAATTATTATTATAATTGATTAGAATTACTTTATTTTTAATGAAGACAAATATATTATTTAATTAGAATATTTTTATGTATGTACTATATAAATACATTCATTATAATTATTAACACACTATGAGCGGGGCGGGTATTTGTACCCGTTGCGGGAACTGCCACTTATAAGCGGGGCGGGTATTTATATGAGGGATATATATTAGTTATCGTTTAAAATAAGTAATTTTAAGTGACACAAGGGAAAATATATATTATATAATTGGCAACGGGTATAAATACCCGCCCCGCTTATAAGTGGCAGTCCCCGCAACGGGTACAAATACCCGCCCCGCTCATAGTGTGTTAATTAAATTTATTTACAAATATTAAACAGAGAAGGGTAAATATTTTTATAAATTAGTAATAGAAGTATATATTTAAAATTTATAATTTTCTAAAAATAAAAAAATTGAATTTCCATTCATAAATGCATTTTAAAATAAACTACTATTTATCAAACAATCATAAACATATTAAAGAAAATATTTATGTAAATTTATTTTCAAATTAATTTCTAATCTCTAATTGACAAATTCCTAATCATAATTGAACTTATGATTAAATTCTTATTTAATCGATTTTATAGTACTAAAATTATACTTTATCTTCAAAGGAAATAGAAAAAATTGATATTTCTTAAAATTATATTAACTTTATTAAAATACATTTTATTATTTTAATCTGATCTTATAAAAATGTTTGTTATTAAATAAATATTTTTCAATTCATGATTGGAAACTTTTGAGAAAGTATGGATTGTACATCATAAAAATGATAATATATCTATAAATAATAATTAATTTTCCTAAATATAAATATCTGATATAATAAATATATAAAATATATGATTTAAAAAAAAAATTACTTTATTATTGATTTATAATTTGATTAATTCTGGGTTAAAAGCTTTTCTCATTGATCTTTATTCATTATAATTTTATCGAAGAATAATTTTATTTAATCTATCTTGATTTATGTGCTTGATTTATTTATAAAAATATTACTGTTTTTATTTGATAAAATGAGACAAGTAGATGTCAATTAAGGGCTCTAAAGGCGATTGCACATGAAATTTTAACTGTTTTTCAATATATTTGCATGCATTTTAACTTAACAAATATTTTCCTGAATCCGTCTATGCTCGATAATAACTGCGCTGGACGGTATCGTGCATGAGTGGACATCACCTCGAACGAGAATAATAAATAGTATTTCCCGAGTAGTGCTAACGAGAAGAACCTTCTACATAATCAGTTTGCAAAAGTGTTGCCGCCTATTTTCAGGTACCTAATTCTCCCCCCCCCCCACCCTAAGTTCTCTTCTTAAATGAAATAATAAAGTGCCGATTAATTTTCAAGGAAACTTTAAGTATATTAGTATAGATAAAGAATCTGTCAGTTATCTAAGAGTGTCACTATTTTCATTTTTTTGCATCTATTTTAAGATAATTCACTTTATTTGATCATGCCATTTTAATTTAATTTTTATTTTGTTTGATTCTTGTTCCAGATTGCTTTTCAAATCATAATATTTTATTATTTGAGGAAAGTTAATAATTTTAAAATTATCTTGGAGTTTTATTAATAGAAAAGAAAATAAAGATTTATCAATTTTAAAGTATTATATCATATTTGAGACTTATCTTCAAATAAAAATAGATTTCTTCGTATTTATAAAATACATTTTATTTATAATGAACAATAATTTAACTTTTATAAACATCAAAGTTTATTTTATTTGTAACATGTTATATATAGAATTTAAAAAATCTGGAGTGTCTCCACTCGACTATCTCGCAAATTTTAATTGGATTAAATACATATATTAATTTAAATTAATTAAATTATAAATTAAAATTAATAAATAATATTTATTAAACCAGCGCATTATTTGGCTCTTTGTAGATGACACCACGTCACGTGTTGGCGCGTGAGATTTGCAGTGTTAAAAAATTAATTCTGCTACTTTCAGCGATTCAATCAAGCTGAAATTCTATATATAGCAGTTTTATACAATTTTTAATCATGTTAAAAACTATCAAACATATATCTTTATTTTTACGGTCACTTTAGAAGAAAAAAAATCAAAACGTTGTAGGTAATGACCCTCTTCCGATTGAGCTACATTTCTCAAAAGTTGATAGAAAACTATGAATTTTGAATAATGCCCAATAATACCAAATTTCATCATTCTAGCTCAAACCGTTTTTGCGTAATCTTGGTTACACACACACACAACCACACACACACACACACAGAGAGAGAGAGAGAGAGAGTCATTTTTCTCAACCTTAGTGAAAATGATTCAGGAACCTTCAAAACGTATAAAAACATCAAAATCTCAACATCGAAAATTTTCGTGATCGCAATACTATCTCTGGCGAGATAGTAATTAAACGTTCTACCTAAAAATTCCAATTGTTCATTTCAAGTAAAATAACTATTTCACAGTCTCCTGTGGCGAAAAAAACATAAACTTCTGAAATTGAAAAAAAAATAAAATATAAACTACTTTAATAATGAAAATATATATTTTGGAAAGATGCAAAATGTAAACCTTGATTAATAGGAAGTTCTACCATATTCTTGTGATTTTTTGGGTTTTTGAGATTTTTTTTTGTTATATTAATAGTCCTTTAAAGGGTGTGGAGTTTTAATTGGAAATTTAAAGACATATTCTGAGATGTGTGATGAAAATTTATCAAATACTTATCTATATTAAAATTATTATTCATCAGTTAAATACAATTCTTTACTTGAAAAAGAAGAGAAAATAATATATATATAATATTAGCCGACATAATAAATAATAGATGAGGTAAAATTAGATTTTAGTAAAAAGATTAATAATATTAATAATTATAAGTTTTAAACCATTTTTCAAACCACTCATTTATTAATAAAAAAATTTACATTAAAGGTGTGTGTATGTAATAAAAATCAACATATTTTTATTCATTGATTTATAGATATCTAGGATTTTTCTATTTTATGACCTTCCTTTCACCATTTACTTTTTCAATTTATATAATTATGTATATATTATATACGTATGTTTATATACATTTTTTTAGAAAATCAAAATTAATCATTTTTATCTTTATAATAAAACCTTGATTGTTTTTTTTTTTTTTTTGTTTTTCAAATTTCTAGTTTTATTTTAAATGTGTGTCTTTATTGTCAAAATCACTAATAAATTCTTTTAAAAATCTCAATTTTTTATTTTAGTAATTTAACGTTTGATTTTTCTAATTTAATTATTTAAGAAGTCTTTTTATATACTCTTCTGTCAGTTAACTAAGCAAAAACATTAATAAAGAATCGATTAAATGGTATTAGTGAATAATAACCGGTAAGCATTTGTGTTATTTTGGAGGTGTTCTCCAAGCCCTTTCTTAATAACCATGACACACGTTGAATTTCTTAGACAATTGCTTTAATAGATGGTGAGTCTAGACTTTGGAGAACAAGCCCGGCCAGTTGCCTTTTCATCTACCGTTAATCCTCTCGAATTATGAAATATACACCTTCAATTAGAAGCAATTTTAATATCATTGGCAGTTTAATATTAAATTGACAGTAACTTTGCAAAAATTAATTCTAAGCTCCAATTAGTTTTATATATAATTATAGTTAATGGAAAATAGTTGAAAATATTAAAAGTTTATTGAATGATTCGGTGCCTTTCAACCATCAGGAAGCCCAAGCAAGAATTCTATCGGTTTTAATTACTACCTAACACTTTATATTCATGACACACTATAAATAGAGATTATATTTGTTATTAAAAAAAAATAATAAGAATATGCATACCTTCTTGTATACTCTCGTTAAAACCATTCAAGAAAATGTTCATTTAAAAAGTAAATCCATGTTCATTTAAAGAAAACACATATACAAATGAACAAATATCAGGGCGTAATTTAATATATAGACAATAAAAATAGAATAATAAAAAAATTGATTAGTTTTGTTTTTTATATCCTGGATTTATATTTATATCTAGTGAAATTCGGTTTCAAATATATGACCTTTACATTAAAACAAAACAACATATCCCTGAAAGTATCACTCCCAGTCCAATTTACTATATTTTATCTTTCTACAATTTGGGTTTATAGAGATTTATTTATTTTAACATTCTCTTCTAACAGACAAACGATATATAAAAATGGACAGGGCCACCCTAACCACATGGCTAATTGGGCGCAAGCCTTCTGGGGGCGACATTTTTTATTGGTTTATATATTTTTTCTTATTGTTAAGTAGTAATTTTATAGTCACCTCCTTCTAGTTAGGACACTTTTGTATACCCATCTCGCTCCTACTAACCATTCTGTGTTATTTCTTATGAAAAGGGGCGCAAAATTTTAGGAGCCCACGAGCGCCGAAAATCTTAGGTCAGCCCTGAAAATGGATTGTTCCAATTCTAATAATATGAAAATGTTGATTTCCATGAATTTGAATATAATTTTAATCATCTTTTTGACTGTAGATTAAAAAAAAATTATTTTTTTATTTTTTAGATTCGAGGCGATCCTGACGGTTGCGGTTTGGACCTTACTTCGCTTTGTTACTCTCCTGGTGTCGAATTACGAGTCGATTTGCCCTCCGAAGCCCTTCTCAACAACAAGAAGGGGTGGCTCATGAAACAGCATCGCGATGAAGTAATTTTATTTGATTATTTTCCTTATCATATTTACATCTTCGCTTTGATTTTTATTGGAATATATTTACAAGTATAAATTGTTTGCATTTCATTTTATTTATTAATTCTAAAGTACTTTAAAAAAAAAAATAAATAATAATAAATATTTAATAAATTATTCTTTTAAAATTTTTTTAAAAAATTTAGAGTGTCTCCACTCGACTATCTCACAAATTTGAATTGGATTAATTAACATTTTATATTTAAAGGATAGGGACTGGACGATTGTGGCTCAGAATTGGAATACTTGGAGGGGTGTGGTTGCTTCGGTCAAGAACTTTCGAGCCACAGAGATAGATATTTAAATTTAATTTAATTACTTAAATTATAATTTAAAATTAATAAATAATATTTATTTTACCAGCGCGTGTATGGCTCTTTGTTGATGACAACACTTCATGTGCTGGCGCGTGATTGCCAGTCAACGTGTTAAAAAATTAATTCTGGTACTTTCAACGATTCTGAAATTCTATATATAGCAGTTTTATACAAATTTTAATTATGTGAAAAACTATCAAATCTTTATCTTTATTTTTACGGTCAGTTTAGAGGAAAAAAATGAAAACATGGTAAGTAATGGTCCTCTTCCGAAAGAGCTACTAATTTTGAATAATGCCCTTGTAGCAAATTTCATTATTCTAGCTCAAACCATTTTTGCCTAATCTTGTCTATATACACACATACACACTCAACCTTAGTGAAAATTACTTAGGGACCTTCAAAACGTATAAAAACACCAAAATCTCGAAATCTCTGGCGAGATAGTAAAAAGTTCTGATGTGGCCCCCCTTAGAGTGGCTGATAATGGTCTTAAGTTATTCATGATTGAAGTGGCAAATGAATGAAGAATATATTTTCAAAATTTTCATTATGAATAAAACATTCTTTCAACTATTTTCCTTAATATAATACAATGATTTCTTTATTCTAGGAATGGCGAAAACATTGGTTTGTCCTTCGTGGATTGGCACTCATGTTTTATCGGGATCCAACTGGTGAGGACAAAGACATCTTGGAAGGTGTCATCGCTTTAAGCGGCATTCGAGCTATCTCTGAGATCCCAGTTGCAAGAAATTACGGTTTTCAACTTCTGGTGAGCCAAGCAAAAAATTTCTTACCTTATCGACCCCACTACTCAGACATCCTCATTCGCAGTCATTAAAATATAACATTGCGACAACTATAAAATATATGTTTATGAGTTGCACAAATTATATATACTTACTATATTGCTCTCGAGTTATTTTACATGAAAAGTTTTCTACCTCATTCTTTAGATTTATTGTTATTAGCTTTATAATCTTTAGGGTAGATCCAACCCCATCGATCTATTCTTTAACGAAGGGTCGTTAAAATCCATTTATAGCTTCAGTCAATAAAATGGTTCATCAATCCATTTTAATTAATAGTAAACCCTTCATTCTTAAGATAACCTTATTTTAATTACTCCCTTTATTGAAATGTTTTTAACTCAAAACATGTTTATATCCTTCCAACTATAAATAATTTCCTTCCTAGTAGTATTAAAGAAACGTTGTTTTTTTTTGTTTTTTTTTGTTTTAATAATTGGGTATTATAAATCGTATCGATTGACTTATTTCTTAAACTATTTGACCATTTTAATTTATTTAAATGATTAGTATTTACAAAAATACCTAAACTTTTTATTTTTATATATTGTCAAATAAAAAAAAGCTGGAGTGTCTCCACTCGACTATCTCGCAAATTTGAATTGGATTAAATAACATATATTAATTTAAATTAAATTAAATTAATTAAATTATAAATTAAAATTAATAAATAATATTTATTAAACCAGCGCATGATTGGCTCTTTGTTGATGGCACCACGTCACGTGTTGGCGCGTGAGATTTGCAGTGTTAAAAAATTAATTCTGGTACTCTCAGCAAATAAATCAAGCTAAAATTCTAAATATAGCAGTTTTATACAATTATTAATCATGTGAAAAATTATCAAACATATTTCTTTATTTTTACGGTCACTTTAGAAGCAAAAAATCAAAACGTTATAGGTTGAGCTACATTTCTCAAAAGTTGATAGAAAACTATGAATTTTGAATAATGCCCAAATTTCATCATTCTAGCTCAAACCGTTTTTGCGTAATCTTGGTTACATACATACATACATACATACACACATACACACACACACTTACGAGATAGTAAAAAAATTAAATTAAGATATTGGAAATATTTTGTGTTGGATATAATTAAAAATTAGTTTTCCTATCTTATCCCTGGATTAATCCTGTACTAATTACCACATAGTTTCAAATCAATGAAATTTATTACAGAAAAAAAATCCCAAATAGGAGAATAAATTATACCTGGTGGGTTTGAAACAAGAATGATAACGTCATTTGAAAAAAAAAACAATAAATTTGATTTTATTATTGGAATAAAGGGAGAATGAAGGATCCACACTCTCTAATAAAAAGTTAATTTATAGGGTCCCAACCCCTGAAGACCATTTGTTTCTTGAATCTCGGTATTAATACTAAAAGGATGATGTTCGTGCACACATGTCACGTATCTTAAACTGTGGAGCCCCTCCCGAATTCAATTCTACAATAATAGCCTTCAATTTAAACCGATTGCGGCTGATTCCTTTAATTAAAATCTATTATTATTATTTCATATAAATTTTTTATTATTTTTATTTTCAATGCCATCTATCATTGCGGGATCTAGTATCGTTTATATTTTTCAGCTCCTCCTCTACCCCCCCTCCCTCTTTCCCTTTAACTCCTATTTGATTCTTTAACTTTATATCTGAAAATGATTTCTAAAATATCGTGATAGAAATTAGTTACAAAGTTTTTTTTTTAATTTAATAACACTAATTGATATAGATAAAAAATTTCTATCTTTAATTTCAAATTTTAATTACTATTTCATAATGCTGACACAATTTTATGAAGAAAAAAAAAATTAATATGTCTATAGATTTTATTAGATTTTTATTTTATTAAAATGATCTCAATTAAGATAAAAACGGATCGGAGCATATACAGCTCATGATGTGTATTCAATTTAACCTTCGTACTTTATAATTTTAAATCCATTGTCATTATTACATAATTATTTCCGGACATTTGCTCACCTCTTGTGCAATATATATTTTATTATCATAATTTTTCTCAAGGAAATTCTTTAGTTATTTTTTTGTAGAGGATATGTTTTGATGTGGATTAATTTCTATCGTTCTTGATTGAGTTTATTAAATTTTTTTTAATTATTTTTTTAATCTATCTTTTAATTTTCTTTAAATCTATTTTTTTCCGACCGACGATAGTAAGGGAGGTATTGTTTTCACACTAAATTTCACATGTGGAGATTTTTACATATCTTCGAGAATCATGCATTTTCTTAACAGAAAAAAGTATTTTAGTATCATGTCTGGCTGTCTGTCCGTCCGTCCCTATAGATATGTACAGCTTGAACGGCTCAACGGATTTTGATGAAATTTGGTATATTTACTTAATGCATCAGTGGGATGAGATTTTTTACATATTACCACGAATCATGCACTTTGTATTGGTTTTATCCTCGAGAAAAATCATCTTTATTAGTTTTTTCTTAATTTAAAATTATATGACGTCATCCAGCCATTCATGACGTCACAGCCTGGTCTTACATATATATATATATTATAAATAAAATAAAATTAAAAATATTTATGTTATATTCATATCTGTTTTTTATTACATTAATAGATATATTAAAATTATTTGAAATTGTTTCTGTAGCTGGAAATTAATTTATTTCAAACCGTCGATCGGTTCGAACCTGGCCACAGGTCAACTTATTATATCTATATAATTTATACATATATATGTGATATAATAGAAAAGAAAATTCAAAAATTCTTCTTGAAAATTATCAAGAGATTGTTTATTAGAATAAGATTCATTATTTCACTAGGTTTTGAAAATAATTTATAAGCATTCTATTTCTGAAATTTGATAAAAAAATAATTAATAAGTATTAATATTATTTTAATATGCTTTTAGATTTCAACGGATTTTTAAAGATTAGAATATTACCTATTTAATTAATTTAATTTTTTATTAGAAGGATCTGGAAAATGATATTTGTTGTTTTAAAAATTCAAAGTTTTATTTTTCAACTGAATTAAATGTTATTTTCGTTAAGAAAGGCAAATACTTGATATTTTCTATGTTTTATCCATTGTTTACTGATTAGTTAATTCAAATGAATGTAAATCCATGTCGGTATAATCTCAACGATAACCAACTGAACGAGATGTTTCGGGTTGTTTCAGTCGTGGGACGGTCGCCGTTTCGTGCTCTCTGCTGTCACGGCGGGAATCCGCAGCAACTGGATGAGTACTTTGAAGAAGGCCTCCGGACTAGAAGACCCATCTCCAACGTCTCCTTTACCCTCCTCCACCCCCACCAATGCAACAACCACTTCCGGCACCTCTACCTCAACGACAACACCTGATATGAGTCCGATGGGTACTTCGCCTCCCAAACCACATCTTATTGGTAAACAACTCGAAAAAGAATTGTCCACTTCTCAACAAAGACCGGAACTAGAAGAGTAAGTTTTGAATCACTAATAAACATTTATGATCTCTTTTAATTTGAAAAAAAAAACCTCTCACTTTTGTACAACCTTCGCAAGGTTGGTTATGTTGGTTATATTAATTAGGTGCGCTATGATCAGTAGAACAGGTCCTGTCAACCTTTACCTTGATTTTCTTGATCGGTGCCATTTTTTATAAAGTAGTTTCCCAATTTTAATCCCGGAGGCTAGGTTAACTCCATCTCCCAGCTAGAGAAATTCCCTTTCCAGGCCCGGGACTTGAACCCGGGTCCACGAGAATGTGAGTCAAAATTGTTGCCTCCCAACATGTGAGTTCTTTTTCATTTGAAAACAAAATAAAATTTATAATTTTTTATAAAAACAACAACTTTATTAATAAATTTTCGATTAAGTTGTTGTTAAATTGAAAATTATTAATAAATTTTCGATTATTTTTTTTTTAATTATTTTTATTTATTTTATTATTTATACTTAATTATTTTTTTTTTTTTAGAAATGAGGTTCGACCATCAATCACTGCGCCATCAATTAATCCAGTTTCTGCTACTCTTCCACGATCCATTCTTTTCTCTTCAGATGAAGAATATCGAACAGCTTCTGAAGGAGGTAGACGAGAAAGTGGTGAATGGGCTGAAGGTCTTGCGCCCCTGCCACCTTCTCCACCCCTGAATCGAACTCCAATATCCAGGGTCAAGGAAAAAGCCAGGTATTATATCTTCTGTTCTGTCTTCTATACAGTCATCCTCTATTAATGGAAAATTCGAATTGATATAATAATTGATAGGGTTGATTGATTTATATAATTGATATAATCTGATTAATTTTATTTTTTAAAATTTTTGAATTTATGTTTTTTCATTGAATTTCTAATTTTTAATTCAAAATGGAAATTCACGCCTCTTTCTTAAACTTCATATGTGATCTCACCCATATAAATTTTTTGTCACTGGAATTATTAAATTATAAAAAATATATTTATGAGAAATTATTTATTATTGTTTTTCCTAATCCTATATCTTGTTTGTATTCTAAGGACAAGATCTACCACTCGATGTCGTGTATATAAAAAATCAAAACCCCTTCCGCCAACCGGAAAGAGGATTGCTGGAGCTGGGAGCTCAGGAACTCCTCCAGCCAACCTTTGCATTTCCTCATCACCTGAAAGTACGCTCACACCAATTGAACTACCTGAATCTGACCCCGATGACCTCAGCCTTGAAGTAAGTCTAATTAATAATTATTTTTTAATATTTAGATAATAATATATGAATTATATGTCTAATATTGGTTATTATTATCTATTATAAAAATATTTTGTTTTTGAATTAGATGTCACCAGGTAAAAGGACCATCGTTGATAATCAAGCTGCTGAAATTTGTGAATTAAAAAGAGAATTGAGTTTAACTCTACGTGATTATAGTATGGCGGAAAATGAACTACTCCGATTACGCCAACATCAAATGGATGTGACGTCATTAGAAAACCAGGTAAAAATTTGTTTTTATTAAAATTAGAAAAAAAAAAACAAAAAACAAACTTATAAATACATAATTTGGATTATTAATTCTTTTAAGGTGAAACAATTAATGTCTCTTTTAACAAATGCGGAGAGGCAACTCGAATCCAGATGCCAAGATATGGCTGCTGCTGAAGCCTTACAGGAATCCCATGCAAAACTTGTTAGTGAGAATGAAGGACTTCTTGCAGAACGCAGAGCGCAGGAGGGTTGGCGAACGAGATGTCTTGACCAACAGCAACAGTAAGAATTAAAATTAAGGAAAATTCAAATATTTTTTTCATTTTAAATTCATAAAATTTATTTTTTTCTAATCAATTCTATCTAAATAAAAATAATTAAAATCACTATATTCCTAAGAGTATGATTTTTATTTTATTTTATATGATAATAATGTCAATTTGAGATTTCAAAAGAAATACATGTTTTAAGGTCCTTTCTGGGTAAGAAACCACTAAACTGTTATAAGATTGAAATCAGGGCCGTTCCGACCCGGGGGTGCAGGGGGTGCGTGGCAACCCGGGCGGAAAGCCTAAAAGTACTTATTAATTTTATGTTTTTTTTATTTTTTTTAAAAAAAGGTCAAATGAATTTGCGATCAGGATCTTAAATACTTTCAATTTTTTTTCAATTTTTTTAAAAAAACTAAATTAACTTAAATTTATTTTATCTTTTTTATTTGTAAATTATTAACAACTTTGGTGGAAGGGGCGGCAAAATTATTCTCGCACCCAGGCGGCATATACCCTAGAAATGGTCGTAATTGAAAGTTTATATTTATTTTTATTAGCATTGAATAATCGAAATTGTCTGTTTACTCTACTAATTATTTAGATTTTTTTTTAATTTAAAAATATTATGTTTTCAAGACATATTTATGAAGATTAGAAGTGGATTTGTTAATATATATACAAAATCTATTGTTTTTTTCTTAATTAATTAGGTTTGCCGAGGAAAAGACACGTTTTGAACTTCAATTGAATGCTCACCGAGAGAGAGGCGAAAAGGCTGAAGCCCTATGTCACGAATTGAATGAAGCTCAACTTACTATAGAACAATTGCGTTCAGAAGTGATCAGTTTAAGTGAGAGGCTTGCTATGGGAATTGAAGAAAATGAAGCACTCTATGCACGCCTTCGAGAATTAGAATTAGATTCTGCAGCTGTACAAACAGAGCAAAGAAAGGACCCCAAACAGAAACGAACTGATAGTTGTGCGAGTAGTAATGGCAGCAGCACAAGAAGTGTAGTTGGGTCTTTGAGCGATTTGACTAATATCGACCTTGATCTTGATCTTCAAGGTCTGGACAAAGACAGGTTCGTGTCATTTTCCAATTAAAACATCGAAAATATCCCCTCTGTTTATTTTATTTTCGATTCAAGAAAATTGTAAAATTTATATACTAATTTCTTTATTTAATTTGTCCTTGAAATGTTTCCTCCTTTAATAATTCATCTATTACAATTTCAATTATAGAATTAGTATGTTGTTCAGATAAAAAAATGTTTCTTTAAGCATATTATAGGTATATATCATTATGGATATATAATATAATTGATTGATAAATTAAATTATCGGTTACATTCAAAATTGATGAGCTCGGACCTTTAAAATGGTCATCGAGGTTGTATTGCATCATTAGATAAAGGCATCTTTAATTTGTTATTTATTTTCTTGATAAAAATTATCTATTTACATTACTGATAACTTAGATTCATTATTCATTAATGATTGAGCTTTCAAACTGTTAAGTAAAAACATTAAGATGGAAAATTTGGATGACTTGAATCATATTCTTGACATGTAAGAAGTTGTTTTTATTTTTTTTTTCTGTTTGTCCTTATCCTATGATTTGATTCTAGGCTTGTAGATGAATGCGATGTGCTACGAAGTCGTTTCTCAAAAGCCGTTCAGGAAATTCGAGCAATGCGACGAGAGTTGCGCGATGCTCACAAGGCCCAAGATCAACTCGAATTGGTTGTAATTGGACAACGACAAGAAGCCAAGTTAAGGGAAGACCAAGAGGCCGCCCAAAAACAGCTTATGGTCTCTCGGATCGATGATCTCACACAAAAGCTATCCGCAGCTGAGAAACAGGTATTTAGTTCCTTAAACTAAATATTTATTATCTTGCCAACTATATATTATGTTAGTTTAAATATATTTTCCATAAAATTTTGCATATTTAAAACAAACTCTGGAAATGTTTTGAATAAAAAAATATATATAAAATTATTTTTCATTTATCTTAAACAATGTATTTGATTTTTAGGTACGGCAATTGAAGCATAAACTTGCAAAATCAGAATCCCGAGAAAAACGTCGAACGCTTTCATTGAAAGGAAAAGAAAGTTTTCAGATTTGTAAAGAACTTGAGGATAAATTGGCAGAACTTGAAACCAAAATTAATATAATTGAAAGTGGTCAAATATTACCTTTAGATAAAAAAGTTGTGGAGACATCCAACTCACCTTCTGGCAGTCATTTGGCCAGATCTTCTAGTCGAAAAAGCATAAAGTCTCGTAATGGAGATAAAGAAAAATCTAATGAGGAAAATGCAAACTCTAAAATGACTTCAAGGTTACGTCGTCAATCTTTGGATAGTGCCACAAGCAGTGAATCCATGAAAGTTTTAATTCGAATGACCTCATTAGAGAATAAGGTGGCAAAAGCAACCAAAACACTTACAGCCTCCTCCAAAAATAGTTCTAGTGGAATTGAACTTTCAATTCAACTAGATTCCATTCTCAATAATTGTCAAAATATGATTAGTTCGATTAAAGTACACTCGAATATTGATTATCCTCAATTAGTTCAAATAGAAAAATGTTTTTCTGAAATATCTTCTATACTTCAAAAATATCAAAAACAATTTATTGAGAAGGAACCAATAGTTTCATCTGTAAACTCCCTTGAACACTTGTTAAAAGAAAAATTAATTTCTTTAGCTGAAAAACGACGTTCGTTGAGGGATGCAGGAATTCTTGACCGTGAAGCTTCTATGAGAATTCTTGCCGAAAAATTGGCGTTTGAGTCAGTACTTACATGTAGACTTCGTCAGGCAATAGATAATAGTTCTTTAGATGGAAATACTTTTTGTGCTATTTCACATTCAGAAGAATGCGAAAGGCTTATGGATGTTTTAGAAGCCAAGTTACGGGGAGAAAAGGCCGCTACCACTTGTGAATCATCTCTAGATCAATTTACTCATTTAATAACATCAAAACTGTTAGCTCAAAGACATTTGACACCCTCTGGAAATTCTTCTGCTATAAAAGAGCGTTCTGGATTTGAAATTAACCCAACATTATTATCTCGACAAAGAGAGTTAAATAAAAAAGTATCTGAATATTGTGAAGAAAGATTGAATATCTTAGCTGAATCTTTATCTCAGCGAAGTTCTCAAGATGTTGACCATAGGAATGAAGAGCCGCTTCGAGAGGCCTGGCGAGTAGCTCAACAGACTGTTAACAGTGAATTAATACAAGCTGAAATTTCTCATGTAACCTGGCGTTGTGGACAAAATTATGAAGCTGCTCTCAGAAGGGAAGTAGATCTGAGAACTCTTTGTTTATCAGATTCGAATAGATCATTACTTCAACGCTGGGCAGATGCAACAGATATTGCATTACGACGTGAAATGGAAGAAGCAGCTCAGAAATTAAGTAATCGTTATCATGAATCGGTTGTTGATGCTACTGACTGGACTGAAGAACAAAGTCGAGCATCGAGACGAGCACTTGAAGAGTTTGCTGATATAGTAGCACATCGAGCGCTTATTAATTCAAGACTACAGGCATTATGTGAAACAGCAACGGTGAAATCAGTGGCACCTACAACGGAAACTCCCCCTCCGGAAAGTACACTAGCTCAATTCCTTGGTGATGAACATTTAGCTGCAGAATTTCAATATTTATATAGACATTACGAAGCAGAATCATTAGCATCTATCCCAGCATCTAATCCATCTCCTTCAGAAATTCTCGAATGCCTTTCGGAAATTCACGAGCATCTTTCAAAGGCATATTCTACACTAGTTAATGATGATTCCACCATATCCCCACTTCCAAAATGTATTGGAGAACCAACTTGGAAGATTGTTCAGATGCAGTGTTCGGCTCTGGGAGAGAGAATGGCTTCATTAATGGTCGCCGCTGCTAATTACGGTTCTGAATGCCAACGTTGCCATCAATTACAAAAAGCGATGGACCGGTATGAAAATTTTACTTTATTATATTTTTAATTTAATTAAACTATTAACTTAACTAAATTGCATTAACAAATTTTGAATTCTAAATTTTTTTTAATTTCTGAATTAATTATAATCATTACTTTCAACTAATATTATTATCACAAAAACGTTATTTTTATTAATAATTAAAAATTTATTTGTAGATTAAAAGCACAACATGAAATGAAATTAATGGAATTGGAACGGAATCAACAAAAGGAGATTGAACGAGTTAAGGATGATCTCGATCGAGAAAAGAAATCTTTGACAACAAAATATGAGTTAGAACAACAGCAATTTCGTGAACGAACAAAATTATTAGAGCGAAGGCTTAATTCTTTTGATACTGAACATTCGCCGGTAAGTTAATTATTTTAATTTTCAAAAATAAAAATAATTATAAATATGAATTAATTACTAAAAATACTAATAATTTTATTAATATTTCTATTATTTTTTAATTTAGATGGAACCGCTTCATGAGACCTATGATCGATCTATACGAGAACAGCATAGTTTCGATGAAAATTCATCAGGAGATTCATTAATTTCATCAAGTCCAAATGGTGATCATATTGGTGGAAATGTTCGAGCTCGTTATCAATTTGAAATTCAGCAACTTCGAGTAAGTTTTAAATTATAATTAATCATTATTTTGTATCATTTAATATACTTTAGTTATTTTTAATGATTTTTCATGATCTTATCTTATATTTTTTTCTAGGAGTTGTGTGAAAAAGGTATAATTACTATGGAGAATTCACATCGACGTATTATCGCTGAATTAGATGAAAAACACCGTCAAGAACTAAGTCACTTGCGTTTAGAAAAAGAACAGGCATTAGCCGAAGAAACTCAGGCCACCCTAGCAGGTAAATTTCTAGTCATAATTTCTTTTTAGATATTATTTAAATTATATTAATTTTTATGTATATAATAAAATTTATTAACTTTTCAATTATATTTTTATTAAGCTCTCGATGCAATGCGAAAAGCCCATGAAACTGAAGTACAAAAAGAAATAGCAAAATTTAAGTCCGAATTTTTACAAAAAATGCAAGCCACTCATGATATTGGAGCATTACACAAAGAACATGAGTAAGAATTAAAATAATTATATTTTTAATCAAAATAATATAATGTGTGTGTGTGATTAAATATTTTTATAATTATAATAAAATAAATATAACACTTTTTAGAGCTGAAATGGAAGAAATCAAATTACAAATATTGAGTCTTTCTCAAAAGTATAGTGATAAATGTTTAGAATCAGCTTCATTAGAAGATCAACTTCAATTAGTCAATATACAATTTAATCAGGCAAAACAACACATCATGCAATTAGAATCCAAGTAATTTTTTTTTAATTCCTTTATAGTATCATAGTATAATATAAATATTTATTTATTATTTGAATTCCTATGAGTAGAAATCAACAACTTCGTACACAATTGCGATTAGAAGTAAATGAAATGACACGAGGAGAAATGATTGCCGAGAAAGATGTGACTGATACCAGAGAGGAAATGGACCACCACATTCAGGAACCACTTGCTCCATCATCGGTAAGCGATTTTATATTTTCATGCTTTTTGTGCTAGAACACAAATATCTTGCTTATTTTTTTTTCAAAAATTGGTTTTTCTTTTAAATCATAATTATTCATTATAAGAATTACCTTTTTATAGTTTTTGATTTCATAACTCTGTATGCTTTGCTTGTGCTTTGGTCTTGATTTTGAATCCATTTGATTTTCCAAACGTATTTTTCTTGGAGTTGGCACATTCTAATGGGTCTGATCTGTTTCCACTAATAGCATGGGGTGGAGAGGAGAATGCTTATTCCCTGTTTGACTAATGGAGGTGATCAAACGCACAGCTATTGGGAAAAGAGCTTGCTCGGAACTCGTCGGACAGGTATCTACCCACTCTTTCTTTCCAATTTATTTGCCTTTCCTATTTCTAGAAATACTCCTTTTTAGGTTTTGTTTATTTTTTATGTATATATTATATACAGATCTAGAAATATATAAAATTTAGAAACAAATTAAAGGTATAGATTTGAAACGAATATTCAGTTTCCAATAAATTATAAATATTTCAATTTAACTATGGTATGTAGAGAATAATTAAAAGATTTAACCGTAGAAACATTTAATGTTATCAAAAATCAATTTAGAAAGCTTATAAACATTTTAAATTAAACATTCAGTGATTTTCAAGAATATTTATGTAGTTGCTTGATGTGCATTTCTGTCGTAGTATCAGTATTATTTTTCTTCTCAACTGAGAATTATTCTTGCTAAGTTTTATATTTTTAGTTATAGTTTACAAGTTAGTATGTTTAGAATATTTATAACTATATAATATATAAAAAAATAAATTAAATCGAAAAAAAAGTGTAGATAGTAAAATTTATAACGGAATTTTGTAAATTAAACCACATATTGATATTTGTTATTGTACATTTATTCAAAAAATACAAACATATACACAACGTTTCGATTGCTACTTCTGCAATCGTTATCAAGCGACTGCACTGTTCGAGCGTCCAGTGACAAGTCACAGTTGTGTATATGTTTGTATTTTTTGAATAAATGTACAATAACAAATATCAATATGTGGTTTAATTTACAAAATTCCGTTATCAATAAAAACAACCACCAAAGCTTTAATAATTTAGATAGTAAAATGTTTACCCATATCGATATCATGGAGAATATGTCAAATTTTTTGAATCTTAAAACTTAAAGAAATACAAAAATCTAAAAAAAATTTTATCCCAAGACTTCCCTTTATACTACATTAATAGAATTCAGAAAATAAAAAAAAATTAAATTCTTCGTTAAAAACATGTCTAGGTATAGAAAAAAATTCTTAAAAAAAAGTTATTTACCTAATTAACTTACCTTCAATTTACTCTGAATATGTTTACGATCATTAGATATTTTATGAAATTTTATGATTTGATGCATGGTGTTATTTTCGTGATTTAGGTTTCGAAAAGCCTCACCAAATCTGGAACCACACCACAGAGAGGAGTGACAAGATTAACAGGAAGAACGCTCACACCGCTTCAGGTAAACAAATTAAATTCATTAATGTTTATTTTTTTTTATTATTTTATGCAAATTAATTTTATATAATTTGGTTATTAAATTAATTAATATAAATTCATGTTTTTTATAGATATAATGAAGCGGCCTTCCGAGCCCTTAGTTAAATTTCTGGGTCCAGCTGATTTTCCGACCAGTGGAACAAAAGGGATGGTCGCTCAGCGGAAGAAAATCTTTGAAAGATAACTTTTTTTATATTTAGAAAATTTAATTTATTAGTCATAATTTAAATTTACCCCTAACTTTAGTTTTTTCTCTCAAGTCATTTCTAATTTTGATTGTTATTATATTGTTAATCTTTGTTTTGTAAAAAGTGCTCAAGATTTCAAGATCAAAAGGTTTAATCATAATCTAAGATGATCAATAAACAAAATTTTGCTCACATGATCATTTAAGTTTTTCAGCTTTCTTAGCTATATGTAAATTTTTAGTTACATACATATATAAATAATTTTTATTTAAACTATATTTTGTTTTTCTAAGTGTAATATTTTTAAATAAAATAAACTTGTATAGGAAATTTATAGTTACATCAATCATATAAAATATATATATATATAATTTTGACTGTTATTTTATTATATATATAATATCATTTTTTTGTAATTAATGTAATTAAAGAATTATTAAAGAAACCAAAAATAATATTTTCTCATATTTTATCTTAAATTACTTGTTCATTTAAAATAGAATGTTAAATGTTAATATAAATATATAAATAAACAACTCATTAGTTATTAAATGTTTTTATTTAATAAAAAATCACAAATAAATTGCTTCAATAATTGTAATTGGATGTCAGTACATTTTTTTTAACAATCAATAAAAAAAAATTATTTTTTATAAATACTGATATTTATAATAGATTTAGAAAGGTCTATGATTCTAATATATAAGATTAAATACACATATATTAATTTTGCTAAACATCTTCATGCAGTTTTCCATCCTTATAATAGACTCGATACATTTATATAGAATTAAATTTTATTGATTTAATACTTTTTAAAAGAGTAAAATTAATTAATATAGAATGTTTAAGCTTCCTGCTAAAGCAGATTTTGCACATTCTTTTTTGGCATCTTTTTTGTTTTTTGCTAAAAAATATTAATTTATCATAGTAAATCCAAATAAAATGTTTTAATCACAAAAAATATAAAAATAAACAGATCATATACCTGTGCCAGTATAACTTTTCCCGTCAACAGTACATCCCATTACAAATGTAATATTTGGTGCTACTCCTGAACGACTTATTTCTACATAAAGAGTTCCAGGACGAAGTTGATTTAACAGCATCACTGGGTGTCGTTCGGTCGGATTTTCAGGAATTTTCTTCATAGGGGCTGCAGGGCCTTTTGAAGAAGAAGCTGGAGGTGCCTAAAAGTAGGATTCAAGAAATTTATGAAAATTGATGTATTCATTTTTTCTTATAATATTCCGGTAACTATTGAAAATAATAAATAATTTATACCTTGTACAACTCTTTACATAAACCAGGAAGAGTTTCAATTGGCACAGCAGCTGCTGCTGTTTGTCTCGGAAAAGGTACATGAGTACCTTGACTTTGCCAATCTAAAAATAATCTATAGAGAGCAAAAGAAGCAAGACTACCCCAGGGCATGTCATCTTCGGCAGCAGTGGTTTCGATTTCCATAGATGTTTCTCCTATTGGAGACTATCAAATCAATACAATATTAAAATTGGCACAAGATAAACAAAATTAATTTGAATACCACCACTTACCACTTCAGTTGTAGTGGAGGGTGTTGGTTTGGAAGGTTCGTCAGATGCATTATTATTGAGAGATTCACCATCTATGTTTTCTTCTCCAGTCTCACTCAAGGGCCCACCTAAATTTTTACTTGCCTTAACTAACTTCTCAAGAAGAAGAGATTTAAGTGCATTTTCAGCTGCATTTTGTTTAGCAAGTGGTTTTGACAATCCTTGACCAATGAATGCTTTGCCATCCACCTAGAAGTTTGATAAAATTATAAAAATACTTAATTTAAAATAAATATTTAATTTTAAATAACATCAATCAAATATCTACCTCTGCCTGAACCACAAATACTGTAGGGGAAAGCGATGAAGATTGCTCTTGAATAGTGAACTTGATTCCAGTTTTGAGTTCATTTAAAACCATAATAGCGTTTTTAGGTTGAAGAATTTTCCGAAGTCTTGCATTTTGTCGCCTCCTCTTAATCCGCTTATTAATTTTAACTAAATTTATCAACCCAAAATCGATTATTGTTATTATATTTAATGATTGTGTCACTAGATTGTAATAGTATTAAAAATGAAATAGAAATTTAAAAAAAGAATGAAAAGAGAAAATATTTGTCTGCAAAATGAATGATTAAAGAAGACTAAAGATTTAAAGAAGTAGCTCTCATTATCCATCTAAGAATGAAGAATTTAATAAGAATTATATAAAGAGAAGTTAAGCAAAATGCTTACATCCAGGTCCTTTCTTTCTAAGCCAAATAGGAACCGCTTTTTCAGCAGTGTTGTCATTGGACTCATTTTCGCCATCTTCACTTTTCGTTGATATATCTGGTTGAGTTAGTGCTTGGGTAGATGAAGGAGAGGACGTGGTACTTTCAATTTCTTTTGATAATTCTTCTGGGACTTGAATGACAGGTGTTACAGGTGTTACAGGTGGCTCAGATTTGATGGTTTGTTTGATAGGAGTCGAAACTACCTCTTGCTGTTTCTGGAAGAATAGCCAGGGGATATATCCACACAAACACGTCACCGGATTCACACTCGGGTTTAGGCCTTTTTAATATAAAGGTTAGTCTTTAATTGCTTGAGATGTTGTCATATCTTTCAAATTAAGAAAGAAATTAAATTCTAGAAGTAGGTGATGTGATTATTTAAAAATCAATCTTAGAATCTATTTATTCTATATGTTGACATAAATTTCAAATAAAAAGACTCTGGAAAGATTTTTGAATAAAATGGGTATAATCACATATACAAATTTAATTTCCACCAAAATTTATTTTATGACATCATCTTGAAAGTAAAGACTAGTGGGTTGCTCTCTTAATCTGTTTAAAAAACAGAAGAGCGCCAAGACCTTGCCAGAGTGCATTTCCTCGGTTCTAATTGTATAGCTATTTCAACCCTAGGTTGGGGATCCAATGAAAAAGGTTAATATCTTAAAAAAAAAATTAAAATTATATAAAAATAAAAATAAATAATAAATATAAATAATAATTAATTTTTTAAAATGTAATATCAATAAAAATAGGATGAATATTAAAAAAAACTGAGATTTAGTTCAGTTTTAATATATTATGAAATCAATTTAAAGTTTTATAAGATAAAATTTGGCAATTAAAAAATTAACAGATTTATAAAATATATAATAATTTGTAATAATAATTATTAAGGTGACTTAAATAAAAAAAATTAGATATTAGCGAACAAAAATTTAAGAAAATTAATGAGTTCAAAAACGAACATTGATCGCGTATGTACAGCATATTATTAAAATACCACATATTTGTTTAATTTATTATTTATTGTTTATTTAGTTTGTTAAATAAATTATATAAATATGTGGAGTTTTAATAAAAATCCCTTTAATAATTATAAAAACGACAAAAGTTTTAATAAATGTACAGCATATTTATTATACAGGTATATATTTATATTTACAATTAATTTTTTTTTTAAATTAATAATTTTTCCAATTTTTATAAATACGATAATTTTTTAATTTAAAATTTATCTAAGGGGTAAGGAACGTCAATAAATCGAGCTTTACTTACGATGTTTTTCACTTTTATGATTAGTAAAATTTGAAAATTGATTTTTAACAATTATTGTGATTCACCTACCTTGAGGTTTGACTTTTCGTTAAAAGATGAAATAATAATTTTAAAAAATGACTTATTACGTTCTTTTCCTCTTAGTATTCAATTATTATGAAATAGAAATAATTATTCAATTTAAAATGATAAAGGTAAAATTATAATTATAAAATGTGGAAACTTATACTATTATCTAAATTCTCGAGGTTTATTATATAAATAAACCGTGGAAAAGTTAATTTTTAATACACTTTATTTTAATTTCTTTGTAATAATAATCATAAATTAATATCTATATTTTTAAATTAAAAAACAATTACCAGAAAAATTTAATTTTACAAATAGGAATCACATAATATTTCAATTTAATAATTTTATTTTTCTGATGAATTTACAAAATTTATTGAAAAAATAGATAAATTTGAAATAAAAAAGGTTAATCTAATTTTAGCACTTTTTTTTTTTTAAAAATAAGTATATTTACTTAGAGTATATTAGAAATTAAATAAAATATAGCATCGACTGACGAGAAAAAATGATTTTAATGAAACAAAATTATATCAACAAAATCTAAGCAACCTATTAATGATGATCAGAAATCGGATTGACTATTTTAGAATATTATCTATTATATTTATACAAAATTTCAAATATAATGATAATCCATAATAAAATGTTTAGTTATTTGTAAGTTATATTATTTAATCAAATTTGCGCAGAAGATGCTATATTTCATTTTCCATATTTTGCTCAAATTAAGTTCTATTCAAACAAAAAAGTTTATTCTAAATCGTTTGTTTATAAAATAATGTCACTTACACATCAATAGTATATTAAATATGAAAAAATATATTATCTTTTGTTTTGGTTTAATGATTTTTCGATTGTTCAAATCACATTAGTATTCCTAATCTAGAGTTAGGTTATTTGGATACTATTCTACATTAAAATGATTTTTTTCCTTTTAAATCAAAGTAGATTTATAGTTTTAGTTAATTATATTAACATTCTAAAAAATTCATTTAAACCAAGCTACCGACATATATTTTTTTTTTGCAAAAAATTAAAATAAATTTGACAACTTAAATATTTTAAAACTTATTTCTATCTTTACCAAGAATCAACTCACAAAATAATAAAAAAAATAATATTATAAAATAAAAATAAATAGAATTTCTTAAATTAAAAAATAAAAAAGATAAAAGAAAAAATAAATTCAAATATTTTTAGAAGTATTTTAGATTAGAAATACATCAACTTACCTTAGCCATTGGTGAATTTTGTTGGGGCGTAGACTGAGGCGGGTTATTTTGTTGAGAGGATTGATTACTTCTTAGGTTAATAAAATTTTGATTTCCTTGTCCTTGACCTCTTTTATTATTATAATTAACTAAAAAAAATTATAAATAAATATATCAAAAATGAAATAAAATACATAAATTTTTTCTATTTATATATATATATATATATATATATAAAATAATAAAAAACATAATTTATTTAAATTCTTAGTTTATTTATTAAGAAAATATTTTTTTTCTAAAACTTAAAATTAATAAATCAAAATATTTATATAAGAAAATGTTTATAAATAAAAGTGATGTTAATAAAAGCTTCTTTTACCTGGGACTTGCTTTGATCTTGTATACATTTTGAAGTTGGATTAATTAAAATAAATAATAATATAGACTATGTTATTCGTGATTATTTGTAGAAAAAAGAAATTAATAATTAATGAATTAATTGAAAATTATATATATTTATATATGTATATATAATATATAAATTAATAACCGATAGCGTCAAAGCAGTTGATGCCGGATATAATATTTGATAGAATTAGATTCAGAGCCATCTCACAACACTTTAGTAAATAACATTCCCGGTATTTTTCAAAAATGATAGATAATATGAGAATTTTGTAAAGTTCTGTCAATCTGTCTTACAAGAAAAAAGAATTGTCCATGCATACATTTGGAAATGTGATAATTAAAAAAAGAGACATCATATGGATTAGACAAAGAGACCATTAAGCCTGGGTCGGTTCCTCAGGTAAAGTTGACATTGTACAAGTTACTTTAAGTCGCTTTTTCCCTCTTTTATATATGCACCTCCCTCCTTCGGAAAACCAGCTGCTGTTGTGTATTGAAAGTTTTTATAATTTTCTTAATATTTCAAAAAATTAAAAATTATTCTTTGCAAAAACAAATGATAAATTTATAAATTTAAACATCAAACTCATAAAATACTTATATTTATAAGAAAAGAAATTATAAACATGCGTATAGATACAGTAATACAATATGAAAATTCAGTGTTTATTTAATTATTAATAGGCAGGGCCGTCCTAAGATTTTCGGCGCCCGTGGGCTCCTAAAATTTTGCGCCCCTTTTCATAAGAAATTACACAGAATGGTTAGTAAAAATATATAAACCAATAAAAAATGCCGCCCCAGAAGGCTTGCGCCCTAGGGCTATAGCCCAATTAGCCCTGTGGTTAGGACGGCCCTGTTAATAGGTCTTAAAAAAAAATTCCACTCTAAAAAATAATTTAAAATTTCACTCTTATTGCTTTCTTACTTGACAGTTGATCAATAAATTTGTTTAATCAATCCTTCTAACGAATCTTTTTCTATTGCAATAAGAGCCAAGTTTGTCAATTTCTCCTGGGATCTTACATACGATTTTATTAATTTTAATTTAAAAAACTTCTTTCTCTTGTTGTAATTGTTACTGGCAGAGTTAAGTATTTTCGTAAGGCTACAGAAAAATTCGAAAATGACGAAATTGAATTATTGGCTTCAATATATTCCAAATTTTTTAAAGGATATTATCATCATTGATTATTTTATATAGCACATCATAAAAATTTCATTAAACAAATAAATGCCATCAACATCTCATTACATCTTGTAAGGAATTGTCAAAATTATATAATTTTTTTTAAGTCGTCTTCAGGCATACTTTTAAATTCAATTAAAAATTTAAATAAAATAATACATTAGTGTAATGAGTTAAACCTTTCTTGAATGGATTTCAAAGCAGTATCTACTATGGTTAAGTAGAATTTCACTTTAAATTTTTTATTTTTGGATGGTGCACGTGCCCCCCGTGCCCCCTCACCCCGACGCCACTGCTTACAAGTATACTTAACTAGTAATTTAAATACTAATCATCCTTGATATTAATTTGTTAGGAATAAAAAACTAAAATTTTATATTAATACTTTTGATGTGCTACAAGAAAATGGATATATTAACTGCTCAGACCTCCTTCGGCGTTCTTCACACCAGTCTAGGGGGCTATGCCATTTTGTTTCAATCAGTATATTACATAAAAAATTTATTTATTTTTGTATTCTTATTTAAAATATATTTTAATTTAGTCAATAAATTAATTATATATTATTATTGTATATGTTTTATCTATCTATCTCTGTGGCTCCAGTGAACTTGAAAGTTCTTGGCCTCAACAACCACATTTGTCCAAGTATTTATTCATATAATCTTAAAAATTAAAAGAGGTAATATAGTTGCAATGTGAATGTTTTTAGTGTGTTAAATAAGTTAAAAAGGCCAATATGATTAATTGAAATATTGGTAATATTAGAAAAGTAAAGATATAAACATTCTTTCTATTGTATTCTTTTCGCTGCTGAATGACAACATGTACATATCAAATTTTAAAAAAATAATTTCTGCGGTTATTGATTAGATATCAATAAAATTTATGGTATATGAACAACTAGAGATATGCAAGAATATTGTGATGTAATTTCATCGAAATCGGTTCAGCCAATTTTGAGTCTATAACGTCAGAATTCTCAGACAGGCAGACAGACATGAAAAATTCTAAAGTCACTTTTGGATTCTAGAGATCATGAAACGCCAAGATATGCAAATTTTTTTAAATTCTGAGCAATGTGCAGACAAAAATCTTTTTATATATATATAAATTATAGATTTATATTTATATTTACTTATTTTGACTTTTTTAGGCATAAAATTTTTAACATTAAAACATTAAAATCAAAATCAAAAGTTTTTTATTTAAATTTTTTTCTTCATAATCGTGAAATTTAAGTGTTGATACCATCGACAATTATTTGCTATTGTAACGGCCACCCTCTTTGTTCAGTCGACTTTGTGCACGCACACCCCTGAGACCCGAGAATCGATATACATATATTATATATATATGAGTAAATAAAACTAATATGACTCTTTTAATTTCAACATAACTTATAAAATAAAAACCAGTTGAATTATACGTGGTAGCAAATATATGATTTTTCAATCGATATTTACAGTAGTTTTGTATCCAATGGCTTTTCTCTCTTTAAATATATTGAAAAAATTAAAATTATTTCACTTTTAAAAAATAAAAAAATAATATTTTTATGTTGACAGAAATGTAAAAAAATAGTATCTATAAAAGAGGACTTTGAAAACAATTAATAAAAAGAATCAATTTATGGTATAAAAAAAAATTAGAAAAGTATTGAAAAGTCAGCAATTAAAAGGAATGTGAGCTTGTAAGGTTTAATGCTTTAGTGCAAAGGTGTCCAAACTTTTCACGGGCCGGATTGAAATTAGATCCATATTATACGGGCCACATGTATATACAAATTGAAAAATATCATTATGAGTAAGGTAGCATTAAATACTATTAATTAATACTATTTTATTGAAACTTGAAAATACAAAATACTATACAAATAAAGTATAATTGTAGTATAATTATATAATTATTTTATATAAATTGAAATATTTTCATGCAACTTCTAATGCGAATGATTAAACTGTATTTTTTGTTGAAGAATGTCTTTAAAGTTGGGATCAAAATTTGTTAAACCAATCATAAGCAATGACTGCAAATGATCATCAGATAAATTTGCTCTATATTTTGATTTGAGATACTTCATTCGAGAAAAAGTTTGTTCGCACACGTAAATAGTCCCAAACATTGAAATGAATTTACGAGCAAATTTCTTCAAATTTGGAAACTCTTTTGCAGCCAAATATTTATAAAAATCTATTAAGTTTCCTTCCTTGTATTTGTCATTGATTTGTTCGTTTGCTTGAAAATCAATAATTTCTATTTGAAACTGGCTTGAAATTTCAGCAAAGTTGCAATCAAATAGATTTTGGAACACCCGAATTTCTTGGAAATTATTCTTCAGAATTTTTTTATTAAATTCGTCGCAGCACGGAAAATGCTTAAAATTATATTCAGTCACTTGACTTTCGAATAATTGTAGTTTTGTTCGAAATGCTTTAATTTGAGAGTATAAATCGCAAATTAAATTGTTTTTCCCTGTTTATTTTATTTTATTTTAATATGTATTTTATTTGAAATAATTTGCAGTAGAGCGCTCACCTCTGCACTCCCCGCTCGCCCCTCTCAATGCCCCTCCAGCGCCTGGCTACACCTCCTCCGGCCTCCCGGCTGACTCGAACGCATTTAGTTCCCCTTCCCTGCTGAGTGCAGGACCCTGAACGGCCTCACCACTGAAATCATCCCTTAATCAAGAATTAATTGTAATTTTATTATTTATTTTTATTAATTAAAAGGAAGATTAGTGAACTTTAAAAAAAAATATTTCAATAAAAATTAAATTTTATAAAGTGCATTTTTATAATTTTTTATTCATATACCCAAATAAATTTATAAATTTTTCATTCAAATCTTTGAAAAGAATTAATCTTAAATATTCTATCAGATCTCATTAATTAAATTTTATTAAAAGTTAAATTAAAATTATTTAAAAATTAAAAAATCATACTTATACAAAATTTTATTTTTCTTTAAGTATATTTATTGAAATATTTTTTAAATTTCAATATATATATATATATTAATCCTATTAAAACTTATTTATTTAAAAAATATGAAGATGTGCTGATTATTTTCAAAATTCATATAATATAATTATAAATCAAAAAAATATAAATTTCTTATATTCATATAGGAATATATCATTTTAAATATTTTATATATTCTTTCTAATCTCATTAACGCTCACACCATTCCTTTCAAATCACATATGAATATTGTTTTGTCAATTTCATATTATTATAACACTTTTGAAAAATGAATAATATTTCTATTACCTACTCGTATATATCAATTAAACTGAATAAAATCTTCGTGAAATTAATAATATAATCATAATTAGTTTTCTGATGTTTTTTAAGATATTTTTATTATATGTCTATTAAATGCGTATTATAACTTATTATAATCTTGGTTCTATATAGAATGTAAAATAATTTTAGTATTTTATTATTACAGAAATAAGATAATATTTTTAAAAATCTATACACTTTTTTAATCCTATTAATATTATTTATTTATATCTTATTTTTTTTATTTCCTGTATATAATACAAATATCTAATCTTAATTATTTTTTTCTTTATCGAGGCGAGAGTGATGGACATCAATTCAAGTCTCCGAGCTGTTCTTCGAGTTTAATCTGCGAGAAATATCAACCCTTTATTCAGTGGCGGATTAAGTTGATTGGGGGCCCCGGGCGGTAAAATTGAAATGGGCCCTCTGTTATTTACAATTATAATTGAAAGACAAATTTTGTTTATATTATAATTTAGGCTCTTTTATACTTACATATATAGTACTTATGTGAAAAATACATAATTTTTACTGTGGTCGCCGAGACCCAAAATTGATTATTTTTTCTTAAGTTAGTCGGGGTTCAAACACGACCGAATAAAGATCTGTTGTTCAATAAAGATCTGTATCAAGAATAAGTTGTTTTATTTAAACTCCGATTATCCATAAACTCAACAGTTTTTTAAATTTTTTTTAAGGAAATATTTTTATTTAGGTTTCGGTGGGCCCCTCGGGCTGGTGGGCCCCGGGCGGCCGCCCGGTCAGTCCGGCGTTAAATCCGCCTCTGCCTTTATTAACTCCGAGGTCAGTATTTATTATTAATTTTATTTTTAATTCAATTTAAATTTATTGATTATAAACTAATAAGTTATTTTTCTTCTTATATTTCATGTTTCAATCTTCGTTCCTGCTACTGAATGTTGATTTGAATTCTTGATTATCTTCTCCATCCTTCATGACGATGAAATGATTTAAATACAGCTCTCCAAATGTAAGTAATAATTGTTATTTATTTAGCATGGCCCACTTTAAAATAGAAAATGTAAATATAATATTTAAAGTAAAGTTTAATATAATATAGAAATTATAATTAAATTACAATGCTTTTTTGCTTTTGATAATATTCATTAGGATATTATAGAGTAATATATTGAATTATATGACAGAATTTAGTGAGATTAGGGAATTTCAGAGTACATCTTTCAAGAAGAAGCATTGATAAAGGAGGCAGAAGAGACAAAGGTATTTTTAGAATTAGTAGGTTTCGATGCGTTATACTGCGAGGGTGGCTATTTTTTGATATATATATATATATATATATATAGTTGTTAGGAATTTCCAGGTGGTTGCCTCCTACATCCATGCATGTTCTCATCATACTAATTCATAGATTAGATTAGAATTAATAAATAAATAAAATGTGGGTGGATAAAACAAATGCCATGCTATTATTTAAGGGATGGATTGCATGAATTGCACGCCAGGTCTGAATTGTGCCATTTTGTATTACTGAGAGTGTATTTGAGGTGGATTGGATGAACGGGAATTCGGGAAGGTAATTCAGCACAGTTCCAAAATGGGATTAGCCTGAACAGGAACAAATTGTTGGTTACCTTTTGAGCGCAGGAATTTTTCGATTAGCATGGGCCTTCCATCCATATTGATGGAGGCTATGCACTCCCTTACTAGGTAGGTTTTATTTCAGGTTGCCCCGAATGTCGCGATTTCATTTCGAAATCCAAAAAATCAAAGGCACTCTCAGCTGATTCAAAGAGGCTACAGACCAAACGCCTTATTTTTTTTAAATGCTTTTTTTTAAGGCCAACTTTCTTTATTATTACTTTTTCTAAATTTCGGAAGGCGAGGCTTGGAAGGGCTAATTTATGGGGAAAGGAGGAGGCCCTATTAAATATTCAATTGTTTTTTTAAATTTAATTAATAATAAAAAAATAATTGAATATCGCGATTATTTTCTTTAACTTTTTATTTTCATTTTGAAATATACAATCTCATAATTTAAACTTTGATATATTTTAAATATTTTACTATATAGGTAGAATTAATTATTATTATAATTTCTCAATTTAAAATTAAAATGCAAACATCACAAAAAAAAATCTGCAGTGTCTCCACTCGACTATCTCGCAAATTTGAATTGGATTAATTAACATATAAAATATTTAAATTAAATTTAAATAATTAAATTATAAATTAAGTATAATTGTTTGTGAATTTTAATTAATTAATTAATTTAAAAAAATTTAATTTATAATATAGTATTGTTATTGAATTAAATTAATTATTAACATATATTAAATTGATACTAGCTGCTCCGAGCGCCTTCGGCGCTCTTCACGCCTAGACGGGGGCTCCGCCCCCTGTACCCCTGAGTGATTTGGTTGAAAGTCTGTATGTAAAAGGTTTTCATCCATTTTGTTTCAATCAGTATAAGTAGATAAGACATGTATTTGTTTTCTTGTAAAATATATTTTAATTTAATCAGTAAATTAATGATATATTATTATTGTATTTATCTAACTCTGTGTCTCTACAGTTTTCGAAAGTTCTTAGCCGCAGCATCCACATTTCTGTAAGCGTCCCTATATATCCTGTGCTAAAACCAAATCCTACCCTGTCCCATCTCTCCCATGTCCCTTCCTTCATTGTCCACCTACCTTGGTCCTTGGTCTTCCACCGGATGTTTCCCAATCGGTTTCTCCCAATTTCTAGTTTCTCCAATTCCAACCACGTCCCCTTCCCATCCCAGCCTTCTTGATTTTATAACCTTAACTATATCTGGACATTATTTCTCGTTATGTCATCTTCGCCATCCCCCTGTGACCTCATCTTCTTTTGGCCTATAAATGCTGCGAACAATATTAATCTCACAAATACTTTTTTACATTTTTTATTCGTTTATATATTTTTTCTTATTGCTAAGTAGTAGTTTTATAGTCGCCTCCAACCCTTTAACTCACTTTAAAGATTTTAATCATGGATATTCAAAATACATATCTGTTTTTCTAACCATTCTGTGTAATTTCTTATAATAAGGGGCGCAAAATTTTAGAAGCCCACGGGCGCCGAATATCTTAGGACGGCCCTGGTGACCAAACGTCCCGTCTTTAGGTGCTCTGTCCCAAAAATGTCTTCGAGACACCCTACTGTTTTTTCAATATTTAGGACATTTCGTAATTTTTTTTTTTTCAAAATTTTTTCAATTTAGTTCTAAAAAAAAGATATACCGTTTGTCCCGGTTTGGTGTTTTCGAAATATGGTCACCCTAGTCATCGATCAACATGAAAAATAATTGTTTTATATATTTTAATTTTGATCCTCTTTGATGAGATAAGCCCCTTTACTGCATAATAACCGGCGTTACTCAATTACAACTTCGATTTAAATTCTTCTCGAATATTATTATCCTTCGTGATTAGAGATCTTAAGTATTTAAATATTTATACTTTTTCAAATTCTACATTTTGTGTGTTAATTGTATGTAAGTCGTATCCGTATCATAATTCTTGAATTTTTTTGTTTAATTACATTTCGGTTGAATTTTCCCCAATTTCTCTAATCATATGTCTCCTCTTCCAATCCAATTCATTTACCTACCAATGTTGCATAAAGAATTTTAATTTCTTAATTTGGCTAGAACACTCCATTTTTTAAAATTTTATTTAGAGAGAGAGAGAGGTTCTAATTATATATATATATCTGTTTCTATGACAGCAAAAAAGTAAACAAATTACATTACAAACACTCTCCTTTATATATATTTCTGGAAAATGAAACACCCGCAGCTCAGCTCAGGTGCTCAGGAGTTACCTAAGATATTAATTTCTTTTTTATTTTTCATCTCATTTGAGGTACCCTTCACCTCAGAAAAATTTGGTTACCTTACTCCTTGTAGTTTAGGCTCTGGAGTTTTTTGCGTACAGACGGACACTATCGTATTAAATATATAGATTTAAAAACTTTACCTTCATTTTTAAGTCAAAATTTAAAAATTTAAAAAATTAATACTTTGTAGATGACACCTTCAAAATGTATAAAAAGATCAAAATCTTGTGATCACTGATGAGATAGTAAAAAACAATGTGTGTGTGTGTGTGTTTAACTATTTATATATTTTAATAATGACTTGAATAATTATGTTATCTATTCCCGTATTAATATATTAATTATTATTGCTTTTTCATTATAATTGTAATAATATGTTAGCGTTTTCAAAATATACTTTAATTTTAGATTATTATTGAAAATTGACTTTTTAAAACAGTTTTTAAAAAATAAAATAAAATCACAAACTTAGTCGACAAAGAAATTGAAAAATATATTTTTTTCAATATTGATAATTAATTTAACCAATTTTACTAATTGGATGTAAATAAAAATAAAATGTATTTTATATATTTAAAAATATTCGCAAAAAAACTAATGATCAATTTTCTTATGAATTGATTTATTTATTTATAAAACAGTTTTATTTTTAATAAATTGCAAGTATTGAATTAAAACTACATTCTTCAAAGCCTTTATGAATTCAATTTTATTATTAAATTCATTTATTAATTTGTCAGTTTGTCTACGTTGGTTTTCCCATTGGTTTAACATCATTTGGCTGTAGATAATCCCACAGTTCAAATTATTATTTTTATTTTATTTTTTTATTAATTTTATTAAATTTATTATTAATAAATTGAATAATTAAATAAGCAAAATCTGTTTTTAAACATTTAAACATTTAAATATTCTAAGTTTAAATTGGGTGGCTGGTATTGCTGGTTGCATACATGCCAGGGGCTCCTAGCCTAGTAGACGTTCAGTCAGTCGCTGTCGTTGTGTGAGTGCGCATGGCGTAGCACACCGGGCGGGCGACGCTCTGTTTCAGCGAAAGTGTAAGTGAATTTTCCATTAAAATTATCATCATTCACTAATACTAGGTAACCAATTAATGCCAATCTTTCCACTTACACACAAAGATCATTGTAAAATTGTTTGAAATGATTTACTGATTTTTTTAATGGCACTTATCACTTAGAGAAGGGATAACGTCCCATTCATCCCCTTAAGCGTTAAATTATAATTGAATATAATTCTATATCTTGTAACAATCCTGAATAAAAGTGTTATAATTTTAAATATTAAATTTTATATCAATAAAATAAAATGATTATCAAAAAGATATTATCAACTTCTTCAATGAATTTTTTTAATGTTTTTAGACTATTTTTATATTAAATTTTATTAATAATTGATTTTATATATAAATATATGTTTAATATAATATTCATAATTATAATTTATCAAAAACCTTGTTTACTTTAATATATCCACATTCTTTAAAATATTAATATAATATATATTAAATTTACATAGGATTGATTATTTGTATTAAAATTTGGAAAAATAAATTTCTTCTTTAATATTTTTGAATAATTTTTTTTATAAATTTAAAAATAAAGAAATTTGTGAATACAATCTATTATATAGGTTTCCCACTATATTAAATTAATTCTACAGGTAAATATATCAAACCTAATGCATGTGATTTATTCTTTTTAAATTTCTCCATCGCTTCTTCAAAATTGATTTCTGTTGAGGCCACCGATATGGTTTCTGTTCTATTATTTATTATTTATAATTTAATATTTTTTCCAAATAATCCCTCCATCTATTCTTAACAGAAAATATCATTTAATATTTTTTTTTTCGTTATGTGGATTAAATTTGAACATATTTGTTTAAAATTATTTTGAAAATAATTTTAAGATGGAAAATAAATTGAAAATATTTCTTTAAAATATATTAAATATATTTAGAGAATATCACAAGATTCTTATATACCCTATAATATCTAATGTCTTAATATATAATAAAAAAAAATTAAGCTTCTTTGGTATGTTCATTTAACACATTCATATCATTGTACCTGTCCATGAGTGTTCATGTCTGCTTGACAATGAATATAAATTTAATACTAATTCTAGAAATTCCCACTCAAAGAATTATTATAATATATAAATTTTTATTTCAATTTCTAATATTCTATATCATTTCAATTTTTAAATTGATTCTATAAATTTTTATTTTAACTCAATACAATTATTTGATCTTATATTTATTAAATTATTAGGGTAATATTTTAATATTTCTTCTTTGCTATTTATAAGTCCACTATTCATTTTTTCAATATAAAAAAAACAGAAATATATTAAGAAAAATATTGTCAATGAAAATTACTAAATTCCACTATCCTTATTTTTATTTTAATTACTCAATTTAAATAAAATTATTTAATTTATAAATAAAAATCGTTTAAAGATGATATAAAAATTAAAGTTCATATATAATAGTAGGGAAAATTAAATCTTCGATCTAAAAATGTTAATTTGATTTAAAAGGGAAATAATTATTTTAGTAATAACGATATAATTTATACAATTTTACACATACACATACAGTTATGTATCTATGTAAGACAAGACTATAGTACCTATAACACCGAGCTATGACTCGACCCTTTAACAAATTTATACAATTTATTATTATAAACTAAAATGGTACAAATTAATTAAAATAACTTAATTTTCACTTTAAGATGAAAAATATATTCAAATTTACTTGTAAAAATATTTGGACCGAAATCATCCTCAAAAATATAAATATATATACAATTTAATTATTTCACCGCCCCTGGCTTTGTTAGGAATAACTACTTGATGAAAATGCGGGCGGGTGGGTTTTTTAAATTTATTTTTATTTAGAAGGAATAATTAGAATGAAAAAAAAAATTGTTCGATTTTCAGTTAAGTGAAAAATTATTTATTTAGAGGTAAAACTGACATTTCATCAATAAGTTTTTATTTTTTCATATTATTGCTGAAACGTTGGTTTAATTAAATAATTTTTCACTTAACTGAAAATTCTACAATTTTTAAATTGCAGTTAGGGAATTTACATATCTAGATAAAAAGAGTAATGTTCTATGTAATATATTTATTTAAAGAAGGATAAAAATTACAATAATTTATTAACAAAATCTGTGATTTTTACATATTTTATTTTTTCCATACGGCCCATTTTATTAATCCACTTTTCACATGGAACCGCGTTCTTCTCTAGGAAGAGCTTTTGTTTTACACTTTGCATAAGCACAACAGGGAATCTGCAACAATATCAAATATTATACATTATATAAAATTAATAATTAATTAAAATATATATTCATATTTTATATAATAATAAAATTTTACTTACTGTAAAAACAATATCAGCTCATGTCGGCTAGACAAATGATATGCACGTAACATGACCAACAACAACAAAAATTTAAAAAAATCAATACCTTCCTCTTCTATCGTCGGGCGGTAAAACTTTAAAAATAAACTTAACATAAGTGCCATCTAGCAACGTTAAATATAGAAAAACATAAGGTTTCATGAAGTCCCATCTGAGTGTCACCGTCCTGCTTCATTTACGCTGTATGTCTGGGGTGTCAATAACTCTATTTGTATATTTTTTTCTGTAACATGTATAACAGGTTATTAAATCTTCTAGGTAATTCTGAAAGCATATTCTTTCTTGATGATATTCATTGTGAGTAATTGGATTAAATGCAATTCAAACGCCTGTTCTAATTTCGCTTAAGGTTTGAATAGAATTAACTTTAAATAATCTATCGAATATAAATATTTAAGAAGTATTTAAAAAGACCATTCATTATTATAAATTAATATTTGTGTTTTTATTTTATTGATATGATTTTTATTTGTAATAAATTGCCGGAGTGAGCGCACCTCTTCGCTTGTCCCCACACGTCCCTTTCCTTTCCCCTCAACCGCCTGACTCACCTCCTCCTGCCTGGCTGAACGCCTCGAACATTCAGTTCAATTCAGTTGCCTGCAGGCGGAGGTCTCTCTTATGAGCCGACGTGAAACAGTGTTACGCTTCTATGCAACACCCGAGGCGCTGCTGGCACTAATTTTAATTCGGTTTGATTCGGTTATCCGAAAACTCGGGTATGCATCCCTACGAAACGTAGTTTCAGAATTTAACATTGCGTGTGTCCCCCTGGTTGCCTGCCATTCACTAAGCAATGCAATACGCTCAGCGGCCTATTTACTGAAATCATTCCTAATAAAGAATTAATTGAATATTTATTTATTTTTATTAATTAAAACAAAGCATTAGTCTCTCGGTTGTCCGCTCTGATTTCTACTGCATAGGTCATGATGGGCCTGATGCAGGTTTTTTAAATCCGCGCTTTGCTCAAGATATTCAGGTGTTTATTTTTTCATACTGTACTCCTTAGACAGACTGCCATTATCGACGCTTTTGATGTTTGTTGGAACACTTCTTCGGCTAGTCCTCCATGGCTTGACACTTCTACTCCTAGATATTTAAAGGACATAACCTGATCTATGATATTGTTGTTGATAACAATTTTACATCTTCTTGGCTCCTTCGATATAACCATACTTTTGGTCTTCGAGATTGATATTTTCATATTTAACTTGGTGGCCTCCATCTAGAATCCGTTAGCCAACCGTTATCAGAGAGTATAACCACATTATCCGCATTGCAACCATCTTGAAAGCAGTGTTGTTCAGTTTCTATCCAAGTCCATACTTCTTAATATTCTCTATTAGCCTATTCATCAGTATACAAAATAATAGCGGCCTCAGTCTCCTTGTCTTATCCCAGATCTTACAGTTATTTTGTTGCTTAGCTGTTGATCTATTTTCAGTTGAGTGGTGTTAGATTTGTTTAGGTTTTCAACAACTTTTATTAATCTTGATAGTATTTCTTTCTCCCGGAGCAAAGATATTATGTCCGAGAGTCTCACCCGGTTGAAAGTCTTGGTTAAATTAATGAAGCACATAAATAGCGGTCTGTTAAACTCTAGGGCTTTTTCTTTGAGTTGCCTAATGATAAATATAGGATCGGTGGTCGACCTGTTTTTGCGAAATCCCTGTTGTTCCTCACCTATATCTATTATTTGCAATATTTTGTCTTTAATGATGCCTGTAAATAATTTTGCTCCCGACCATAATAGCATGATAAGAAAATAATAATTGTTAAATAATAAATAATAGAACAAATTTACTGTCAAACTTTGATGATTTTTATCTCGTAAACTAGAAGCAACCGCCATATACTTCTTAAGGAAAGTTTGTTTGGAATCTACTGGTAAAGTTTTATCAAAATTCCTCTATGGACATACGATAAACTGACAATTATCAAAAAATCATCAAATATATATTTTGATTAAATGATTATATTATTTTATGTCAATAAAACGATTAAAATGCCGCCCTTAAGATTTGCCACTCCGGTCAAATGTCCGGATTAGCCGGCCCTGGAGCAGACCCTGAACATAGAAAGTATTTTCTTCTAAACACATTAATTGAATTGCCGTAATAGATTATAAAAAGAGAAAGAAATGTTAAAAATATTTTAGATTATAAATATTCAAAAATTAAATTTCAAAGTATAGCAAAATCCATTGTATATTTTTTTCTTCTATTATATCTTTTCTTTTGTATAATTCAGCGTTTCTTACCTTTCATTATTCGAGGCCCAGTTTTCAATTATAATTTTTATCTCTCCAGCCGCTTACGATAAAATGTATACAAAAATAATGTATATCGAATATTTTATATTTTATTTTTAAATTATTTTTAACTGCCAAAAAAAGTTTTTTTTATTTGTATTGTATGTATTTCCTTTCAATCAGTTAATCAATTTTTACCGACCGACGATAGTAAGGGAGGTATTGTTTTCACACCAAATTTCACATGTGGAGATTTTTACATATCTCCACGAATCATTAACAGAAAAAAGTATTTTTAGCATGATGTCTGTCCATCCGTCCGTCCGTCCGTATAGATGTGTACAGCCTGAACGGCTGAACGGATTTTGATGAAATTTGGTATATTTACTTAATGCATCAGTGGGATGAATTGATCAACTTTTGGTGCAAATCCGGAAACCGGAAGTGGTAGTATTAGCGATCGACGATAGGATGGGAAGGGTTATTTTCACACCAAATTTCACATGAGGAGATTTTTTTACATATCACCACGAATGTATTGGTTTTATCCTCGGGAAAAATCATCTTCATTATGTTTTTCTTAATTTAAAATTATATGACGTCACCCAGCCCTTCATGACGTCACAGCCTTCTTATTATGATCACGGGCAACGCCGGTTACTTCAGATATATATTATAAATAACATAAAATTAAAAATATTTATGTTATATGCCTATCTGTTTTTTATTACATTAATAGATATATTAAAATTATTTGGAATTGTTTCTATAGCTGGAAATTAATTTATTTCAAACCGTCGGTCGGTACGGACCTGGCCACAGGTCAACTTATTTTAATTATTTTCTCTTGGATATTCTCTCGCCGGACATGTTGAAAAACACTGATTTAGGTGCATTCATATATTTTTCAACTTTTTAGTAGTCAGAGTGCTATCTATATCTTTCTATCCATTCCTCTTATTCCAATGGTATTATAATTTTGTTTATTTATAAATTCACTTATAACAATAATTTCATATAATAATAAAAGTTAAGCTAGTCTATTTATTCTTTCATCTTTGGGGAAGTTTTTGAAATCAAAAAATAAAAATATTATTATGTATTAGATTAATCTAAATATTATTAAATATTAATAAATTTAAAAAAAACTGATAGACACTATTTATAAAGTAAAAAAATCGAAATAAAATTTTATCTTATATATTTAATTTGCTTCTAATTGTTTTTATGAGACTCAACTTTTTAAAGATGAATTGTTTCTAAATATCTTTTTGAAATTTGTTTAAAAATTTGGTTTAAAATAATATAATTTAAATTTTAGAAAATTGAATAAATAAACAAAGATTTCTGATGGTCCTGAAAATAAAATTAAAAATTTTAGGTATTTGGCTATATTTATGTTTGGCACTTTGGGTACTACATATAGTAAAATAATTTTTAAAAATAAATATTTTATTAAATTTTTAAACTGTCGGCCAGGCTATACATTTTATATGTAATAAAGTATTTGTAAAGGAAAATTATCATCCATTACAAGGAGTAAATCTTTAAAATTATTATTTGAGGAACCTAGGTTTCTAAGGAAATGAGGTTAGAGAACGTTAATATAATTTATATGAATGAAAATGATAGAGGAAAAAGGGATAAAGTAATAAATTTTTTTTTGAACAATGTATTATTTTATTCCCACAGACACACGGCACATTGTGAACCTTTGCTTTACTTATTAATATAATTTATGTACATGGTACAATCTGTATACAGCATCAAACACTTACACCCTTTTTCATTTATTTATTAATAATTGAAGGTCACACAATCATGTGCTTCCTTATTTATGTATATATATATATATATTTATATATATCGTCAGAGGCCTAGGCGCTCTCTGAATTAAACAAGTCCTTTTAAATAATAACACAATAATAGTTTTCTTTGATACAAAATGAATCTGTACAATCCTTCATCTTTGCCAACATCACCACTACTTAGACTCAATCAACTATGGCATAGACATTATAATAATTTATGATCAAAAGCATGTTATTGCTTTCTTTATTGCATTAAGCCATTTAGTATAGGCTTTGGGAAATCCAGCAAACAAATTAAAAGGTTTTGTTAACTAATGTTTTAAAGGCCGATGTTTTATTATTCGACAACTTTTAAACATTAATTATATATAGTATATATATTTGTAATTTTTATATGGTATCATTATGGATTTTCCATATTTTAGATATATATATATATATTTATTAAAATTATTTTTGTTTCGATAACATTGGCCGTTGGGGAGGTATGCTAAGATTTTCGTGACATGCGACATGTATAAGAGGAGGAGGAGGAGGAAAAAGTGGAATTTTATAGATTAGAGAAAGGAATGAGGGGAGAAGAAGGCTGTAAGGAAGGTATGGAGTCGCGAATACTTTATTTCTACTATCGAATCCTAAAATCAGTTCTTATAGAACCCGCCGTGAGCGAGAGCTTACCAATAAACTCAATACCAGGAACTTGAATTGAACAACCCATAAGAAAGAAATGCCAAAAAATAAGCTAAACAAAAAAATGAAACTATGTTACCCAAATGACCATGTCCAACTAACCATACGCTGAGTCTAGATGATACAAAGAACACATTTTTTTTTAATCTTATAACCAGTTCTCCAACCATCAGGGGTTAAAAATTAATTAGTATATTTTTATAAATAGATTTTATAATATATTTAATATTTATTAAATTTTTTATTTATACACGCACTTTCTTATTAACAAATGATAAAATAAATTTGATCTTGATTTATTTTAAATTTTTTTAAGGCCCACAAGTTTTGAATTAGAAAAACATAACAAAACATATCTCCGTGTATGTTGCATATTGTCAAGAGAAATGAGGGGTCTAAAGCGAACGCATCACTTTCTACTGTACTCTACAATCAATGCCAACTATAAAGATTCAACAGCTAATGGTTTGGTGTTAGCTTAATATTTACCAAGAAATGATTCCATTAAATTTAGATATCACTTAATCTTTTGATCTTATTCATCAGCTGGACATTCGTCCATGTTAGCTCACTCTATTCCCAGTCTTTGGAAATAAATCCGTCACTTCCCAGCTCCCTTCAGCGTCTGGAAGCAAGCTCCTCCATCAATGGAAAAAAGGACAAATACATAAGAGAACCGAAATTTGGTTAAATGCCTATAGTGTGGATATTAAAATTGACATTTGAATTCAATCCATAAATGGTACTTGGTAAAGATAAAAAAGTGAAGAGGAAGGGCAATCTGATATGTCAGTAATCTGCAATTTTACTAAAAAAAACCTACATTCCCTTGTTAAGAGAATTCGTTAGCAATTAAAATTGTTTTGACCTTATCATTTATGTTTACTTTTACTTATTTATAGTTAATAATTGATTTCAAGGAAGTATTCATAGTTTTTATGAATTAATTTTTTTATAATTACAATATATATAAATAATGAGCTTTGCTTTATATATTAAGATGGACAGTATCTCAAAGGGCGAAATCGCACATCTATCGAATATTTTCATAATTTAAGTATGTGTATCAGGTATCTAACTGTAAATTAATAATACTCTTGAATTCTAGAATATAGAAATTGATTTTCTTTAATTATATTTATATCTATATATAAGAGACTATGTATTTTGCAAAATAAATGAAATCCTCCATTACTCTAAAATTAAATAAAAATTTAACTTAAATAAAAATAGTACTCAATGGGAGAAATTTGAACACATTAATTAAAAAAGCTTCACTTTTTCATTCTTAAAAATTGTTTATTTTTTTTTTTTTAAATGTTTGTAAATCACAGATTTTTAAGGAGCTGCTCTATACTTATTGTTAGTTCAGACAGTATTTAACACTGGTTCCGTGAATGTTATCGAAATGTGTCGAGGCTATAAGGAAGGAAGTTGGTGAGAATGTCGCTTTATAAGGATTGTTTTCATTTACCTACTACTTAATATAAAATTTAAAATTTGCATATATATATATATATATTACAATATATGAGCTGCTCGTTTTTCAAATGGCCTCGGCTCACCAGGGTTTGCCATTAAGAATTATTATTTGGCTTAACTTAACTTAAGATTAAATTATACAATTATATATAAATATAATTATATATGATCATATATATATAATTGTTTTTATTTTGATTTTTAGTATATAACAACATAGTATCGAAAGCTTATCCAAAATGAAAAGCAATAAAAAAGACAAAAACAAAATGAACAAAAAGAAATGGGCTTCCCTTTTTTTTTTTTTTTTTTAGAAATGAGCAGCCAGTAAATTACAATTATAATAAGTTGCCATAAATTTGTTTGATTTTTAACTGAAGAGAGTAGTGGAATTCCAAAAAAAAAAAAACTGAGAAAGACAACTATCAAGTTAGTTATAGCACACACAGAAATACACACAAGCATACATTGGTTAAGATTTCGAGATTGTTCTATCTGGTTATTTCTTACATTAAATCTTCTCCGCACAGCATTTCCATAACAAAGAGGATAATGGCTTCTAGAACCATTGATGTACAATATATTAATAACATACATTTTACATAATACCATAGTGTACAGAACATTTACTACAGCAATACCATCTTAGGTTATTATAATTTAATATGTTAATATATATTTATCCATATATATACCTATAATTCCCTATACATATATATATGTATATTTATATACCTTTTTAATTATTTATAGATAATATATAATATGATAACACAATAGTTTGACTGCATGCCTACCAAGGAAGACACGCCCGAAATTGGGACGATTTGTGTTTTCGCACTTGTGTGCATATGTGTTAGTGTAATTGTGTGTGTATATAGTATATAAAATTAGACCTGCTGGCCCCTGATCGTCAGTAAATATGAAATTTGTACTAAAAAATATTGTAATTTCATTGGAAAGGAATTGAAATTGAATTTATCTAAAGCAAATTAAAACACACCTGAGCCAAGGTACTTGAGATTGAGATGGCCGTGTTAAAAGAGTACTAGATAATAATGCATTTGTTTTGGGCGCGAAGGGTCGCTAGGGAAATGGACGACGGCGGGGCATCCGTTTCTTTGTGTGATTATTTAATATTCTTAAAATTATACTTATGCTTTAATAGTAATTATCTTATGTCCTAGCATTTTCTTCTAAATTAGGTACAATTGCGCCGCGGCCGTTCTTTGGCAAAATTCCCAATCATTCTCTTCGTGAAGTTCGGATTTATTTTAACGAACGAACCTTTGTTTTGAATGTTGGGGAGTACAGTATAAGTGAAAAAATGATTTTTTATCCACTTTTCTAGAAAAAGAGCTTATATCAAAAATAATTATAAAGAGATATTGTTAGGAAAAAAGAGAATAGGAGGGTTGTTTGATTTTCATTCAAGGTTAAAAAGGACATCCGCTCAGAGGATAGCTATCCACGACTTGCCTTCTCCCTTAGGGATAGAGTCCCTGCCTTGGTGGTTAAGCTCGGCCAGGCGGTCCGCATGGGTGTGTTCGTGCGTGTGTCTATTCTAGGCTGGTGGGCTACCTAAGGGGTGGGTATCTAAGGGGTGCGGGCAAATTCTCCGAATAAAATCAAAGGCGCGCGACCGATAAATAATGAAAGGGAAGTGCCAATAAGACGAGGCTACAAGATAAAATCCCAGCGGGAGGGGGATCATTTTTTTAGTGATTTATTTTGAATTGTAATTTTGTTATTTTTATTTGATTTTTTACCATTTTTTTTTATAGGAAGCTCATTTTGAGAGACCTGACACAACAAATGCATTAACAAGCTTATGACAAGTATATACACTCACATACATATATTTTATTTATAACACATATACTGTTTATGTATACATATATATAATATATTTTTTTAAATAACTCATCTAACTATTAATGTATATAATATATGTATATACATAGGCAATATATGCATCAAATTTTTCTTTTTGTATGAATTATTTTATTTTTAATCATATATGTTTACATAATGCTTTAGGTTATATAAACATATACAAAACATAGGAAGGGGTGAGTAACTAAGCGGTATTTTTTTATGATTTTTTTTTTTCTAGAATAGGGGTCGTGTACAGTTTCTAAGACAAAACATCTAACATTATTGCTTTTCAGATTATCAGTCAGTTAGAACATATGTGCAGATGAGAGCGAGAGTTCATCTGCCCACGAAGAGCTAAGAGTCACCTTTATAGAGAGAACCGAACACGATCAGGGCGCAGCGGTGGGAACCAATGGAACCGGAACCGGAACCGAAACCGATTCTCTATATCTCCGCACATTATCTCTCTGCCGCGAGCCGAGCCCGCTTACATTTATTATTATAATTATTATAATTATTATATTATATTATTATTATACTTATTATTATTAATAATATATCTATCTATATATATATATCTATATAAATATATATATAGATATAAATAGAGAGATAGATATAGATATATTTATATATGTATTTATATTTATATATAATAAATATTATACATTTGTTTTATTTAAAGCAATCATTTGCACAGTATCAAAATACAAGATTAAGTGATTATACTGTGAATGTGGTATTTATTATTATTATTATTATTATTATATTTTATTTTTTTTAAACCTATAGTAAAGTGTATTGCTCAGGATTTGTCCTAATCATGTCTATATGCCTATCTTAACAAAAATTACTTAATTAACCTAAAATGATACAAAAAATCCAGTTCATTTAGAAAGTTTTCATTCTTCAAATCAATATTAAAATAGTTTTTTGGATTTTATGTAAAAATAAGATTAGAGCGATGAGCATGGGGCTAGCGCTTGTCATCCCATCAGATTCGTGAAGCCGGTTGCCTACCTCATCCTTGTACACCCACGCTATCTACTATACCAAAAATTCAATCTAAAGGTATCACAAATGCAAAACCCGCTTGCTTTATTTTTTTTTATATCATTATCATAATATATATATTTTTTTCATTCTTTTAATTGAACGGTTAGAATATATATCTTAATTACATAATTCGCGATAAAAACCAGATTATTTTCGCGATAACCAAATTTTTATTCTATTTCCCTGAATTACCGGATTGATGAATTCATTTGTTTTTATTTTTATTATTTTTTTTATTTTTCTTCTAAATAATGATCGCGTTTTAAAAAACAAAGCACAGAACTAGAATGAAATTAACAATTAACATTAATTAATACATACAATACAATATATAATACTTATTAAAGATATTTTTATCTTTTAATTTTTTAATCATCATCCCAACAAAATTAACCAGGAATATAAAAAATGATCTAAAACGAGATTAAGAATAAGAATGCAAGACGTTTAGTTACTCTCATATTTACATTATGAATATAAACTATACGTAATCACTGATTATCATAGGACACTTATTTCATATGTATACATATATTAAAAGATACATATACATAGACGATTTGCTTTTCTTTAGCTACCGACAGATCCTCTACACTTTTAATTCTTATACGTTGTAAAATTTGAATCAAATAGAGATTTCTAAAATCGTCGTCAACTACTTTTAAAAAAATATAAGTAAATTAAAATAATAAATAAAAAACGTGAACAGAACTTGAATAAATAGGCCAACATCGAATGATTTGTACTGGACCCTAATCACCTCTTGAATTGTTATAAAGGTCATTACTACGGGTCAATGGGACATACCAGTGATTGATTGATCTATCTGGTATGGGAGCTCGTTGCATTTTTCTCGTTTCTTTGAGATTCCAGTAAAACTCGGAACTTTGAAAACATAAATGTTCATTTTTTTTTATTATTTTTTTTTTATATTTTTTCTTATTAAGTTAAAACTAGAGAGATCTCACTTTTTTGTTTGCCAAATGACTAATTACTACTTCTTGGTAATTAATTACCTTCCTCTAACTTTGCAGTTTTGTTCTTGTAAAATCGAGAAAAATGGAAGGGTCTCCAAATTACTATATATATATATATATTGGTTGATTTTTTTTTTTTGTTTTTGTTATTTTAGATTTTTGTTTGTTTTTTTTTTTTGTTTTTTGATTTTTTTTTTTTTTGGTTTTTTTTGTTTGTTGAGTTGGACAATGTACTAATTATTTGGCCTTCGGATCAAATTTTGGGCCGGCAATGATTTATATAACTAACTTAGACATGTTATTGTAAAATCGCACACATGCACACACATCTCTTTTTCTTTTTGTCTTTTATTATTATTGTTATGTGATGTGCGAGTATGTTCCTTTATTTATTTATTTAAATATAGTATTTATATAGAATAAATCTATATCAAAAATACATATATATGTATTTATATATGTGTTTATTGATATTGATTTAGTTATATATATATATATATATAAATTTATTATCTTTTATGCATATATATGCATATATATATATGTTTATATTTTTTGGGTGTTTTTTTTTTTGTATTCAGTTTGAAATATACCTATAAACTAAACAATGAACTACAAAGTGCTATAATTTATCCAGAAATAGAATAGAATAGTAATAGTTTGAGTAGTAGTAGAATAGAGAAGTGGCAATAGTACATCTAAAAGCTACACATTCGAGCTGCTAACACAGCTGTTACTACAACGATACAATACAACAGTGTTTTGCAGCCGTGGACTTTGGGCTTCATGTTTTAATATACAATTATTGATATTATTATTAATATACTTATAATTAATATATTTTCTTATATATAATATATAATTATTATTATTATTATTATATTATGTTTATGAGTTATAATATTATTAAAACATCAATTTTTATTTGTTGTATGTACAGATGCATAAATGAATTAAAATATATTTGTATATTTGTATAAATGTAAAATAGATTTCGTTCAGCGTGGTAGTAGAATCAAACAACTGCATTTGATTTGCCGTTAAGTTTAAATGTATTTAAATCCGTCGATAGGATATATAACTAATCGATAAAAAAGTGATATTACAATTAAAATTACAACAATGCACGAAAACGATAGAAATAATTTTTGATGTGAGTTTAATTATATATAAATATATTATTTTAAATACCATATTGGTCCATAGAATCGTTTTTAATGCTTTGTTATAGGGTAGTTATCATATCCCTTAATATATAGATATACCCTGTCTATAACTTTAATTTTTTTTTTTTATTTTATTTAGATAAAAATTCGAAAAATTAAAAACATTTAATAAACTTTGAAATAGAAATCTGTATCATCTAATTTGTTATTTTATTTTTACTTTTTTTTTTATTTTAAAAATTTTTAAAAATCAATTACTAAGTCAACTAAATTAAAATGGCTAATATAATTTAGGCACGTATAAAACTAAATCATCAACACTTGTATATAAAGCATAATGATGGACGAAGCGTCGTTATTTAAATGTAGTAGTATGCATCGTGTCCCTTTTTAAAAAGTATTTCATATTTATATTGCATTTCAATGCAATTGATAAGTATATATATATATATATATATATATAATATATATACATATATACATATATATATATAAATATATACTATATATATATATATATAAATATAATATTTATTTTTATATTCACGCTGCTTATATATTATATTCATTTTTCTTTTATATCTTAATATTATTATTATTATGATTATTATTAATATTATTATTAATATTATTATTATTATAATAACGATCCAATATTTGTGTACCGTTCCTTTAACTAAATAATTAATATCTTTTCAAATCATTTTTTATAATAATAATAATAATATAAATAATAACATAGATACAACGGACACTTAAATCAATCCACATAGACAACCGGCGATAATTTTATTCTTCCGTTATCATACATATATAATTTGTATATATTTATACATATATATATATATATATATGTATGTATAAATATATATACATTTTTATTTATATATATTTTATTTTTATTTAACCACCTCCAATGTGGAGACAACACAACGGTTCCATTATAGATTATATTATTTATATGCTTATAAGTATATATATATATAAATATATATATATATGTGTGTGTATGTGTGTATATTTATATATATTTATATATGTAGTTAGTGAGAGAGATAGAAAGTTGGGGCAAGGGAAGAAGAAAAAGAGAAGATAGAAAGAGAGATAGAGCGAGTTGGTTCGGGCCGACTCGAGACGACGATGAAGTGCGATTTGGGGTCACTTAATGGCGGGGTCCAAATTGGTAGCTCAACTCGCCGGGTGACCGCATGGATCCCAACCTAAACAAAAATTGATAGAATAATCAATTTAAGATATTAAAAATACTTATAAAAAAGAATAACTATTAAGATTTATATAATTTACTTATAATAAATCTAATTTTTTTTTTCTTATTAATTTTTAAAATTTTTAAATAATATAAATTAATTTTTATAATCTTCAAGGTTAATTTTACTAATTATAATTTTTTTAATGAACTTAAATGCTTGAGATCAAATCTTGAGATATATCAAATTAATTATTAAATAAATAAATGGAAAAACTTGCAAAATACTTAGGTATAACAACTTCTATGTTATGTATGTAAACTCCATTACCTTTTCTCTTTTTGATTTGTGGCCTTCCCCTATAAAAAAACCCTAAATTTTTTATTTATTTTTTTCCGAAATGCTTTAGAAAAAAATAATTTTCTAAATTAAAAATTGTATAATAATTGAAAGAAAATTTTACAAAATAAAATAAATAGAGTAATAGTCTTCAATGAAATAATTAAATAGTGAATTTTTATATTGCTTTTCAATCTTAAATAAATTTTAATTGATTTGATAATTGAATGCTATTGATCGAGTTGATGTTATTAGCAATTGATTTATTGTATTTCTTGTTTATATTCATTCCTCTATGAGAACGTATCTCATATAAAATAGAATTTCATTTAGGAATTAAAGCTTAAATTCCAAAACTTATGATAAGTATTATATCTGTTAATATCGAAAAATCTAAACCTTAATATAAGTATTTAATGAAATGTTCAGTCATATAATATTATGGGGTGTGAAGCTGTTAATTAAACACATAATAGGAACAATTTTGCATATCTACGCTCATTAAATGATAATAGTTAATTAAAGGAACAATTCTTGATATTCAGATTTAAAACCTTTGATCTTCCCAGAGGAAGATTTTTATCAAATTAGAAGTGAAAAAAAAATTTCCTTACCTGTGTGGTAGCTAAAGGTGACTGGCCAATCTCAATGGTAGCCATTAGTAAATGCAGCAGGGATCAGCGGACCCTAAAACCACAAAACTGTCAAATCGAATATATAGTAAGAGGAAAGAATTCAATTAACCGTCCCTCTCCCATGAATTTCTTTGTGTTATCTTAAATTTATGTATTGTTTTTCGTAAGAAGTTCCATTGCCCCGAGATAGCAGTTTGTTTTCTGATAACCAGCAGAAAGTAATTCCTTGGCTCGGGTTCGCAGATTACTATTTGGCGAAACTATGGCAATATCAACTCACAAGGACCCTAAGTTCTGCATCACTGTCGCCCATGAATTATCGACTAATCCGACGGCAGCAAGTTATCCAGACCGCAGATAACCCTTACAAGAGAAACGATGCCACCTATTAGGAAATCGAGGTGGTTTAGCTTAAGCTAGGTCACGATAATAAGCCAGCGGTGATTTAACCTGCCAGCTTTGTGTGAAAATTAATTTTCCCATTTCGACCAAAATAAAAAAATAAAAAAAATACAAGTAACCATTCATCTGCCTTTTCTTTGTTAATTGAAATTACATTCTTATTTATTAAAAGATCTCTAAGAAAAATTACAGTACAAAATAGGTTAATGTTAATAGCATGCTCAATATTATAAAGACTTAACCTCCACCATTACCCAAGCTAAATCATATCATTTATAATTTCTACATTAATTACTTTCTCAAAATTAGAATTAGAGTAATTTGAATCTAACGTGCTTATTAGTTTCAGAGTATAAAAACTAACTCAAACTAAATTAAACGTTACTTATCTACTAACTCATCTTGATACAGATTATTTATTGGAAAAGCTTCTAAAAAGCAATCAAATAAGATGTGCGATTAATGATTTTTACTATTTCCTTCTTTGATTACCTTCTCAAATTCTATCGAGAGTCTAGAATTAATTATTTAATCAAATTAAATAAAAACTTCGAATGAGTGAATTGTAAAATAAACACGCATTTCTATATAAATATAAATTTTAATTTTTATTATTTTTTTTTCATTTTATTTAAAAAATAATAGGTAAATCAATTTTTACACCAATTTATATAAAAAAAAATAGTTAAAAAAATATACAAATACAATTATAATTATTACTTTATTAGTAAATAAATAAATAAAGAATGATCCAATGATAAGGTAAGAAATTTAAGTATTTTACCTCATTATTCATCCCTCAATTAAGAATATTTAAAATTTAGATTCACAATTATCAATTCACTAATCCTCCCAAATAATATATATAGAGAGTAAATTCAAGAGATAATTATCATGATAAAATGACAATTGAATGATTTTTTTAAAATAGGAAAGTAGCAATCACCTTATAGAGTTAGAAGTCTAAAAATCAAAAAAGACATATTATCGAAGGAGTTTTTGGATTGTAAAGGAATTCTTTATATGTATATATAAATAGATTTTAGAAAGTCTACTTAAAAGACCAAAAACATTATTTATTTTAGAATAAAAATATATTTTAATTATAAAAATAATAGAGAGATATACTTCTATCAAATTTTCTAAACTACTTTTGTGTCAATGCATTAAAATATACCTAAATGAAATAATGTAGCTATTATTAATATATTATACATTTTTATTTTCATACTACCAAGCAAGTCCATTATAAAATCAAAGTATGAAAATTTTTTTTTAATAAATAAATATTAATTTAATCTAATAACAAAATTTCACATTTTATTTTATCATGCATATAAATCTTGTTAGATATATTGATATTTTATTTAAAAAGGATGAAATCAAGTGAGACGACAGGTGTGTGAAATACGTATGGACAAAAATGAGGGAAAGAGAAGATGATAATAGTCTTTAATGATAACTGCTGCTACAAAAAGAAGAGCTGGGAGTTTTGAAGTAAGAACTAGAAGAGAGCAGCATCCACTACCCGTGCTTCCATTGGTTCAAGGCAAGAGAGGTGAGCAGCTTGGGTGCGACTTACGGGGCTGTAGTTGATCGGGGCGCGACTCACCGCGATCGCCGGGAATCCAGAGGGTTGTGGCGACGCCGCCTGCACGTAGCCGGCCACGGATTCTGCAGCACTCGAGCTGTACATGTCAATAGGGCCGGGGCTATTTGCCGCCGGGAAAGCTCCGCGTCCGCTTGCATGAGGCGACGCCGGAGGACCAAAGCCCTGCGCTGCAGCGGCTGCTGCCGCCTGGTAGTTATTCATCACTGTCGACAGAAAACAATTTCTATTAAGTTACCATCAATAGGTTTCCTAAACCAACTACTATGAAAACTAATAAAATCCTATACAAATTTTCAATTATTTTAATGAATTTGATCGAATTCTAAAAGCAATTTTAAAAATAAAAAGTCAATATTTCTATTAAATAATTGAATTTACTTTATTATTTATTTTGTAATTATAATTTTTAATTGCTGAAGGCTGATGCAAGGGGCATAAAGCATAAAGCAATTAAAATTGTTTCTGGATTTTTTTTTTTAATTATTAAAATAGTTATTGGAATTAATTTTTAAGTGGGCTCTCATACATATGAGATAAATGAAATATTAATTTCATTCATGGTTCGTTAGAGAGATAAAAAAAGCATTCGTATCAAATTAAAATATCATCATCATCATCCTTTCAAAAACATAACAAGACATCCAATTTATGAATGTATATGTGAAATTTCAAGTGGGTAATTCATTTTAAATATTCCATAAATATAAAATTAAGAAACAAAAATGCAGCGTTGGGATTTGCTAACTATTGCAAAGTTTGAATTCAAAAATGTAAATTCAGAGTGAATAAAGATTTATTATCATATAATATTTAATTATTTATACTATATTTAAAAATTTATATATGCATGTGCATAAATATCAATTTTTCATTGTTTTAACAAGCTTTTATATATTTTTATTCATATATAATTATATATGCTTATTTACAATATGAGAATTTGAAGATATTTTAAAACTATAAATATCTAATTTTTTCTATTTTTATTGATACCATGGGAAATAGATTTTTTTAATAAAATTTTTTAAAAAAATAATGTAATCTAATATCTAAAATTACAATTAATAAATTATATTTATAATAAATTTTTGAAAAATTACGATTCTATTTGGTTAATTTGTGTTGATATATAAATATATATATTTTTAACCTTAGAACTTTATTATATTATATTCCTATGTATAGAAATAGATATTTATTTAATACATATGACCTTTAAATGAATAACAAGGTTAATGACTAGGTTATTTGATAAAACCCATGCTTCTTCTGGAATATAAATTTCCAACAAGACATTTACGGTTTTAATAAAATTTGTCATAATGTATTTCAACAAAGCAATTTAATTCGGATACAAAAAAAAGACGGGATTCGATGCCCGCAAAAAAAAGTTTAGTGCCCGATCGTAAGGGTCAGCGTTTATGGTTGATGAAAGGTGGCTGGAAAGCTGACGATATCCTCCATACGTGATCATAACACGACAGTTGGCCAGCATCTCTGCTCACGTCACCAAGATATTAAACGATTACCAAACGTCCCTAGGAAAACGTTTGATTTTATTGTTCCGATATTATTATCGGAAATATCAGCGAACAAATTAAAAGAAACATATTTATCTTTTATTGGCCCGGAGATTCGTTACCTTAGAGAGATTGAATTTGCTATTGCAGCAGCTGTCTAAAAGGGACTCATATTTCCAGAAATAAAATAAATTCGAACTATTTAATTTAATAAAAATTATATTCATCAATCATTGAACAATAAAAAATTAACTCTTATTGTTAGATAAAATATTGAAACAGATATTTACAAGTGTGAGGTGTAATCAAATCACAAAATTTTGAATTAAATTCAAATTTAGGAATCTCATGATTTATATTTGTCAAAGTTTCTGAATTCCTCTCCTCTTCTTTTATATAAGATATTTTTGAATTTAAATAATAATAATTTTTTTTTTGTATTTTTATTGGTTATATAAAATATGAATTATTATTATTTCTTATGATGAAGAACAAAAAAAATAAGTTGACCTGTGGGGCCAGGTCCGAACCGACCGACGGTTTGAAATAAATTAATTTCCAGGTACAGAAACAATTTCAAATAATTTTAATATATCTATTAATGTAATAAAAAACAGATAGGCATATAACATAAATATTTTTAATTTTATTTTATTTATAATATATATGTAAGACCAGGCTGTGACGTCATGAATGGCTGGATGACGTCATATAATTTTAAATTAAGAAAAAAACTAATAAAGATGATTTTTCTTGAGTATAAAACCAATGCAAAGTGCATGATTCGTGATGATATGTAAAAAATCTCCTCATGTGAAATTTGGTGTGAAAATAACCCTTCCCTTCCTATCGTCGATCGCTAATACTACCACTTCCGGTTTCCGGATTTGCATCAAAAGTTGATCAATTCATCCCACTGATGCATTAAGTAAATATACCAAATTTCATCAAAATCGGTTGAGCCGTTCAGGCTATACACATCTATACGGACGGACGGACGGACAGACGGACGGACAGACATCATGCTAAAAATACTTTTTTCTGTTAAGAAAATGCATGATTCGTGGAGATATGTAAAAATCTCCACATGTGAAATTTGGTGTGAAAACAATACCTCCCTTACCCCTTACTATCGTCGGTCGGTAAAAAGTAATAAATAAATTAATAGATGAAAAAATAAGTTGATTCAAGATCAGAAAATTTTCTGTTTATTCCCTTTTAGTAATTATATTACACAAAAACATGATTATAAATTTAAATCAACATAGTAGTTTAAATTATTATTCATTTGTAAATAATTTTAAAATATTTGTATGCGTGATAATGTATTAAATATTTTTTTTAAGAAATTTCCGAATGATTGATAGCTCTCTAATATATTAGATTGAAATGTTTGTTTATTTTATTTTTTTTATTTAAATTATTTTCTTGGTGACAGAGATTGACAAATAGATAAAATGAATTTTCAAATAACAATCGATTGCATATTACATAATACAATCGCATGATTGATTTTAAATAAATTCAAAAGAAAAACTTTACTCTATATTTGTGTTAAAATCAAATTTCTTTTGTAACAATTCATCTTGGAAGGCAAGAAAAATATTATTTAATTGGAATTAAGATAATTTTTTTTTTTTTTAATATCAGTAATTGAATATTGCATACGAATTTCGAAAAATGATAAGCTAAAATTTGTATTTCAGTTGCAATTCCACTTTATCAAGAGATAAACAAAATGCCAAAAACCTTTTAAAGAGATAATCACTCGCTACATATTGTTGTCGGTAGCTAGTGTCATTTACAGACTAGACTGGCTTTCAAGCCGATTACAAAAAAAAAAAAAAAAAAAAAAAAACGACGCCTAGCGCCATGAGTAAACTAAAACATCCATTTGAACAAAATAGTCGGAGGCAATTCACGCAAAGATTTATAAAAATGAAAGGTAATCAGACAGTATAAAGCTAACACGAAGCGGCCAACATTAAAATGACAAAAAAGGGGTGGAGGCGTCATTGCGCCAACGAGCTGGCGTTATCACTGCAATTTAACTTCTAGTCAGCTGCTGCGACGTTCAAATCTTTCTACTTAAAGGACCCTCTCTGATAATTTGTTGTTTTTATTTTATTTTTGCTGATGAATGAAATAAAATTTAAAACTATTTTTAAAAATCTCATCGAGAATAATGATTTTTTTTTTTTTTTTAAATTTTGTTGGCTAATTTTCCATTTCTTTTTTTATAGTATAAATATATATTATTTGCTTTTTCTTCTATTTGACTATTTTTATGAAAAGATAAATAAATACAAAGAATAAGAATGCTAAATTTTAGAAATAGTTTTTGAATGGGTACATGTTGAAAAAGCATTGCCATTAGTTGGATTAAAGAGAAGTAAAAAAAAAAAAAAAAGCTAAGTGCAAATATATTGCAAGCTATCTCTTACTTATTTCGCTCTATGATCTCAGAAGAGCAGTGCAATTAGAGGGCAAGTTCTTTGGTGAAACCGTTGAAAGAGTTACTTGAAACGACCATTCATTTGGCAGCAAGTCGGTCAAGCGGACAGCCGAGGGGGTGGACCCTCCTCACCCTAAGATAAGGGCGAGGCGCCAGGGAGACGAAGCCTACAGGCCACTGTTATTCGCCATTAGCCTAAATCGACCCGCATGCTGCTCTTCAACCGACAAACAATCGCTATCGGACCATTCACAAATTCATTTTGTTGAGAATAAATAGATATTATCTTCGAATCAAATTAGCTGTGTAAATATTATTTGTCGCGTTCCCCTTGCTTGGATTCTTGAAAATTCCTGAAGGAGGGAAAGAACTCCGCCCCCAATCCCTAACATTACTTTAATGGCTTTGTTGAATAGAATCGAAAAAATTGCTCTCGCGCCGATTTGTTTTGAAAAGATAGAGTCGTCGTCGGGTAAACATGCCGACCTAGCCAGCCAAGGGGTAAACAGATAAATATTCCCAGCTAACTTAAATGTGTCAATAATCGCTTTTTACCAAACTTTCGAGTTGGAGTCTCCAATTCTATTAGTTGAGCAAATTGCGTGGTAATCCATTTTCCTGTTCAACTTTCATGTTTTTTTTTTCATTTAAAACCCCTCCTCCCTCCTACAGACAAAGTTAAATTTATTTATTATATATATATTTCCTAAAAGAATCTGATTTATTAACAAGGTCTGTGTAAATTTCCAGGGAGTGGTTCATTTTATATTATATTTATATATATATATATATATATTAATAATTTATAATAAAAATAAAACAAGAATCTTTTTTATACATTTTGATATTAAACTATATCTTTAAGTCTATTTATTAACTTTGAATCTCTAAAAATTATTCATTTTATTTTAATAAAAATGAAATCAATTATTATTGAATGTTTATGCATAGCGCCGCTAGATTAAAATAAAAATGTATAGCATTTGGAATGTAAATCTCCTGAGGATAATTGAAAAAGAAGATATATATATCGATCTTCCTTAATTCCCAAATAAATATATGAATATTAATATGGAGTTAACTGGCCGAAGTAGTTTCAAATCTATAACGGAATTTTGTAAATTCAACCACATATTGATATTTGTTATTGTAAATTTATTCAAAAAATACAAACATATACACAACGTTTCGATTGCTACTTCTGCAATCGTTATCAAGCAACTGCACTGTTCGAGTGTCCAGTGACAAGTGACAAATGATCCTTAATATAAGACCTAAGTCACCAACCAGATGGTGACCACACTCGAACAGTGCAGTCGCTTGATAACGATTGCAGAAGTAGCAATCGAAACGTTGTGTATATGTTTGTATTTTTTGAATAAATTTACAATAACAAATATCAATATGTGGTTTAATTTACAAAATTCCGTTATAAATAAAAACAACCACCAAAGCTTTAATAATTTAATATCTACAAATTATATTTCAAATCATTAAATACTAAATATTTACGGATTATCCAATTTTTTCATCAACCAGAAATAATTATTAAGGGAATTTTTGTTAAAAGACCACATTATTTTTGTATAAAATTATTTATTAAAATAATTGTACAACGTTTCAACTGCTTATTCTGCAGTCGTTTTCAAGTAACCGTACGCTTGCTCCGATTCAAGCGGACTGATGCATGTTGGGACACGTCACCTCTTATATAGAAATAAATTTTAAAGTTTTAATTGACTCCCCACACTTATTATTGATTATTAAATATCCTACATATGTATGTGAATTTAATTTTTAATGCCCTAAATGTTCATTATTTGATTTTGAAAATTAAATTTATTTATCATTGTTTTAACATTCGGATCACTGAAAAAAGATTTAAAAACATATATACTGTTTATTTATAACGTGTAAGAAACATCGAAATGTTGGAGTTTAACAATCATTAACTAATTAACGAATAAATTGAAAATGCTTAATCTAATAGATTATTTTAAGCCAATTTTAGTTGCCAGTGTGACGAACATTAAATGTCGTTCACAATTTTTATTTCTCTTTATTGCAGACACATGTTGATATGGGATGATTCATTTAGTTGTAGAACGTGACTTGTAAATTCAATCGTGCAATCGTAACATCGAAATAGTAATGTCAATCAATGAAATGAATTAATTTAGCTTACAATGTCGAAAGTACTCACCCGATAGGGCTTGTGTTAACAATGGGGTGTTGTTATTTGGAGTTAACTGGCCGTTCGTTAAGTCAACTGGAATCACAAATAAAAGCAACAATTCGATTATTTTAAGTTTTAATTAGTTGAAAGTTGGGAGTATTTTAAGATGGAGGGAGGAATAAGACAATAGTCCAATTGCATGTTAGGAATCACTCACACGAAAACAAAATATAAGGAAGGTTTTTATTTTTCACCAATGTGTTGTCGGAAAAATCAGGGAATAAATTAAATATTCTATTCTATATGGAGTAACTTCAATCAAAGAATATAAAAATATGTTTGGAATAACCGAAAATTGGAATATTTATAGTTTTCATTCTATTCGTTTTTCTGAATATAATTAAATATAATATAAATAAAATAAAAATTATCATACAAAAAAGAACATAAGCAAAATAATTTCTCCAAAATTCAAAGTATTTAAAAAATTTAATAATACAATATGTTATAAAAGAGATATTTCTTAATGACGATTACAATGTAAATTGAAGGGGGGAATTTTGAAGAAGAAAGATTAAATAATAATAAAAAAGAAATAGATAAATAAATATGAAAGAAGAAGAAGGTGAAAAGATAAAAGTACGTTGTGCCACCTATCATGATCAAAGGCACTTGGAGAGGAGAACGTAATTTGACGCTGTCTTATCCTCTGAGACTGATACACACCTCATCGACGTTAGCTAATAACTTTGCTAGCTATTTTTGTCACCCTTCAATGAGGGATAGAGAAAGAAAAAAATATTTGACGAAGAAAAATAGCATTTTCCTAAGCCTCGGCAGGCAGCGACCACCTAAGTTTGGTAGACGACACCATTAAGAAAGCGGGCACATTACTGCCACCGCACGTCGACACGAAAGAGGTGGGCTGTTCTTACAAGAAGAGCCCCGATCACTACGCCTTTTTATCTAGCCCTTTTCACTCAAGCCCTTTTTCCTAACGTTCTTATTTTTTATGTCCTAACAATTCGAACTAACAATTTTATTTTATACTCCATGAATGAGTGTAACAATCTAAACTGAATAAAAGATAGTTTTTTATTATTTTCTCAAAATGTTTTTTGTGTTACCCAGAGTTAGTGAATGTGTATGTAAATATTATATAAGTTTAAGATGAAACTTGATATTTAGTTTTTCTAAGACAAATATTTTTTACGTATAAATCTTTTAAATTAAATGTTGTATGATATGTTAGGAATATTGTGTATTGAAATATTTAAATAAATCTTTGACCCAAAAGAACATAACAGATATTAGTATTCACAATTTAATTAAATAACTAATACTAATATAAAACATAATATATATATATATATATATATAATAAGTTAAAGAAATAACTGTTTACATTTATTTGAGTTAGTATAAAGGAAAGAAAAATTGTTAGAAAAATAAAAATATTCAGAACATAGTTGAGTTATCCTTAAATTATAGTATAAATAAATATATATGCAAAATGTAAATAAAGATAAAAACTAAAACCATATATTTTTTTGTAATATCTATTGTGGGGGTTTAGGAAAATGTATATGCGTATTTTTGGTGGTAAATAATGGTTATTCATATGTGACAATGTTTTTGGTAATTTTGTGTACGTGGATTTATGCAAGAGTGATATTTAAGTTGAAAACTAGGAGATTCCTACCCAGATTGGCCTGGTTAACGTTGACATTTCTGATATATAAAAAACATACCATTTTAAGAAATTTTTGCTTCATTAAAATAATTATATATCTATAAAAGATAAAACTTTCATAATATTAAATGACAAAATTTAATAAATCTATAATCAAAGACAACAATTAATTTTGAAAAACTTTGTAATCTAGTTTGACAAGGGGAAAAAAAGGAAAAACTTCTTCAAACAAGGGATAAACTTTAGGCAAGATCTAACAAACGAAGAAGCAAAGTTAATAGTCTTTCAATGTCTAAAAAGTCTTGAAACAGAGAAGGAAGTTGGAAATGCTATGAAAGACAACACATTGGCAATAAAATATAATAGTGGAAAGATTGGAGAAACCAGATTCAGTCAAGAAGCTTTAGATGCAGCAGTTGATCGTCACCATCATTGACTAATAAAAAAAAATAGAATTGTTAGATGACAAAAATTATTTATAGATATAAATCACAAGACACAGGAACACTAAAAAAATCACATTGAATCTACATCTTATCTATATCAGCACTAATATGCAACTATGAACTAGAATTATCTCTGCTGCTAAAAGAAACACTAGAATTAGTAAAAAATATTAGTATTTAGAATAAATCCCCAGAATCACTCGCATCACTCACTCACGCTAAACTACAATTCTATAACTATTACTAGGAACTAACCATCTATACCTTTATTTCAATTATTCATATAATTAGATAAAATTGGGACTCCAAGTCTCGAACTATGGACTTTAAATGTCCACGCGCTCGAAAACCTGTCTAAATGTCTAAAACTAAAATAAAAATATAAATAGATAAAACAATGACAGTTAATATTCTAGGTTAATTAATTATGACAGAGAGACTAGAAAATTGTCGAGGCGACCTCCCTAGAAATTGGAGGACGTTTCACGTTAGTGAGGAACAGGCCAAAGCCACGCAGCTACTCTGATATTTACCACAGATGTTTTTTACTGAATGTGTTTAAACGATTAGTAGCCCTAAAAACAAATAATTGCAGGAGTACAATAAAAGTTCTAGAATTCATATATATATTTATAAGATATTGAAAGATCATAGCTAATAAAACACTGGCACTTGTTCTACTCACTATGGCATATAGATTATGTGTATTTATATATATATATATAAATATATATAATTCTAGCTTTAAACATATATATATTTTGAGAGGTAAAAAAGTCTACAATTTCACAATGAATATTAAGTTCTAATTAATAACAAGATATGAGAATTAAGGAGGTCTAACATTTGTCTACTCGCCCAACGCTAGCTGGCAGCTGCGATGCTTCTTCTCTAGATCCAGAAGACGCCAGAAGAGGCAGCCGTTTCGTTCGTACTCATTCGCATTTGGTTGTCTTCTCGCTTACCATTATTATAACTATTCTACCAATGTGTAAATCTCTCTCTTTCTTAAATGTAATATTTTATTCGATCTAATGAACCGAATTTATAAAAATGGAGAGCGAAAAACTTAAAATTTATAAGAATCTTTGGAAGATGTCAAACCCCCAAAAATCATGGGAATATAACGAAAAGGCTGGCTGATGGCAGAGAGTAGTCAGGACCAGATCAAAACATTGGCTAGAGGGTGGGATCAATGAAAAAGGGTGAAGATTCTACCAACCGCAGCCACAGCAACAACATTACTAGAACTAAAAGCTAAGTATAACAACATCAAGAGGGTCGGGGCCGAGCCGAGTTGTGTATGTATGCTGCATCCGAGAAGTTTATACAAAGCAGGCACTAAACTTATTTTCAACTCAATTTACTGTAGCACCGAGAGATCTAAGAGAAACTAAGCGCTAATGAGACACCACAAACGGCCGTTGAAATAACAGTCTACGGCCCATAATGAACCGGCTAGAATATAGAATTTGTTTTGAATTATGACCAAAAGAGCAAGCGCAGTGAAATTTACCGGTACATTTTCAGGGCAGAGACCCTCGAGGGCCAAAAGATCGCGAAAGACGCTACGGCTTTGAAATGTTTTGTAAGAAGTAGTGTCTATAGATGAAAAAAGTAGTTTTTTTAGGCCCACGAGTGTCTAATAAATATTTATAAATGAATATTAATAGTATTAATAATAATAATAATAACAGTAATAATAATAATAATAACAATAATAATAGCAATAATAATATAATAATGATAACAATAACAAAAATATAGTTATGTAAATAAATAAATATAATATAAAAATACATATTGTAAAATGCAAAGAAGAAAAAAAGATGATAATGTCAAAGTTTGATGCAAAAAGTTCGCACTAGTGCAACGAGGGGCCCTTACCACCAGGGGGCGCCAGCTCGGCGAGGCAGCGGGTCGCTATACGAGGGGCCACTGGGGTGGGCCTCGCCCCCGCGACGCCGCACAAGAGCGGCCCTGGAGGGCAAAAAGCATCATGGCACCTAGCCCTTTCAGACCCTTCTCCGACCCTCAAAAAATCACTACTTTTCAATTTCTTTCTTTTTATTTTGAATAAAAACAATTTAATTTAAAAGTAAAATTTTATTATAATATTTACATTAATTTAAAATTTTAAAAAATTAATAAATATCAATTATATTATAAATAAGTATATTATTATTATTTTCAAATTAATAAAATTTTACTTAAAAGAAAATGAATTAAGATACTTCTTTGTGATTGAAAAGTAATTTGATTTTAGATCTCAAAAAATATGTAATACATATGTATAAAATTTACTAAAATCAAGTTTAAAAATGTAATTATACTTAAAGGAACAGTTAAAAAAAAATTTAAAAAATATACTTTTTATATAGATTGAATAATATAATTTAAGAATAAAAAACATGGTTTCAATTTTAGAGTAAGAGTAAGAAACGGGAGTGAGGGTATATATCTAAAGAAGTTTTCTAAAGTAGGATTACTAGTTTGGAATTGAAGCGAAAACGCTTTAATCTTCTCCAATTCACAGATACATCAATTTTCGATTTCAGGCTCACTCACATCTGATCTATACTGTAGATGGAGTTTGCGAAAAGGGATCGAATTGTCTACAAGCCAATCACACATCTCTAAGCAGAACTAAAAGCCTTGGATTGAATTTTTTTGGAAACACGAGGAGGGAGTTCACCCAAGCGACACAGAGCATCAAGGAGGCAGTCAGCAAAAGGCAAAAGGGAAAGGGATACAAGGCCTACCCTAAATGGCCGGCCGAATCCTGCCTGCAACGACCTGGGTGCAAAGTATTAATTGAATTTCTCAGGGAAGCAAAGGATCTGCGGTTTTTACGGAGGTTCAAGCTTTTGGGTTGAGTTAATTGGAAGCGTTTGCCGATCCAACAACAGAAGCAGCAACACGCTACCAGAGACTGATCCTAATTACAAGCCAAGTTTATAGAACCAACCGTTCAAAAGCACCTTCTAACACAAGTCTCGAGAATTCCAATTGCAAAAAATGAGACACGTTCTAAACGGATGACTGAGGTTAAATTTTATTGGAGATTGTTAGAATTTAAACTTTATCAGTGGATTACAGAAATAAAAACTAATTAAGGACCAAACCATTAAAATTAAAAATGTTCCATTCAATGTAATTCAAGGTTTTTATATAAAGTCTCATTCATTCAATCAAAAATAAGAATAATAATGATAAATAAAAAAATTTAAATATTTTTAATAACAATAATAATTTCTAATTAAGTAAAACAAAATATTACGATAGTTAAGATATTGCCTCTATCCGAAAAAATTAAAATTAATTCCTTTCCAATTAGATATAGGATAATAATTTCTAACATTTTTTTTATAAATGATTTTATTATTACCCATTCTATCGTGTGTAAGTGTAAGGCTAACGCAAGTTCATTGTGTCCCCAAATTGAATTGAATATATATTAAAAGTTTTATGTTTTATTTTTCTTATGATTGATATAATTTCATGAATTAAAATAATATTAAATTAATTAGTATAAAATTATTAAATTTATCATTAAAATTTTAATAAACATTCCATATTGGTTTATAATTTTCATATATTAAGTTATTTTGAAAGATTCAGCAGACAATGTTTTTTTTAAAAAATAATTAAAATAATTTGATTTTATTTGATATTTAAATATTTTTTTATAGAGAAATAAAAATAAAATATTGAGGGGAAAAAAAATGAAAAAGGAATCAAACAAAGCCACTGGGATTGTTCTGATAATAATTTGATAATAAGTAAATAGCAAAGGTAACAATTTCTATTGGAGAAGAATAAGTATATTTATTACTTTTTTTATTATCGTACTTAAATAATTTTAATAATGCTACCTTTTATATTAAATATTTATTTTGCCACTTTTAAACAATCTAATTATAATAATAAAAAAAAAAATCAATTAATATTTATACTAACTGATAATTAAATTGTAAGTAACTCAAAATTTATTTTTATTTCCAATTTTTTAAAGTTTATTCAAATTATTCAATATTAATTTTATTATTACATTAAATTATTATGATAATAAGCAAAATGCCATCAATTAATTCTTCTTTCTAAATTTATAAATTTATTGTATAATATTTTAATTGAATTTTCTAATTTGCTTTATTTATTTTTTAATTTTAAAAACGCGTTATCTGAAAAGTTGACATCGTGTTATTAATGTATTTATCTTCAAAGTAAATTTAAATTATTTATCAAAAAATAAATTTTGTATTAAAAATATTGGTAAATACATATTATATATATATATATAAAAACTAAAAAAAAAATCGGATGATTGTGGCTTTGTTTGAGAAGCTTATGCGCTTGTATACCATTCGACGGCGCGTTTCTGGATTTTCGCGGTGGTATCTGTTTTTGCATTTGTATTGGATATTTCTTTGATGTATGTGTGTAGGTTTAAAAGGAAAGAGAGAGAAAATGAAATATTTCTATGAAAAGAGGTAATCTGTTTGCCAGTGGCTGTAGAATTAGACGCCCACAGGCAACCGGGAGAAGAATGTGAAAGAGAAGGGTTAGTGACGTCGATGTCGCTATCACGTAACGCGCACCATCGCGCAGAGGAATCCGCTTTTTTCATTGAGCCCCACATTCGAACCTGCCTCTCTCTGCCGACTTGCCAATGGAAATTTACACATTTTTTTTTTTAAACATAGGACAAAAATTGATTTATTCTCCTACTCCGTAAAAAGTTGTTGTCATCGAACAAAAATGAAAATGAAATGAGAAAGAGATGTATAAAGAAAGAAAGAGAGAGAGAGAGAGAAAGAAAGAGAAAGAGAGAAAGTGTAATGATAAAGAGAAATATATCATGATAGAGAGAAAAGTGTAAGATATGTGAAATAATTTAGAGAGAAGAGCCCCAAGAAAAAAAAATCTTGATACATTAGATTTTTATTTATAAGTGATACATTATAAATTGTCTGCAATTCATTCATTTAATAAAGACCGTGATCAACCACAATAAAACAGGTCTTATAGTATTTGGAATATAATGTAGATAGATATAGGTATATTGATTATATATATATACATATATATATATATATAATTTGAGTTCATTTTTATAGATTATAGATTATATTATATATATATATATAGCAATTTTTATTCTCATTGACAAGATAATAAATAGAAAGTTACACATTAAAAGTTTCTCAAATTCACACAGACACACACTTTTAGATGGCAGATATTCAGACGCCTATTTCGAGGTAGCCTAGACGACTTACCGCAGTAAAATCCTCGCTGCGCTTATTATTTAATGCATATTTAAATAATATAAATATATATATATATATTTATTTTATATATGTATTTATAAATAAAAAAAAATCCACCGTAGAATGAATTAAAATTTATTTTGATTTTAATTAAATATGATATATTTTTAATTTTATATCATCAAATCATTAATTGATGAAAACATGAATAGATGAATGGTAGGCTTCCTATTTATAAGTACATATATATTTATAAACGACATAACAACCACACACAGTCAACAAAATGGAACAACACTTTCATAACAGTAACAATGTTTAAGTCTTTCACCAATATTATATAGATTTGATCCAAGTTCATCCATTTTTAGGTCTCTATGGAAATAAATGGAAAAACACGATGTGGATACGTATTTATGAGAAAAAACATTCTCCATTGAATAACGAGAAATTTTGTCGAGGGCCTAGCACCTAGCTCGGACCACAAATAGATAGTGTGATCGGACTTGGAATCAGGTGAGGAGTTGATCTAATGGTCTGACGTTTTAAGTGTTTTAGGGGAGTAATGAATGAAGCGTCTCGAAGGTCCAGGAAGAAGAAGGGAACATTTCGGAAGGGCCATGCGTCTGTGAGCCCCAAAATGTCACGATTATTAATCTAGCATTTAAGAAGCTCTTATCATTAAATTTCGGGGGAGATCAGTACGAAGGATGCTAAAATATGTGAAAAAGGGAGAATGGGATGAGGACTAGAGGATGACTTTAAAAATAAAATGAGAAAACGTAAAACAAGAAACAATCTTAATTAAGAAAGAGAACAAAAATAACAAAATATACAAATAAAAATATTTTCAACTTGAATCAGAAGACACAATCACACCGACAATGGCTTCACGGTAAAAAAATAATTAAAAAGTTTTTTTTTTTTTCATTTGTTATTTATATAAATATAGTTATATTAATATATATGAGTTTGTGTACTCAAACTCAAAATTTGTAAACATTTTCAAAGTCAGCCTTTGAGTGATTTTTTTTTAATCATCAGTAAACTTAGAGAGATGATTGTTTTAAGATTTTTAATATAATAGATAAAGAATCAAATTTATTTTTTTTTATAAAATATATTATATATCAGTACAATGTTTTTGTCGACTATTACACCACGAACACCCAAAATTGAATATATGTAAAAATGTCGGTTAAATAGAAAATTTTTAAACAAACTTCAGTATACCTTATTATAATTAATTCTAAGGTATCTGTACATGAAATGGAGATACATATAAAGTAAAAATAGTTTAATTTCTTTAAACCCAAATCGTCTAGATAAGAAAATATTTCTTATCATAATACTAATTATATTGCAAATACATTTACTAAAAATTTAGAATTAACATAAAAATTTTTCGATTAGAATTGTTAAAATAAGATTTATATTTCCATATCAATTAGACTTCCAAATTTTATTACTTAAATCAAAATTCAAGATCATGGAAGCCTTCAACTCAAATTGAAAAATCATTGTTTTGTAATGTTAAATAAGTAATGATTAATTAATATGAACAATATGAATTAGAAAGAATGAGTAAGAAATAAAGAGAGAGAGAGATAGAGAGAGAGAGAGAGAGAAAGATAGAGAGAAATGATAAAAGTTGAATTTGAATGATTGAAAATTAATATGTGCGTGTATATGATGTACAATAATTATTTATTTATTTATTTTTGTATCCGTTCTTTAACAGTGGGATGTTCTGAATATTTATGTATGTAATTCACGAATGTCCGACCACGTTTACGTACTCTCCGAGCAAAACACGGGAATCCGGGACGAGTCCCACGGCCACACCTGCGGGAAAGACAAAACACGTGCATTGGAGCAGAAGCACACACGGCGATCAAAGAATATACAGCGAGCTTCCCCTGGGCAAAATCACTCGCCAACTAACACCTGAACCTCTCATCACTGCTTTCTCCCCCCCACCACCCACCCCATCTGCACAACCCAACTTCTCCCACAATTATTACCCTTATCTATTAAACACCTCGAAACAAAATATAAAATGGCTGATCAGGTCTAAATAATTTAAATTGCTTAGAATGATAGCCAAGGTTAAAATTGCAATCTTTTAATTTGTCGATACGTCCATTTTTGAGCATGAATATCATTTCAGTTATTGATTTTTATATAATATTATATTTATATATATATATATATATATATCAGAATTCTTTATAATATTCTATTTAATATTTATTTTTATTATTATCACTTAAATAATATATATATATATATATTTATATAATATTATATATATATTAATTATTTTAAACTTAGGTATATTATTTTATAAATATTATTTAATTTTGTCTGAGCTATAAGAAATAAAATATTACCATCATGGATTTAAAATTAAAAATATATATTTTTATTAAATTTTATTAAATCCTTATGGTCATTGTCGAAATTCACTTAAAAATATTTTCTTTTAATGTTTTAATCCCAGTGAGAAAGCAATAAGTTCAGGTTCAGTGTCTGAATTTATAAATTTTGTATTTCCCTTGAATTTCATGAAATATTATTGTTTTTATTTTTTTAATGATAATAAAAAAATGATTCTTTTTGTACTTATTTCATTCTGGCTCTATATCCTTTCAATTATTCTTACATCTAATCATGCTAATTCTTTATTTTCATATTTTATTTACTAATAATTATTTAGTATACAACAAGGGTATTAATTTATCTACAAAGACTATGATTATCATCTATTTGGTTAGTACAATGATTTAGTTAGTATTATGTTTATTGCTTTTTGGATACACGCTGTTTTCACCTAACTCTAGATTTCTACATATTTTGTTTTCATTTCTTTGAGTCGAATACGTAGATTGTTCATTATATGTCACTTTTGATTTTTTTTATAAAAAGTGCTACGCTGGGTTGTCTTTTCAACTAAACTTTTTCTAGTTACCCTAAATCGTATATATGCTAATTAATTAACTGAAATGAATAGAGCTTTATTTATTTATTTGTTTATTTATTAAAAAAAAAATTGCATTTTTGAGCTAATTAGTTAATAAAGTATATATATGTTCTGATTATATGAAACAAAAGAGGCTGATAGTATAGAGGAGAGTGAGATAGAAAGATGAAAAAGATTGAAAGAAGTAAATTTCCTTCCGCCTAAAATTTACATTTTTCGAGTTATAAACACACAAGTCCCTAAAAGAATAAACTCGCGTGAATTCTCCTCATCAATGTGGCACATAAAGAAAAAAAGAAAAACGTATTTCATTTATATATATCAAAAAAGAAAAAAGAAAGAAATGAAAGAAATAATAAAAGAAAAGAAATAACAGCCAATCTGGAAGGAATATGCGTTTGGAAGGACGGGCAATCGTATGTATGATAGAAGATAAGATGAAATAATTTATTTTTTTTTTTGCAAAGTGAAAGATAGTTTGGTGTTTGTGTTCGCATATATAAACAATTAGTTTAAGCACGTAGCGCTTGAAAAAGTTTTCTTTTTATAAATCTCCATAAAAATAGCGTGGATTTCATATAATTATTATTTATTTATTTTTTTTTTTATTTTTTTTTTTGTTTTTTTTTTTTTTTTATTAATTATTTTATTTTTATTTTTTATTTTATCATTTTTTTTTTTTTTTAATTTTTGTATTGAATCGCAAAATATTCGAGACATGAAACACCCATTGTTCAACAACATCAACAACAACAAGAAATTTGCAACAACGAGGACAGCTTTGGACGAACGAGGGTCGCTGCCTGACACGGGACAACGGCCATGGGTGTAAAGGGGCTGAGGCAGGGAATCTAGAGATTTATATCCTAGGTCTATTTACTAACGTGAAGAATAGAATTAGATGTAATCCGTAGGCTTGCTTATCATACGCTAGAGAGAAAGATTCACTAATATTTACATAATATAGAGTTGAGACGCAGATCTAAGCTATATAGAAAGATATAGAATAGATATGATATTTACACGGCTACATAGATATCGTGACCAACGGGTATTATGTAAGAGATATGTTAATTTGAAGGGTAGTTTATGTGAGTGTGGGCATCCATCAACCTAGTTACTTATTTAAGATAAGAATTACTTCGAATTCTATAAAACGCATTATCATAAAATGCAGGAGATATATTCAAATATTCATGATTGAAGTTAGAATTTTAATCATATTTCGATGGTTTAGTTTTGTGATGAATAGAAAATTAGGTTGTATCAAATAACCGAGTGGGGGGGGAGGGGTATTTCTTTTAACAAATGAATAATTCAATTAGGATTTTCCAACTCAAAATATTTTTATAAGTATATACTAAGAGAAAGGAAAAAAACAAAAACAAACGATTTTCAAAGAAATTTCATCCCTATTCGATAAGAATAGAAATGGTTGATAAATATTTTGATAAATTTATTTAGTGTGTGGTAAAAATCAATAATAAGATTTTTTTTTTGCTACTAGGCTGAGAGCTAAGGAAATGAAATATGAAAAAAAGTTACAAGCAAATGACTGAATTTATGGCTCCATTAGTGAATTAAATTTCGGAAACGATCCAATTCGATCAATGGCTTGGAAAATATTTCAAGAATATAATCGCTTTCTGTAAGAGTTGAAATCTTGGAGACAGCAAGGTAATGAATAAGTAACCATAGGTTGTGGAGCCAACACAGGGTCTCGTACACGGGTACACGGGTACACGGGTATACGCCAAGGGGTTCACAGAGGCATGGCATGCACGTTTCCGGCGGCAGCGCTGTAGACGCCCAGATGCTCGAGCGGGTAGGGAAGCAACGTGAGAGGGTGGTGGTGATGGGCTGGCACACTTGCCAAATGATTACCTGTCGGGTAGGGGAGGCCGAAGCTAGGGTAGCCCGAGTATCCGCGGCCGGCGGCGTAGGCCGCATATGCGGCCGCTGGGAACCCTGCAACAGAAACATCCGGTCCAGTGAGCACACACACACACATACTACACCCTCCTCCACTACCAATTGGGAAAGGGAAAGGCGAAACAATGAAAGACATCTTCTCAGCAAATTTTAAGAAAATCCTCCATTAAGTCAAATATAATTCACAATAATAATAATTATCCAAGTTAAAAGTAAAAAATATTAATAAGATAGATAACAAATTGGACTCCTTGCTATTCATTTATGTTATTTGATACACAAAAATAAGATATTTTTTTTTTTTATATAATTTTCTTATTTTATTTATAAATACTCATCGGAATAAATAACATAAATTATTTGCTTTTGAAAAAAGTCTTTCAGTTTTGGCCTCCCTTTTTAAATATTAATTCTTAAAAATATACATACCATAATCTAATAATTCGAAAAATAGCAAAAAATAACATTTTATTAATTTTTGTAAATTCTAGTAAACATAAAAATAAATTATAAATATTTTTTTTCACTAAACTTATTTGTTTAGATTATTAAAATAAATGGGAAAAGAATAAAAATGTTACCTAATTAAAATAAATAATTATATTTATTTAAAGTAAATTTAATAATTTTTAACACACTATGAGCGGGGCGGGTATTTGTACCCGTTGCGGGACTGCCACTTATAAGCGGAACGGACGCTAGCCGCTCATAGTGTGATAATATATATTTTCCTTTGTGTCACTTAAAATTACTTATTTTAAACGATAACTAATATATATCCCTCATATAAGTTGCAACGGGTATAAATACCCGCCCCGCTTATAAGTGACAGTCCCCGCAACGGGTACAAATACCCGCCCCGCTCATAGTGTATTAATATAAGATTAATTAAGAATTAATTAAAACAAAATTATAAGTATGTTATTCAAAATATTTTAAATATATAAAATTGACATGAAAATAAATATTATATAAGACATTACTGATAAGGGTTGCATAGTTTAATAGTTATCACGTGGACAATAGGTCCTTATTATTCTTTTCTACATACATAATCTCATTTATTATGTTGTCTAAATGAAATTCTAAATATATAATAATATATATAAAAAATTAAATTAATTTCTTGTGAAAATAAAAACCATTTAAGTATTATTATTATTATAAATTAATGTCGCATGTTAATTATTAAATCGATTCTATAAATGAATTATTTCAAATTATTATTATTATTATTATTACTATTATTATATAAAACAAAGTAATTAAATATGGTTAAGTATATACTATATAGTAATTTAATTAAAATTAATAAAATATTTTGAAACATTCTTACTAGAGAAATACGTATTCTGAAGTCTTTTTGAAACGTGATTTGCACTTCTGAATATTTTATGAAATTTTAGTCGATTCGACGCCTGGTAAATTTTCCATGCTTTTCTAAAAGCTCATCTGTATATTTTCACTAACATTAGAATAAGTGACTGAGTGCTTTGGATAATTTTACATCGAGTTTAAAACTTACACCTTGAAGTTTTGTAAATAAAAAAAAAAAACTAAAATTTCTAATCCTGGTTACACATTCAATAGGATTTATTCAACTCAAAAAAGGAAAATAAAAAAAATATATAATGATAATAATAATATTAATAATAAAAAGTTTATCTAAAAAAAAGTGACGATAATTTATTCCATTTATATTCAAATCTGTGCAAGTTGATTGTTTGTATCAATTTGCTTCTTGGAAGAATTTTGAAATCCTAAACCTCTTAAACTAATTTGAATATGAGAATGACGTTCGTTCTAGAGCAGAACTTTGTTCATGTTTATTTGTGTTTTAATAGAAAATTATCTCAGGGATAGGGAATTAAATTAAGATTCATCATTCCGCCAATCTAATCGACATAAAACAAGAGTTAGTGGTTTTTCATTTTGTCAAGATTGAGATTTTATGTTTGAAAGAATAACTATGCAACTTGTAACTATTAAACTTAATTAGCTATAAACTCTTTGAAAAAACAAATTTATGGATTCAAAAATAAATTGAATCTGAAATCAGCAAATCTGAGCATAAAATATCTATACTTTTATTTTATAAACTAAAAAAATAAAAATAAATCGATTGTACTCACCATCAGGTAAAGTGCCCAACGACCACATAAAATCTAGAAATCCAAACAAAGAAAGAATATTAGATGTTGAGCATGAAATTTGAACTGAGCTAAAATAGAAAAAAAAAAATTTTTAGAAATTAAATTTCAATTTTAACTAGGCATTTGATCCTTCTTTTGATAGATTTTTATCAAAATGTTTTCGAGTCTGATTGGAGAATATTTTTCCATTGTTTTTTTTTGTTTTTTATATATATATAATGAAAAAAGTATACATCAGAAAATAATAAACGTTTAACATCAAAAGGACATAAAAATTTTAACACGGATTATGAAACCAAAAATAAAAAAAAAAAAAAATGAAAAATTCAAATAAAATAAATTAGGTAAAATTAAAAAAAAAAAAAAAATTTTTAAAAAACACAACACATGTTTAGGGCATCCATGAAATTTCATAACAGCTATTGTGATATGAGGCTACTACTTCTGAGCACTAAATGATAACACTATAAATGTAGTCTAGAAAGAGAAAGAGAATAGTAAGAACATAATGGAAAAGTGATTAAAAGTGATTAGCTACTAGCTATACGGTAATCATGCACGGTAAGCCAACTATTATAGCTCAAATATACAAAGGTTTTCTGGACAAGCGTTATTTTTTTGAGCTGCTGATTGTTCCATTTTTTCGAGAGTAATATAAAAAGCTTAGACCATCCCTTTAAAGAGGAAAGAAGAATATTAATTTTTTTTTTTAAAGCAATGAGCAGCATCTAAACGATAGTCCACCAATCGTTAATCTTATAACTAAGAAACAGAAATAATTCTATGTGGTTAGAAATTGTGAATGGATAAAGGCTATTCTATTGAGAAAAATATGGACAGCCCTTGTAATGAATTAAATGTTTTCGAAATGTTATAAGATCAGCGATTTAACAAAGAAACAGAATTATACAATCAAATTTTACAGCCTCTTTATAATTTTGATTATATAAAGTTATATTATACAAGTTCAACAATTTACAATATTCCACGTTAGTGTTTTATGTCATCTTTTGAACTTTTAATAAATATAATTTCTTTAAACCTATATTTATATATATATATACCATTATTTAAATAATATACGTATAATTTATTAATAAATAAATAAATTTATTAATAAATCAAACAAATGATAAAACAATAGATTTACCACTGAGATAGAAGAACAAATGTAAAATATTTAAAAAAAAAATAATTGTAGAAAAATTTATATATTTCCAGGCAAATTCATAAAAATGAATATCTTACATCAGTCCTGAAGATTCTTGAAGTGACTTCTTGTATTGTTAAACTTTCCAGCTCCCATTTTTTTTATACCAATATTCGTGTTCGATTAAGTCCCTTGATCTTTTTTTATTTTTGTTAGAACATTTGATAAGAAAATTGCCAATATCGAATGAAAATTATTCATTCTTTTTTTTTTTTTTTTTTTTTATTTTATTATTCAAATCTTATTCTTTCTTTGTTTGCTTAAAGAAAATTGATAGCATGTATTGCAACTACTAGTTATTTTTTTCGTTTGCTTGAAATTGAAACAAGTAAACTTTTGTAATAGAAACAACTGTCAATATTAATCAAGAAAACAAATTGAATATTTAATTTAATAAACTTGAGCAAATTCAATTTTGCTTCGAATATAAGAAAAACTAGCTGACGGGAATTTTTTTTTTTTTAACCCTCTTGAATCGAAAGAAGTTGTCGCTTGTATATATGCTTTCTTATTGCATGTGAAGTCAACTAAGAAAATGAAGTTCATATAACATCGAATTATTATTACTTTTCGGATTATTTAGGAAATACTTCGGTAATCGATCGATCATCTTTGGTTTGGCAGCAAAAAGCAATCCTCCCCAAACTTGATCGTTATAAACAGAATGCGATAAAAGTAAATCCCCCACCAATTCTCTTATTTTTAGCTTTAAGACCAGCCAAGCAAGGCAATAAGAATAGCGACATTTTCAAAGGTAGTTGCATTTAAAATCTTAATTTTAAGGACCTCATAAAAACTTTTATGAATACAATTTTATAGATGAAATCAGGAAAAAGGGTTCTGGTTTGCTTAACTCTATATTTTGCCTAGAGGGTTTCTATTTTCAATGGCAAGATTTAATGGAATTATAATTTATAGCGCGTTTGTTGAATTTATAAAAAAAGAGAGATCAGGAAGGATCAAGAGGTGGGTGTTGAGTACGAAGGGAGGAAGAGTAGGGGGAGAGGGGGAGATTGACAGAATGCTTTTATGCTGCGTCGCATCTCTTGTTGGTCGATGGCTCTCTTCATTTCTCTCCAGACACTTCCAATTCATTCTGCCTACATTACATTAAATCACTTTGATGATCAATTGTTCCAAATCTGCTGAATAGTAGGATCGCTCTCTCTTCGTCTTCTTCTGCTTTAACAGTTTTTAAAGGAAATGAGGACTTGGACGTCTACGGTCTACATCTAATTTCTAACCTCTAATCTAAGGCTCTAGTCTAGTGTTTCAAATTGTTATAAATAAAAACAACATTGATTGGTTGAAATTTTTCAAAAACAAAAATTGTTTGGAATCATTTATTCTATTTGTATATTTATACACAAGTTCCGAAAAATTAACAATTTTTCTTTTTAATTTTATATTATATTTTAATAAATATATATATATATGTATATATATATGTATATACTCATACATATATATATATATATATATATATAAATTTTAGTTGAAGTTGTTGTTCGTGACTAGCCACGTTTATACTAAGTTTTATTCTTTATCTCTTCTAATGAAACATTATTTTACAAAAGATATACAGTTATTAAACTTTGGATTCTAAGAACACACAACATAGAAGAAGAGTTAATGTCTACTTAGACTAGGCCTACCATTTTGAGTTATATATAACAATGTTAATTATTATTTAAATCTATACTCTATTTAATTAAGTACAATTATTGTATTAATTTATTTAATATTTTCCATTAGTGTCTTGAGTATTAAGAACACAGGCATTTTGGATGGACACTCGAATAAAATTACAATTCATCAAAAATGCAAACAAGTTATAAAATAAATATAAATATAATATTCCTCTGATCAATTTACGTAAAAAATCTAATATACTGTTCTATTGTTTAGGTATATATAAAAAATTTTCACTATATTTATATTAAATTAAAGTAAAGCGACCAAAGTTTTTTCATTTTTTTTTTTCTTATAAATTAGATGGAATTGAAAACACAAAGCCGATTCATCACGTTTTGCGAGGCCTTTGAAAGGGCAATCAATCGCTACATCTAGATTAAATATAAAAATATCAAGAAAAACACACACTCGATAGAATTATGAATACTTCACTGAAAGATTTTGAACAAACTAGACTATTGATTGTAAAATTAGTTATAAATAAAAAATAAAAGAGATAAGAAAACTGTACCTACGAACTAATCGTTTGATATGAATAGAAAAAGCTAAACGTGAAAAAATACTAAAAAAAAAAAAAATTAGACCTTACAAAATCAAGATGAAGCAGACTTTGGTTTCGGGGGTCGCTTTCCATATTGAGCCACATCATAATCTGATCAGAGATCTAAATTTGAGCAGATGTGAATAGTTACAAAATTTTCTTTATAATTTCCAAAGAGTCGAATGGATTTGATTAATTAATTTTTACATAAATTTGGAAAAAAATAAAAAAATTTTTTTTTTTTTTTTTAATTTCGACCCAAAAGACTCCAAGGAAATAATTCCAATATTATTCTTCAATTTCAGTTTGAAAACCATATACTTATATAAAAAATGATCAAGCTTATGATGTCCCCAAATTAATAAATTATTATAAAATTCTATTAATAAACTATAAACTAAACTATAGTTAATCCTAAATGACTAAATTTGCCTACATATGATATGTTTGGCCTGAAAATATCACGGTTTAAAGTTATTTATAAATATATATATATATATATAATTCATAACAAGCTTACTAAAAAATCTAATAAAACAATTATAAGAATAATACTTTTGATTGATTCTCTTTCAAAATAGATGTTCTTTCGTTGACACTACAAGCCGTTTTATTTTATTAATTAACTCTATTACTTATTATTTTATATATTTATAGGTATATAGATATATGTTTAATATATATAAAGAGAGAAGATAGAAATACTGCAGTAGCCTACTATTATTATATTTAGAGTAAATTTCAGAGGCCTCATGACTTACGATTCGCGTTTCCTTGAGTGAGAAACCGGTTCTTGTGATGAATTAACCTGTAAGCAATAAGTACCTACAGAGGCCCAAAGCGGGGCCCCGGTACCTCATACCTACTTTTAACTACTTTTATTTAATTTAATTTTCCACTGAAAATGTGTTACAAGCAATTGATGCGTAACCCCATTACATGAAATAAGTTACGTATACGATACATAGTATATATGTATATATAAATATTACAAATATTAGATATGTAATCATTGAATACACATAACTATTTTTAAACAATAACATGTATATATATATTTATATATTGATAGAAATAAATAAATATATATATATATATATATACATAATATAATATAATATAATATAATATAATATAGACATTATGAAATTTCATGAGTCTTTTATTTAAATGAGAAAATAATATATAATGATATTTCAGTGAAACAAATGGAAGTGATAAATAGAATAGATGGAAGAAAGGCTGGATAGAAATAACATTCCAGACCAAAAGTTTTTGATTTAGTATTTTATAATACTGAATAAATGACTAATGTGCCGTTGAGGGCAGTGTGACTGCTAGCTAGCCAGCACTCGCATCCCACAAATCCAAGAGATATCTCTGGGAATCTCCGAGACAAGGGAAGAAATTCTCCGAATGAGAGTGAAATTAATTGAATGTCCGACACTCAAGGTCCAGGCTAGGTATGATATGATATTTTTTTGTACAAGGATAAAAATGTTCAAAAGGATATACATATAAAATACAAGAAAAAGGAGACATTAAATATCGTTGTTCTGTTTTTTAAGAATGTACATTTTTTTTTCAATGGATTATCTAAGTCGACTAATCTACAGGACTAAATTTTGGAGTTTGAATCTAATATTTTATTTTTATTTTTTTTTTTCACAAACTACGATTCGAGTAGGACTCCCTCTCAAAGACTAAATTATCTGTGCAGTGTCTCGAGGTGCTCTAAGCCAAATGACCGATATATTTCTAAAAACTTTATTTATTGTCTTAAAGATCTAATAACAAAAAAAAAAAATTAGAAAATAATACTGATAACTAACTATTTTTGGACGTTATAATTAACTCTAATACTCTTTAGAATATATAAATAGATATTTATATAAATATATATATCATGTATAAAAATCTAATTCTACATATAAATCTCATAAAAAAGTGAATATATCACATTAAAAATATCTCAAGTTAATAGTCAAATTATCTACGGCTTAAGGCACAAGGAAGATCATGTTTAACGAGACAACTGCAACAGAACTACAACAGTCTTTCTTAATAGGATTGTCTAATAAACTAAGAATGAGGCCGCTTTGGTTTCTATAATCTACCTTGATCTAAATCTATTTAAATCACAGCTGTTTCTCCCTGAATGAAGAGAATCTATACAAAGATGGTGAAAGAGATGGTAAGGGATCTGAGAGGGAGATTGGGGTTGACAGAGAAGCAAAATCAAATGGAAAAGGAAAAAAAAAAAAAAAAAAAATTGAAAAAAAAATAAGATGGAATGCTGCTGTGGAAAATGTTGAGGTTTATATCCGAGAGCTGAGAGGAAACTCTTAGAATTTGGCTTATGAAGGGATTTATGCAAGGAAACAATGTTCCCGTTGGGAATTTAATATTCAACAAATCACCAACGACATGAGGTAAACAGGCTTATGACAGTCAGAATTGGATTTACGCATTGGTGGACAAAACTCAAAATCAAATACCTTATAAACAAGAAAAGAATAAAAAAAAAATAGGGGGCGTGTGTATGTGTGTGTGTGTGTGTGTGTTAGAGAGAGAGAAAGAATGAGAGAGAAATCAGTCAATAAGACGTTGTGCGCCAAGTTAATAATTTTTATGTCTTTAAAATACTTAATAAAATAATTGAAATTTTAAGTTTTTAATCCATTTGTACTGTTTCATTTGTTTATAAGAGATCATTTTATGAATTGATTAAACCAGTCCAAAGTGAATATTAAATTCTATACTGGTTTATTTTTTTTAATGCATCCGAAGAGTATGAAAGAAAAATTCAATTTCACCTCTGCATGTTAAATTATTCATTTATTTATCTATTTATTTATTTAATTTCTAGAAATGAATTATTCCGTTGTGAATTAGTTTGTAAAAGAGCAACTTTGCATGGAGTATATTTATTATGTTTGATTTATTTCATGCCAATCCAGCATTTTAATAGAAATGATTAGCTCACCATGCAAATGTATTAAATAGGAAAAAAAAAGATTATTTTGCTTTTTTTTTTTATTTATATTTAATGAATAATTAATAATTTAAATATTTAACCTTTTATAATTTATTCAATTAATTTATATTAATTATAAATGTTTAAAAGCGGTTCATAAATAAACCGAGTGACTGAATGAAATATTTAATGCTTTAATAAATAATCACCCCCCCCCCCCCGCATTAAAAAGAGACGCATTTCGGCGTTTGGTTATCAATTTAATGAATAAATTATCATGTATCAAATATATTTTCCTCAAAACTTTTTTTTTTTTAAATCAAAATCATTCTTTTTAAATAGTTTGAATGGTTTTTAGAAAAATAAAAAATAAAAGGAGGGGTTGAGGGCGAGTGAAAAGGAGATGGAGGGTGAGTTTGTAATAATTTACTCGTCGGCAAACGGCGCAAGTTGATTTTTAATAAAAGCTCTAAACGAAGGAAAAGGGGTTAAAACACGAGATCATAATATTAACACGATATTATTAACTAAGCCAAGCTTCTCTCTTCTTAATTAAACTAATCTGTCTACGTAGAAGGGGAAGGAATTAGAAATAATTAATGTAACTTTATATTTAAAACAAGGAAATTGAACTCGGAACACTCACATGGTCCATTAAAGATACAGGTAGTCTCCGAAAGCCTTGGGATTTTAATTAGACAATAGAACACTTTTGATTTCAATTTAAATGAGATTTATTTTTAATATTAAAAAAAAAAAATATTTAAATCAATTAGCCATTTTTTCAAAATATTTAAATTATAATAGATAATATAGAAGCTTGAAATTCTTTAAATTAAAATGATTAATTTATTTATTATAATTGCCATTTGTAAGATTATAATCGATTAAAAACAAGTCCAATAGTAACTAATACTTTTTTTTTTATAAATAGATATTTGAATTGAGGTGATGGGAAAAAATGAAATAATAAATAAAATCAGAGTGCCCTAGATAAAAATAGATATTGATTTGTGTTTGTCAACGAGTAAATTTATTATTTGTAATTTAAATAATTTATTATATAAAAACATTCATGCTTAAATGTATATACTCTGCGTTGAAAGAACCAAGTTGAAATCTTGTATTTCTCTCGTATTAAATAAAACATAAGATATATTTTTTATTTAAATTAAGAGTATAGAAAAATAAAAAGTGATTAAAAACTTGGAAAAAAAATAAAAGATGATTTTATACTAGAAATTTATATTAATTTTAGTTTTTTGTTTCAACTAAATAAAATTTTATTTATATTCTTATTTACATTTGAATGTATTTATTTAGAATTTAAATTAATTCTATAACTATAATATTTTTTTTTCTAATAAATGGTTCTCTAAACATTTATTTTATAATTATTTGTAAAAGTGAGATTTAACTTTTTATTTGAAATGAAATCATTTTTATATAAATAATTAAATAAATATTTATCATAGATTTTCAATTAGATATTTCGAAAGGTGATTCATTATTCATGTTAGATAAAATTCAAAATTATTAATTTTTTTTTATTATAATTTTAAGATATCAATACTTTGATATTTAGAAATAATATGCGACAATTTTGTTTTGAATTTATTCAATAGTTTTGTACATTATTCTGGTTGGGGGGAATGGCAAATTTTTCTTGAATATGTTGGTTCTTCTAATGAATGAGCAACGAATTTTTGTCTTTTCATGCAGAGGGTGAGTTTGGTAATGAAAGGATGATTTTGAAAAGCAGGGGGTGACGAGAGAGTACTTTGAGGCATGGATAATCCATCGACGAGTGGGTGGAGAAAGGCTTATAGGCCTGTCTGCGCCCCGGGCAATGGGAGTACGGGTCAGAGACCGACAGCAGGGATCGCGGGAGGGGCGTACATAGCGGATACATCGAGAGCCTGGACTCCGAGGAGGTCGGACATGCTATAGGTGAGAGCGGCCGGGTGGTGCCGGAGAGCGAGCGCCCGCTTGCAGGCAGCGGCCGCCTGTACGGCCCCGGCAGCAGCTGCCGCCGACGCGTAGAGCGGAGCGGCAGCAGCAGCCGCGGCAGCGGCAGCGCCCGGATAGTGGAAGAGAGGCACGACGCCGCTACCGCCTCCCGGCAGCGGATATGGGGCGTAGCGAAAAGTGGAGGCGGCGCTGGCTGTGCCGGCCGGACCGCCGCCGGCAGAGGCAGCTGCCGCGGCGGCCATCCCCCCTGGCATCCCCCCTGTCCCCGGCGACACCATGAGCAACTCACCGTAAGCGCCGCGGCCCGCCGCGCGAGTCTTGGCCAGATTAGCTGGCAACATCACCTCCTTGGGCTGCGCCTTTTTGCACTCCACCTGGACAAACAGAAACAGAAATGCATTTAATCGAGCCATTCATCCATCTTCTCTTTTTTTTTTTTATTTAATAATTTTATTGAATAAAGCATCATTTAGGCTGAGTGTTCGTTTTTTTTAATTTCTAATAAAGCTTCAAATTCAGTTGCAATTGAAAAACCGTATACAAGAACAGTACAAGAATATAATATAATTATTGTTCTATATAAATACATATCGATTGGAATTACCAAGGTTATAAAAATTTGCATTACCAGTTTGATTTTTTTTGAAAATAGTTAATGATAGGTGTGGTAAATGTTGTATAGAAGAGAGAGATAATATCTTCATTCTAATAAAATATCACGACAAATTTATTGATTCAAACTAGATTTTATTATAATGGAGTGAAAATTATTTTTTATATATTTATTATTTATATTTAACTTATATTTAACTTATTTATATGATTAAATATACATATGTTGAGTGAATTACAAAGTATTATTTAAGAGAAACTAATGTTGCCAGAATTCATTAGCTAAAATAGAAGTTTTCTTAAAGGTGGAAACGGAATTGTAGAAGGTGTCGATTTTCTCTTTTACTCCCTCCCTCTCTCAATAAGTAACTGTCAAAAAGTAAACACATTCCTCTAATGTCTTATCTTCCTCTTTATCCTTGTGCATAGAGCTAGGTTGTTCGTACTCTACGGATGCCGATGTTGACTCGGTCAACTTGAGGGATGAATGCTCTCTCACCCTTCCCCCTTACACTTCACTTCCGTTCACCTGTTCTTAACAAACAACTACCATTCGTTGTTAACTGGGGAAATATCTCTCTGGAAGAATAATTACCCAAACGAATTAAATTAATGAATTTAAAATTATTGCCAAAAAGAGAAAGAAGGCAGTCTACCCCACCCCCCATCCCCCCCGCTTCAATTTAATTGTCACGGCAGTTACTTTCATTTCATTTAAGTAAATTACATGGCAAATCCATTTCCATCAATGTAGATTTCTTCATTTCAAGCTATTTCCATTTTATTCGTTTCTAAGAAAGATGCCATTATTTTTGAGTGATTTTATTTGTGGAATTTGAGTAAATATAGACATATTCTAATTTTAAAATGAAAGAATAATAATTTTTTCTTGCTCATCTCTCTTTATATATTCATATTCAATGATTTAAAATAAAAGATGTTTTCAATTTATAGGTTGTTTTCTTTAAATAGTTAAAATTAATTGCTTAATTATTTCAAGATTTATTATAATATATATATATATTATATAATACAAATTAACCTTTAATACCAATTTAATTTTAAATTTTTGACAGTTTTATGTTTTTATGATTGGAAAAGGTTGGATCTATCCTTAGGTCCTGTGGTCCATTTTGTTAATTTGTTAGTATGATGGAATAGTTGCCTAAATTCAAGGCAAACCTGGCTCAATATAAAATATTTCTATGGTATATATGTATACCTTTATATATTCTTTGTTTTACTATTCATCCTCACTTTTACTATCTCTTCATTTAAAAATAAAATCGTTACTATGTTTTATTGTTCTTGAACTGTGAAAATATTAACTTATTTTTTTTTATTTATATAATAAATTAATTTACACAAGATTAATTAAATTTTTTAAAAATCTAACAAACAAAAAACAAATCAAGGGAATCATATTTATTGAAAATAAATAATAAAAATCCAATGCAATGTATTATATATATGAGTGAAATGCTTTTCCAAAGGATTCAAGAGACATAAAGGACATTATTTTTGAATTCAGGTTAACGTTAGTGTGTAGCGTGTACTCGGCTGATGTTTGATCTCTTCCGGTTCAAAGACCATTTATAACGCATTGACGTCCTCTCTTATCGAGCTAATGTTACCTGCATTAGGTGTTTGGATTCAATATGAAAAGCTTATGGGAGGGCAATTGATATCCTTACATCTTAAGTCACTTTGTAAAGTTTTCAGGGAAAAAGTTGAAGAAAAATGTCCGGGAAAAGAAGAAAAAAAAATTAGATCGTTTTTGTACGAGAAAATAATATATAAAATGGAAGAGATTAATATTAATTATATTTGTTCATTCAGAATAAGATAATTGTTCATTACATTTGGAATTTAAATTTTAGATGAAAAAAATATTAATCATTTTTAGATCAGATATAATTATATGAGTTAGTTAAAAAAGAAATGATAAATACGAATATTTCTTTCAAGTAAATTGTATTTGAACTTTCTCTTCTTCTTTAGGCAACGTATATGGTATACTTAAAGACTTTTCATCTGCTATTTGATTATTTTGGATTATAAAAGTTTCTTCTATCTTAATCCAATCATTTAACTGCTCCAATTTTATAAATGAAGAGAGAAATGTGAAACAAAAATTTTAGAGGAATTGAAAATTACACTATTATTAAATAGATTTAATTTTCAAGAAACAAAATAATATTGATTTGTGTTTGTATGAGAGAGAGAGAGAGAGAGAAGGTGGTGGAAGGGGAATAAGGAAGATTTTGACGAAGGAAACAAAAATGGATGTCAAAATTGAAAATAAAACAAAACTAAGGACTTTTGACAGTCGCTTAGCAGCTTTTCTGTTTCAAGCAGGCGACAAATCAGGTTTACATAAGAATAGAATTAAGTTGAAACTTAATTGAAGATGGCGCTCTAATTGAATCAATCCACCAGCTTTTCGTTGGGGCTTAAAGCTTTGTGCTTGACGTGTTTTCGAACACACCAAGGCCCGCTCTCCTCGCGCGATCCGATCCAATTCCTTATTACTTTATAATTAACAGCTATAATCGCTTTCCTTTTTTTAAGCAATCGACTACGCTTTTGGTCAAAAACTAATTTTAATTACCCCTGGTGCTAAGGGACTGATTGCAATTAAGTGATAAAGCCGAGCTTCTTCAAAGACGAGACCAAGTTCATATAAAAGACTCAGCTTTTTAATGATGTCAGTTTTTTACAAAGTGTAATTGAGCAATTCTATTTTACATTGTAATTTTGAATCAGGAAAAAGGAATAAAATGAAATCTTCTCCTAATTACTTTCAATAAAATATTTCATAATTAATTTTATCAAAAAATAAGTGTAATCTTATTTATTCATTCTTAAGAACTATTATTATATTTTAAGATGATCTTAAATAATCAAGTTACTATGTAACTGTAATATTATTGTGTATTTGTTAAGATTTGCTATTATATGTAATATTTTTTATTATCGATTAGAAAATATATTTAATAGATTATGTATTTAATTTTGCTATATGTGTAACTAGATCAAAGAGAATGAGAAAATTAATTATAGTTTCCATGAATTGAGACTAAATGAGTAATTCACCGGTAAGATCAATGATATTATGTTTAGTTACCATTATCAGAATAGAAAATAATAGAAATTAAATCATTTTAATAAATAAATAATTCATTAAAATAAAATGAGGTATTATGTGTTATCATTCATTTTCAAATACTACATTATTATGAATATAAATAAATGTGGTTATACAGAGAAACCAGATGTTTAATACCACCAAATATTAAAGTAAAAACATTCAAAACATTCAATGTTTTATAAATTTCAATGATAACATATAAAATAACAAATATCTATTTATTCAGGTGTATAATATAATTATAAATCTTTTTAATTTTAGATATATTTAATAATTAAATTATTATAATGAATAATAAAGATAAGATTGTAAAAATAAATTACATACCATTTTGTTGTTAATTTCATGAAAGTGAATTTCGCATACTTTATCTACTACATCTTCACTCTGGAACGTTACAAATCCAAATCCTGAAAACAAACAAAAAAACACGTTATTAATAATTCGGAAATTAAAAATTCATAATTATAGATAAATATATTATAATAATAACTACAAATATATACATATATATATGTATATATATATATTTGAGAAACAACAAATTCAAATACTATTTACGGAATTATTATACCATTCACCTGTAAATAAATAAAAATAAAAATGAATTAATAATATTTTATTGTTTATTTCCTCAATGAAGGCCGTAAACGGATTGTAAAATATATTTAAGGAATGAGATAAACCCTTTTCAGTTGGACTTGAAATCTGATTTGCGATAAGGTAATGAAAAAATTTATCTTGGTCATTTTTTCTTTTTCATTTGTCGGCAAGGTATCTAGTTTAATTCAATAAATAGTAAAAGGGTCCTGACGAGATGAGATCCGATGTTTGTCCTTGTCCTTATTACTGGCTATATATGAGCCGAGAGCGTGGCTTCAATTCCCGGGCCGTATCCCACTTATCTGGGACGCACCGTCAGCATTTTATCAGCCGCGAAGCCGTTCTTTATGTGGGCATCGCGGCTGCTGGGCTCTTATTAAGGGAGGATTGCTGGGACTCGGCCATTTCGAGCAAATGCCGCAGTCAATGTCGTAAAAAAATCCTCCGACCGCAAACCAAGTGCACGAGCAAAGCTAATTCGCCAACCCAACAGGCAAAAGCAGAATGAGGCAGGAAGTGGGGAGGGAAGGCAGGGGTTGGAAAAAACAGTAATTAACCACGAGAAGAGAAGTGGGATGTGTCAGGGACAGTTCAATTTAAATGTACAAATTCATATAAAACAATAACTGGAAATGTTCTCTCCATTTTAATTATGCTTATTTATGTAATCATCGCAAGTAAAGTAAAAGGGAGTGGGGGGGAAGAGATAAAGAGAGATAAGCAAAAAGGAGATTAAAAAAAATAAAATAATCCTAGTATAAAATAAACATTAATTTAAATTCCTCTGTGGTCATTTTATTTTAAGTGTACTTAGAAATTATCCGAACATAATCATGATAATATGCGAAATATAAAGATAACGATTGTAACATAATAATTCCAATTGCATTGGAATAAACAAAATGAAATTACTATCGATTTCTATATTATTTCACGTTATATATAAAAATTTTGTCTACAACGATATCAAATTTTTCAAAAAATGATCTTATACTATATTATCATCATTAATACATCATCATCAATAATGACATTAAATGTTTGATTAAATATTCTTAAATAAATAAAATTTGAAATTTACATGAGAAATGAATGTAGAACCAATATAATTGGGATTTTCCATTAAATGTAATGCAGAACAATGAATAGATTATGATGAGTGAATACAAACTGCTTTACAGTCTTAATCATGGCTACTATTCAAATGCTAAATGCATTAATTACTGCAGACACCCGTTGCCAAGTGTTTGATGCATACATGATGGATGTGGGCGGGATCCGCATATGCAATTAGACGGCTCGTTATCGCCTTGAGAGGAGGGTTTTCAACCACCCACACCCTTCTGGGACCTATAGATTGGACGGTATCTGAGAGATGGTCATGAAGCTGGGAGTTAATGTCTATAGATTAATATTAATATGAGTATAAATACATAGTAACATCTTTATTGCCTTTAAATCAAGTGTCACTAGCAACAATAATTATTATTGTTTCTTTAAAAGCATTCTTCTATATATATAGGGTGGTCGAAAAAGTCTTTTCGTATTTTGTCCATAGATGTCGTTGGAATCGTATATCTCCAGTGCTACCAATCACATTGTGTCATACCATATAGTGTTGGAAAGGTGAAATTTCAAGCTTCATTTAACATTAAAGAAAATTAAATTTGGTGAAGCTGAACAAAAGTTAGAGCTTTTCAAAAATGAGTGAAAATAATGAAGAAATTCGCTATATTTTGAAATTTTTGTATAAAAAAGGGAAGAATGCCACGCAAGCCGCCAATGAAATTTGTGAAGTTCACGGAGACGATGCTATATCAGTTCGTGTAGCACAACAATGGTTCGCTCGCTTTCGTTCTGGAAATTTCGATGTGAAAGATGCACCTCGTTCTGGTCTGGTTAAATCGTTGAAAAAGTCGATGAAATTATGGAAAAGATTGATAAGGACCGTCACATAAGCAGCCATGACATTGCCAAGGAACTAAACATTCATCATCAAACGGTTTTGAAGCATTTGAAAAAGGCTGGCTACAAAAAGAAGCTTGATGTGTGGGTACCACATGATTAGAAATACTAAAAGACTTTTTCGGCTACCCTATATATAAAGGTTTTTGTCTGCACTTTGCTCAGAATTTAAATTTTTTTGCATATCTTTGCTTTTCATGACTTCTAGAATCCAAAAGTGATTTTAGAATTGTTCATGTATGTCTGTCTATCTGTCCGGAAAATTGGGACGATTTAGAATCAAAATTGGCTGAACCGATTTCTATGAAATTATATCACAATATTCTTATATTTGAACATAGGCTATATATTATATCAATATCTATTTATTAATCGCAGAAATTAATTTTTAAAAATTTATATAATACTCCCTGTTGTCATTCAGCGCTTCTGGTCGATTCATTTCCCACAGTGAATATAAAATTAATAATTCTAAAAATTTCCATATAAAGTATGTTTATAATATTTAAATTTTTATTTTAATTACTAATATTCAAATATCATTTTAATTATTTTTATTTGATTTATTGATTATATAAAAATTAAAATATGATTTTTTTAGACAAATGATAGAATGGAGTTGTATAAAATTTTTGTCTTTTGAAAATTGGGTAAAGTTTTAAATTGTTTTTATATCCAAATGATTATATTCTATTATAATTTATTAATAGGTTTCTTTTTAAGTTTATTATGTTTAATAAATTTTCTTTTATGATGTGATATTAATGATTATTGAAATAAAATGAATGAAACCTTTTGCATACAGACTTTCAACCAAATACTATGTATTCGGGGTGAGGGGGGGTCAGGGGGCAGAGCCCTGTTTCCAGGTGAGAAGAGCGCCGAAAGCGGTTTGAGTAGCTAGTTATAATATAAAAAAAAATAATATACTTGTAAATAGTAGTAAACAAGTATAATTAATGGTATTCATAAAAGAAAATATCTTTCTGATACCAAAAAGAGATTTGCTGCTTATTTGATCCAAAAGAAGTATTTCCATCCTTCGTTGAAATGTGTCGTGTCAAATGTTTATATTCTAAAAGCTTCGAGTCGAAACCCATTTCATCCCACTAACAGGGGAGTAGTTGATGTGTTTTACCTAAAATGGAATTCTTGAGAGTGAATCTTTTGCTGCTCGAGGTTTTGTGGAGGGAGATGGCAACTGAAAAAGTCATTGGATGTTTCAAAAGAGTGGTTCATCGGACGTTTCGTTTCTTCTCTTTACTCCTCTGTTTCGAATCACAAACAGTCTCGAAGATTAAATGAAAATGGAGATTAAAATTTCATGCCTGACCGAGCGAAGGCTCCAAGCCGCCGGGAATATTGCACGAGGCAATCTCAGATTGCGAATGCCACTTTGGGGCAGAAAATGTTCATCGGACCTCACTTATTTGCGCCATCACCACATTACAAATAAATATTATTTGAACTATCTACATCAATGTAAAAAAAAGAAACAAGTGCCCATTTAATTTTAACATGGTTTTGCAATCTAAATATTAATTAAACAAAGAGAACGAAAATTTAACGTAAAGGACTCTCCGTTAAAACCCTGAGCGGTTTGTTTATATGATCCGATTGTGGCCTGCAACTGGCTTTCAGGGAGGATTTGTTAGGGGACGAGGACCCTCGCATCAACGATTATGCTCTTTCCTTATTTGCTGCTCGGATTAGTGACTTTTTCTGCATTAGCAATGTTTTTTTTTTACTTTCTTTTTTGTTCAATCTATTTGTATTACAAGCAACTTTAATATAATAATATTTACTAATTTCGAACACAGAGAGTATCTCTATAATAGAAGTTATTTCACACACACACACACTCATGGAGTGTAAAATTAGTTACTAAAATTTAACAATTGTGAAGAGATGACCTCAGGTTATACAAAAGTTCGCTCTCTAGTCGATTCATTATAGATAAATTATTTTCAAAGTTGATACTAACCTATGAAAAATATTCAATTTCTAGGACGAAATTTTCCTAAAATTAAAAGACCTCGTCCTTTAAATGTTCTTTTTTATCATCAACGTTTTTTTTCGTTTTTACCGACCGACGATAGTAAGGGAGGTATTGTTTTCACACCAAATTTCACATGTGGAGATTTTTACATATCTCCACGAATCATGCATTTTCTAAACAGAAAAAAGTATTTTTAGCATGATGTCTGTCCGTCCGTCCGTCCGTCCGTATAGATGTGTACAGCCTGAACGGCTCAACGGATTTTGATGAAATTTGGTATATTTACTTAATGCATCAGTGGAATGAATTGATCAACTTTTGGTGCAAATCCGGAAACCGGAAGTGGTAGTATTAGCGATCGACGATAGGAAGGGAAGGGTTATTTTCATACCAAATTTTACATGAGGAGATTTTTTTACATATCACCACGAATGTATTGGTTTTATCCTCGGGAAAAATCATCTTCATATGTTTTTCTTAATTTAAAATTATATGACGTCACCCAGCCATTCATGACGTCACAGCCTGGTCTTACATATATATTATAAATAAAATAAAATTAAAAATATTTATGTTATATGCCTATATGTTTTTTATTACATTAATAGATATATTAAAATTATTTGAAATTGTTTCTGTAGCTGGAAATTAATTTACTTCAAACCGTCGATCGGTTCGGACCTGGCCACAGGTCAACTTATTAAATAATAATATAGAACTTTTATTTGTTTTATATAGTATTCATTTATTTAAATTCTTTAAATATTTACACTCATTTAAATAAATTCATATATAATTATGATATAATATATTATCTGTCTTAAAATATTTAATTAATTAAAGCCATAGATAAAGAATAAAAAATTAATTCCTTAGAGAGCTTCATTCATTAGAACCTTTACATTTATTTAACATCATCCTCTCTCTATTTAGTCGTGATATTCCACTAATGGTTAAATAATTCCCATTTATTTTTTTCCCCTTTATAATATATTGATCACAAATCTCTTAATACAGGAAAAATAAATATTGAAATATTCGCGCGTGGGCTCCCAGGAGGTTTAAACGCTCTTCAAAATTAAACCCTACGTGATTTCCTCGCCTGGCAGAGCACCTCATTGACATTTTTCATTAAAGGTCATACTAAAAGATCGCTTTTCAAGCTCCAAGTCTTTGCATTTATCACAATTCCATTTATTTTTTTTTCTTGATTAAAATAAAATATATCTTTTGAAATTAAAATGAAAAAAAAAATGAATGTAATAGAATATTTTAAAACTAAATTCGCAAGTGAATTTCATTCATATTTGATAACTAAAAAAATTAAAATGCTTTTTCTTTAAATATTTAATAATAAAAATTTATTAATAAATTAATAAATTTAACTGTAAGCACTAAATGACTACTAAAATTAAACTAACTTAAAAAAAATATAAAATTTAATAAGAATAATTTTTAACAGTCTAAAAGTTTCAAGTTTATTGATATATTTGCTTTTGGTTTTTATACTTTCATCACATGTCTTCTTCTTCTAATTTAGTTTTATTTAAAAATTAATCTTCTAAGTTTTATTATTTTTACTATCTCGTAAGAGATAGTATTGCGATCACGAAAATTTTCGATGTTGATATTTTGATGTTTTTATACGTTTTGAAGGTTCCTGAATCATTTTCACTAAGGTTGAGAAAAATGTCTGTGTGTGTATGTATGTAACCAAGATTACGCAAAAACGGTTTGTGCTAGAATGATGAAATTTGGTACATGAGCATTATTCAAAATTCATCGTTTTCTATCAACTTTTGAGAAATGTAGCTCAACCGGAAGAGGGTCATAACTTACAACGTTTTGATTTTTTTTCCTCTAAAATGACCGTAAAAATAAAGATATATGTTTGATAATTTTTCACATGATTAATAATTGTATAAAACTGCTATATATAGAATTTCAGCTTGATTGATACGCTGAAATTAACAGAATTAATTTGTTAACACTGCAAATCTCACGCGCCAACACGTGACGTGGTGCCATCAACAAAAAGCCAAACATGTGATGGTTTAATATTTAATTTAAATATATTATAATATATTATGTTATTTAATCCTATTCAACTTGCGAGATAGTCGAGTGGAGACACTCCAGCTAATTTAAGTTTAATTTTATTGAATATCAACTTGAATCTAATAACATTATCCATAAGTTTTTTTCAAAATATTATTTTGATAAATTATTAAATTATTATAGTAAGTACTCCAAATTTTGAAGAAGATATTTTAGAAAAATAACAACTATTAATACTAATATTTTTTTTATAATATTATATTTTTGATTTGGAGAAATAAAATTGACCCTTAAAATAATTTTATCTATAAATAATAATTGAAAGTTCAAAGTTTTAATTAAAAAATTATAATTAGAAATGATTGTAATTATGAATGAAGTTTAATATAAGAATACATTCATAATGCTCTTATATTATTAAAATCAAATATTAACTTTGACAAATTTATATATAAATTTTACAAAATTACTGTTTTCTCTTTTAAGAAAACAATAAAATTTTCAACTTATAAAAATCAAATATCAAAACAAGTTTGTTTAGTTAAATTTAACAAACAAATGTGATAAAAAAAAAATGAATCTATAACAAACGAAGGAATTGGATTTATTTGGTGCAATGGGAGATTGAATTAAACCCCACCTGTTTGTACAAAAGGATTGGCTAAAGCAAAACGCTAACGAAAGGTAACTAGAACTTTGTCTCGGTGGTCAATATTTGCATTGGCCAAATGCCCCTGGTGGCCGACATACGAGCAGGATCGGCGACTCTTCAAATGAAGCGTAAAACAGCTTTGAACGAATAGAATAAAAAAACAGTCCAATCGCAATAAATATAGGTTGTTGAATTTTAAAGCGTTTTGTGTTGAGTGTACTAGTAAAAGAGAGAAGATGATATTTTGATTTGTGAATTGGATCAATAACTTAAATAAAATAAAAAAAAATGAATACATATTTGTTAAGTAATGAAAAGACAAAAAATAAATTTTTGAAATAATTAAGTTTGAAAAATAAAAAAAAAAATATTATTCTATGATGAATAATCTTTATAAGTTATTTATTTTATTCACTAAAAAAAGCACATTAAAAAATATGACTTCATAAATTTTTTATAGTCAAAGTCCCATTAGAAAGGCATATGACTTGAGCTATAATTAAAGGAGATTATATATTAAATGTCAAATAAAGAATATTTGTTCGTATGGAAGGACAAAATATTCAAAGATATTATTAACAATCTCTCAAGGATAATTATTTATTAGAGAATTAATTAAAATGAAATATTTGATTATGTTACATCTATGGTCTTTTGTTTATTCTATTATTATATTTTACATTTTATATATATATAATATTAAATTTAATTAATCTCTATTTATTCAATTTTAGAATATTTAACTTCTTTGAAAAAAAAAAACATTTAAGTTTTTATGTGAAAATTTATTTTTTCTTTTTAACTCTATTTTTATTTACTTCATATAGAAGTTGTTCTATCTATATTTTTAGTCACTGGTTGCAATTGATGCACGGGATACAATGAAATATGAGGTGGTAGGGTGCATAGACAGGCGCCCGAGGAATTCCAATTGGAGAAGAACAAGGCATCGGTGTTAACTCGATTAGAGGCGTCTTCTTGTTCCCGTCACTCACTTGAACTATTCGACATGTTTCCATCTCCTTCTCGGCTAATTTTCTCCTTGAATTGATACAGGAGACTCGTCCATGCAGGTGGAAAAAAGACGCCACGCCCTCCAGCGATTGACGCCTCCCACCGAAGCAACCATCCAAGCCCAAGAGATTTTTTTGGTCGCATCCCAATTCAACCATACTTCTTTTTTTTTACATTCCAAATAATTTAAAGATTTTAACTTATTTAAAGGAAAACAACTTAAATTTGTATTGTAATTTCTTTATTACATTATTATCAGGGCTTCGAACCGTTATTTTTTTCGTTTCGGTTTTCGTTCCGGTTCAATAAAAAAAAAAAATATCAGTTCGGTTCCGGTTTTCGTTCCGGCAAAAATAACGGTTTTTTTCGGTTTTTGGTTTTCGGTTCAGCTCCGATTAATTAATTTTAAAGACCTTTTATTTGTATTAGAAATTTAGGTCGGGGTATGCCGAGTCTGCCATAAATATATAAAAATATTTCTTGCTACCACCCTAAATCATACTACATGAATTGATACAATCTATATATATAAAGGAGAGTGTTTGTATGTATGTATGTATGTATATATGTATGTAATTTGTTTACTTTTTTGCTGTCATAGAAACAAACAAAAAAGAAATTTCCTACTTAACCGACACTTTACCGGTAATTTAGAATTATGAACATCAAAAAATAAGAAACGATTTCTATGAAATTACATCACAATATTCTTATATATCTCTATGGTAACATAGGCTATAGATTTTATTAATATCTAATTCTAATCAATAACCGCAGAATTTAATTTTTTAAAGTTTATATAGTTCTCCGTGTTGTTCATTCAAGAGCCAGGCGTGGCCCACTGACTGGCGGACTCATTTTACACAATGTATATAACTAGCAATCAAAGAATTATTATTTTAATATTTAACTTTTTATTTTAAATTCTAATATTCAAATATCATTTCAATTAAATAATTTATTCTAAAAGTTCTCATTTTAATTAATATAATAAAATATTTAAATCATATTTAACTTAAATTATTTTGTATTTATTCTTTCTATATTTGAATACTTCTTTTATTTTAGGGGGGGAATTAACTATGATCTAAAAAAATTAATAAATGAACTTAATAATAAAAAATCAAATAAATCCATTAATTTAAATTAATACTATTAATGAATGTATATATTGTTAATTTATCTTTAGTTTTATCAATACTTTTATACCGTTAATTTTTATAAATTGTCTCAAGTCTCTAACATTGCATTTTCTCAAATTTTATTATAATTAAAAATATTCAATAAAAATCAAGCAATGAAATTAAAATATCAAAATGAAATGATCAAGAAATATTATACTCTATTATAACATATACAATACTTATAACTATAGGCGGAGGAAATATTAGACGATATCATTGCGGGTTCATGCCAAATCGATCAACATTAATTAAGATATTTTCATTATGACAGATATTAAAAAAACCGCGAATTCAATATTTCTGTTCACTAATTATTTGTAGACTTTAGTAAAACCTACGCATGACTCAATAGATTCGGATAAAATTTTTCAAATTTTGATCTTAAAATTTATCTTGAAGGTAGTAAAGAAAGAGTAAGATGTGGAAATCAATTGTAAAATATTAGGTTACCCAGACGACTTAAATATAATAGGAGATTCGGCAATTGCAATTACAGATAGCAAGGAAAAATTAATCGAGGTAGGAAAAGAGATGAGGTTTGAAATTAATAATGATAAATAAATATATTTAGAAACAAACAGGAGCAGTATTAACATATAAAATGTAGAATTTGAATATGTAGAAAAATTGAATGTAATCACGAAGGATAATAATATTTGAGAAGAATTTAAATCGAAGTTGCAATCGGGAAACGCCTGTTATCATGCAGTAAAGAGGCTTATCTCGTCAAAATTATTATAAAAGGGAATGAAAATTAAAATATATAAAACAATTATTTTGTCTGTTGTATTATATGAGTGTGAGACATGGTCTATGATCTTAGTAGATGAGAGTGGATTCAGAGTATTTGAGAATAGGATTGGGCCAAAGATGAGGACACCAGGGAATGACGTAAGAAAGATGGAACAGAGGCTCAGGATAAGGACACTTGGAGAAATGTGGTTGTAGCTGCCAAGAACTTTCGAGTAGATAGTTATAACATATTCAATAAAAATATATATAATTAATTTACTGATTAAATTAAAATATATTTTAAATAATCACACAATAAGAAATGAATGTTTTATGTTATACATTGATTGAAACAAAATGGATGAAAACCTTTTACTACTTTCAACCAAATACTATGTACCACTCGGGGGTACAGGGGGCGGAGCCCCCGTCTAGATGTGAAGAGCGACGAAGGAGCTCTGAGCAGCTAGTATAATATAAATAATAATAATTAATTAAAGGTATAATAATTAGAAGTATATAATATAAGATGTTAATATAATTTATTAAACGAAACAAATAAGTATGAATATTTTTTTACATCCTTCTACTTTCAAACACTCAACAAACGAAACAAATTCGTATATTTAATGTTAAAGTATACAGGATTCTTGGATATATTTACTTATAATTATAACTAGAATTATAAAAGATGAAAATTATACCTCTAATTATTAAAATATCTTCTAATATATTTTCATTTAAACTATTTCTATTGTCTCGTAAAATAAACTTTAAACCAGAGAAAGCTCTTTCAACACTAACTTGTGTTGCAGTATCTCCTAAAACCACCATTGCAATTTTGTTAAAATGAGGATATGTATTTTTATTTTCCTCCCAAAATTCTAAAATAAGTTTTTTACTGTCTAATCTTCGTACTTGGTCAAAGTTATACAATATTTGTTTAAATTTATTTAATAATTTTATTTATATTTATGAATCATTTTCTTTATATCAATACATAACCCTGTAACAAATGGAATAAATAATTTAAAAAATTAATACTATCATTAAATCAAAATATCAGTATTAAACAAACGATGAAAACATTAAATTCTGTATTGCGACTACGAGACGCTGCCAACACAACCGAAGGGAGAGTATGACTAGGACACTAATTTTTGAAACAAAGTTTTTAGCGACACCATGCAGTGCGAGGCATAACTAATTGAAAAAAATTCGGGCTTGGGTGTTGCCAAAACACCTCTTGTGGCAACTCTGGATTGAACACGTACTGAACCGAAATAAACCGATATTATTTTTTTCGGTTCAGCTCCGGTTTTCGTTCCGACAAAAATAACGGTTTTTTTCGGTTTTCGGTTTTCGGTTCAGTTCCGGTTCGAAGCCCTGATTATTATATTAGGAAATTATTTTATAAAAAAATAAGTTGACCTGTGGCCAGGTTCGAACCGACAGACGGTTTGAAATAAATTAATTTCCAGCTACAGAAACAATTTCAAATAATTTTAATATATCTATTAATGTAATAAAAAACGGGTATGAATATAACATAAATATTTTTAATTTTATTTTATTTATAATATATAGCTGAAGTAGCCTGCGTTGTCCGTGATTATAATAAGGAGGCTGTGACGTCATGAAGGACTGGGTAACGTCATATAATTTTAAATTAAGAAAAACATAATGAAGATGATTTTTCCTGAGGATAAAACCAATACATTCGTGGTGATATGTAAAAAAATCTCCTCATGTGAAATTTGGTGTGAAAATAACCCTGCCCTTCCTATCGTCGATCGCTAATACTACCACTTCCGGTTTCCGGATTTGCACCAAAAGTTGATCAATTCATCCCACTGATGCATTAAGTAAATATACCAAATTTCATCAAAATCCGTTGAGCCGTTCAGGCTGTACACATCTATACGGACGGACAGACGGACGGACGGACAGACGTACAGAAATCATGCTAAAAATACTTTTTTCTGTTAAGAAAATGCATGATTCGTGGAGATATGTAAAAATCTCCACATGTGAAATTTGGTGTGAAAACAATACCTCCCTTACTATCGTCGCTCGGTAAAAACAAGAAATATCTAACCATAAATGGGTTTAATTAATATTTTAAAGTAATTTTCAATTGTAAAATTATTAAATTAAAAAGAAATATAAATATATTCCTTTCTAATTTTTAAACTATTTTTCACCCGCTTCCCTGTCTAAATAAATGATCACGTCTTCGATTCATATTAAAAATAATAAAAATATAATACATTTTGCTTAATGTCCAAAAATACCGTTGTAAAAATAAATGAGAAAATTGCCAATCAATCATGTTAAATTGATAGTTAAATGAGAAAAGTGCATGAATAATTTGATAAAAATGATTGATTTGATACATCCCTGATTTTTATATGTCCTATTATAAAATAATTTATTTTAATTTTAATTAAATTATTCAAAATATTTTAAAGAATTATAAAATAATTATGATTTCCATTGTTCGATTAAAACATCATTTTTAATAATAACTTAAAACGATTATTCTATGATAATAATAATATAGAGATTAGTTCCACAATAAGGTATATGAAATCATAATATTTTGAAGATATTCCCAAAATATTATTATTTTAAAATATACATTTTAGATGAATGTTATGTGTATTTTAGATGTTAATCTTTCCATAACAGCCGATTAACTAAAATTTAATTAGCATTTCAATTTAATAATTGTTCGTGCTTTTATAAAAAATAATAATTGACAAACAACTCCTTTATCAGCATATGAACAAAATTATATTATTAAAGTAGCCTTATGCAATCATAGCAACGAATGAATACAAATAACCAAAAAATTAATAAATCTTTAAATTATAGGATCTCAAAAGATGGTTAAATAAAATTTACAAGATCATAAATAAATAAATAAAAGAAATCATCTACCTTGTCTTGTTGCCAGAGTCGAAAATGAGCCATTATAAAGAATAAATCACTCCTTCCCTCTCCCTGGGGCAAACATAAAATTTCTGCTGATCATTTAAATCAACCCCCACTTTTTTAAAATATTTACATATTTAACACTGTTGAGTTGGTATTATGTCATTTCTATTTACCTAAGAAATATTTATGTATTTGTATTTAATTAGAGGCTTGTTTATTTATTATTTATTATTTATTTAATTTTGTTTATATAGAACATAAAAAAAATAAAATAAAAAGGAATTCGTTTTTTTATATTCATTGCCCCGTTAATTCAGTTACTATTTATGTGCTTTATCATATTCCAATATAATGCTGAAAAAATAATTATATATTGGTATTAAGTGTTTCTTTTTGAAGATTTACTTTCGTTTATTTATTATCTTTCATTAATTAAGATAACACATGTTATAAAATCTATATACACCTCTATAAAAAAAGGCTTTTGTCCGTTGTCAATTCAATTAAATAATTTATTCTAAAAGTTCTCATTTTAATTAATTTAATAAAATATTTAAATCATATTTTTATCTTAAATTATTTTTTATTTATTTGAATATTAGATTCTAAAATAAAAAGTTAAATATTATAATAATTCTTTGATTGGGAATCGCTATGATAATTAATTTATATTCATTGTGTAAAATGAGTCCGCTTGGTCAGTGGGCCACGCAAGGCTCTTGAATGAACAACACGGAGAATGATATAAACTTTAAAAAATTAATTTCTGCGGTTAGATATTAATAAAATTTATAGCTTATGTTACTATAGAGGTATATAAGAATATTGTGATATAATTTCATAGGAATCTGTTCAGCCAATTTTGAGTCTATAACATCCTCATTTTCCGGACAGACAGACAGACATGAAAAATTCTAAAGTCACTTTTGGATTCTAGAGGTCACATGAAACGCGAAGATATGCAGAAATTTTTAAATTCTGAGCAATGTGCGGACAAAAATAGATTTACTGATTAAATTAAAATATATTTTAAATAAGAACACAAAAAGAAATGAATGTTTTATGTTATATACTGATTGAAACAAAATGGATGAAAACCTTTTACTACTTTCAAACAAATACTAAGTACCACTCGGGGGTACATGGGGCGGAGCCCCCGTCTAGGTGTGAAGAGCGCCGAAGACGCTCTGAGCAGCTAGTATAAATTTAAAATTATTTCTATAAATAAATTCGTTATCATATTCCTATTAATTACTATAGTTATTTAAATTACTTTATAATTAAAATAATTTGATTATTTTTGAGGGCTTTTAAAATATTAAAATAATAAAATGATTAATTCATTCCACATTAATTTTTCTTTTTAAAAAAGAGAAAGAATCAAAAGACTTTTTATTAAATAACTTTTGTTGATGTTAAATCTATTATTATATTTTATAGGAGAGGGGGATATATCTAATAAAAGAACAACGTAAATTTAAGAAAGGGGGTTAAAACGAAGTGTAGAAGGAATAAATATTATTTGTTAAATAAACTTTATAGAACAAAAATAATTGAAAACAGAAAAGTTTTTAAATCTTTAAATGGAATATTAAATTTACCAACTCGAATTAATTTTTATATATCAATTTATTTATTGTTTTATTTTTACTAATATTCTATTAAGATATTTCGATGGTAGAAAAGTTATATATAGGTAAATGAAAAAATTCTAATTATACTTTCAGTACGAAATTAAATTCGTGGAATTTACTTGTAAAAACTCATTTAGACATGTCTGTTAAAAGAGAGAGGCAAAACCTCTTATTCAAACTGGAAAGGAAATTTGAAATGTAATAGATTTTCGATCTCCCCACTTTTCAAAGGATGAACTGTGAATTTGATTAAAAAGGAATTTATTGCGCCACTAATGAAAGATTTTCGAAGTGAAGTGAATATATTTTATTTCATTGTTTTTTTTTTTTAAATTTTAAACGTAATGGTTTCAATAGTATGTTACACAAATAAGTTCTTTTTCCAAACGGAAAGTTAAATTAATACTACACTCAAAATAAACAAAAAAATAGAAAAAATAAATTGATAAAAAAATAATTCATCTTTCATAAGAGTAAATAAATAAATGAAATAAATAAATTGTTTTGAACTAATGAAAAACTAAATTTTAAAATTAAGTGATTGTTTTAGAGATTAGACATTAAATTTATCGGTTAAATTTATAATAATATTAGATTATTATTGTATTGTATAATTCATGGGTTACATGAACCAGGGAATTTTCAGTTGTATATTTAATTTTGTAGATAAATGTATATTATAACGTCGTTTTCATAGTTATTAAAATATCACTAGATTAAGAACTGATTATGGATTCTCATGAGTTTTATTTTATTTATTGTTAGTATAGAATTAAAAGAGATAATAATAGAATGATCGAAATTATTATAAATTTAATCAATACTTTATATTGAACTTTTATAGTGTGATTATATATAAAATAGAAAAAATATGCAGATATATTTTATAATACTTTCGTAGTTAACGTTTGTTTTAATCATGCTTTTGGAAAAGTAAGATATCAAAGTGCTATCTACTTTCCCTCACAACGCTGAACCAGAAATAAATACCATTTGCCAAATGTTTATATAATTGAGATGCATTGAGTCAAGAGGATTACCGAGGAGTATATTCAAATTTTAATTAGAGAACGAGGACGAGTGGTCCAACCCACCCATGGGGCAGGTTAGCTCACTCTCCATGGGAAAACCATAACCGTTCATTCTGCTTTTGTTGGTTCAGATGAGAAATGATTTATTATTGGTCCTCGTAAGTCCGAATCCCATTTTATAACCGACCACAATCGGGTTAATCCGTAAATAAAATAATACAGTAGAACTGGGAAATTTAAACGCAACACCCCGTTAATGCTGACAATGTTCGTGTTGGCGAGGTATTATTCTCTCTCAATAACGATGCCAATGATACTTTAATTCCGCCCCTTCCGGCATGCGCGATAAATAAACAGTGTTTAGGGCCGACACCACGGCCAGTCAAATTATGATTTACTCGCTTCATTTGTTTGTTTCTCTCTTCCTTTCAGATGCATCAATGACGAGTTCAAACTGAATTAATGGACCAGAAATGCTTTGTGAATTAGTCTATGATTTGATTATTCTGTCAAAGGTGGAGTGGAGCATTTATATGGGAGAGAAAATAAACACCTACGACTAATGATAATGAGAATTATTCATTAATTATTGTCTTTTGTTTCTTTTAGATGATACTATTATTATTTGGTTCCGTCTATAATTGTAATTTCATTACAAAGAATCCATTTGATGTAATTAAAAACGTAATAACGGAAAGAGAAATCGATAATAAGTTTAGATTCTCATTTAGATTTATTTTATTTGTTTAGTATTAATGAGAAAGAAATTTCGCCATAATCATCTTTTAGCAAATAAATAAATAAATTAAAGTTAGTATTGACCAAACAAAATAAAAGAGATCAATTAATAAATAATCATTAAAATGAGTCATTTTTAACGAGAATAACAAAATCATGTATTAATTAAATATTCTTTTCCATCATTAATTAATAAAATATTTTAGTGAATATAAAATAATAAATAAATGTTATATAAAAAATTTCATTTCGGTTCAACATTTCAAAGCATTTGTATGTTTGTTAATTTCTCTAAATTTAAATAAAAATAAATAGTGACAAAAAAAAGTGTACATAAAATATCTTGTAAAAATAAAAAAGAGCTTTCTAAAGTCATTTATCTAAAGAATAAAAATTTAATAAAAGATGAACAAAATAAAATAAATGAACGACGTTGTGAATGGTTATTTTTTCATTTATATTCGGTTGAATTGTTTACAGAAATAATCTTCAAGTTGACTCATATATTCTATCACATAATTTAATTTTTTTCTTTTCATCAATCATATTTAAATAAAGTAATAGGTTAATATTATAACGAAAATTACAAGCAAAATATAATTCATTGAAATAAGGATAACAAATACGAATAATAAATAATAATTCTTGGGCATTAAGAAAAAAGAGATGATATTTTTATTTTCCTTTTCTTTTCTATTAATGAAAAAAGAGCAATTTTTTATCCAGAAAAAAAATCAATTCATTTCTCTGACAATTTAACAAACAAAATAAAGGATGATATAAAATTTTGTTTGATCTTATTAATTTATACAATATTATAGTAATATATTTTTATTTATAAAATATTCATTAATTATATTTTTTTTTAAATAAGTGAGTTAAAGATTTTTCAGTTTTAAAGTCATACAATAAATTATAATTTTTACTATCACGAAAATTTTCGACGTTGAGATTTTGATGTTTTTAAACGTTTTAAAGGTTCCTGAATCATTTTCACTAAGGTTGAGAAAAATGTCTGTGTGTATGTGTGTGTGTGTGTGTGTGTGTGTGTATGTAACCAAGATTACGCAAAAACGGTTTGAGCTAGAATGATGAAATTTGGTACATGAGCATTATTCAAAATTCATAGTTTTCTATCAACTTTTGAGAAATGTAGCTCAACCGGAAGAGGGTCATTACCTACAACGTTTTGATTTTTTTTCCTCTAAAGTGACCGTAAAAATAAAGATATATGTTTGATAATTTTTCACATGATTCATAATTGTATAAAACTGCTATATATAGAATTTCAGCTTGATTGAATCGCTGAAAGTACCAGAATTAATTTTTTAACACTGCAAATCTCACGCGCCTATACGTGACGTGATGCCATCAACAAAGAACCAAACATGCGCTGGTTTAATAAATATTATTTATTAATTTTAATTTATAATTTAATTAATTTAAATTAATATATGTTATTTAATCCAATTCAAATTTGCGAGATAGTCGAGTGGAGACACTCCAGCTAATTTACAATTAAAATTAATACTTTAAAATGTTAAGTAGTAACTGCCCGTATGTCTAATTTAAAATCTCTCCGTTTATATATGAAGAAAGTAATAGAAAAGAGAAAATCTGTCATCATACACACCCACACACATACAATATTCTGTAACATAAATATTATAATTTAAAATTTATAAATTTGTGTATTGTTTCCATTACATGGTAAAGAATCTTGTCTTGATTACTTATATTATATTAAGTTATTTGATTAAATTTCTTCAAAGGAAGGGTACAAGTATAAACTCTTCCTATGAATAATTAATGTTATTATTTATGTAAGTACTACATAGTATAGTGATGTAGTTTAGATCAGATTAAGTATTTCGATTAATGAACATGATAGAACAAGTTTAAAATTTTTTATTAAAGATAATGTCAGAAGTAATTAAAATATAGATTAAATATCTCTCTCTAACATATTAATTTTAAATTAAAACTGACTATTAATCAAACAATAGTTTAGTTTTGAACTTTGTTATAAGGCCTTGAAGTTAATCGCATCTTTTGTGGGATTACTTCGCGTTCCCCACTCTCTTTTACCAATCTGAAGGATGGCAACCACCTCATGCAGCCGGCAGCTCATTTGACTCCAATACCGACCCTTGGTCTTCTCTGAGCCCCTCTTTAAGACACCAGACAGCAAATCACTTTAAGCTCCTTGTTAACGTTACTTTACTGCTTTGCTCAAACGCCTGGTATTTTTTCTCTCTCTCTCTCTCTCTCTCTCTTTCTAACACTTCAGGCTTTTCTTTTTTTCAACTTGTCCAAGACAAACTTCATATTAGAGGACACTCAAAGAAATTTTCTTATTTCCATTTCTACAATACAATACAACAAAAATAATAATTGGTTAAAATAATTGTTCTTGAAAAAGTGCTTTATAATATGTAAAATATTTTTTACCTTATTAAGTTTATTTATTCGAATTTTTATTTACATTTCTATATATATATACATGCTTAGCTGAAATATTAAATATAGATTTATAATTATTTTCGATCCAAAAAATTTCAACAAAAAAAGATCAAAAATTAAAAATATATAAAAGGATCGAGATCTTTCAACATATCATTTCTCTGATCTCTTTTTTATCAGGTAAACAAACACAGATTAAAAACAAATTTAAGTAACATTTATATATATATATAATGCATAAAGGTGGAAAGAAGCCGGAAATAGGGCTAAGCCATTAAAATTGTAGTTAGTGTTCACTTTTTATAGTTTAAGTATATTTTTTAACACACTTTACTTAACTCACAGTGTCAGGTTGTCCGTGTGTTGTTTGTCTGCGGCATATTATAATCGATATTTCAAAAACTTCCCGTCATTTAATCAACTTGAAATTTTGCATACGCGCTTGCTCCTGCTAATAATACACGAATCAATTGAAAAATCCACTGAATTATTTATCTGTTAGTGGTAATTAATTAACTAAACTTTCATATGCGGAATATGGAATAGTTCACTATTTCAATCATAGATGGCGATAGCAGTTCTACAGACGCTGAAGCCCTGTTTTAAACTAAATTAATAAGAAATATTTAAAATAACGACTACATTTATTTACGTTAGACTAAAAAGTATAAAATAAATTTAAGCAAAAAGAAATCTTTTTAAAAAACACACTTAAAATTGCACTAAAAAGTAAAAAATAAAATCACTGTAAAGTGTGTGCGCTCAAATTATAATAACACCGTCAAACATTTGCTTCCACTATTGGGCGCACACACTTTACAGTGATTTTATTTTTTACTTTTTAGTGCAATTTTAAGTAAAGTGTGTTTTTTAAAAATATTTCTTTTTACTTAAATTTATTCATATTATAATTTTATTCAAATTTTTTGTTTTGTTTTGATTAAATATTTTATATATATAAGTGGATTTCGGAAGAAATTAAAAGAAATATTAATATAGTATAAAAGCTTTTTCATTGATTGGATATTATAAATTAAGAAAAGATATAAGAGCAGAATTAATGAAAGAGATAATATATCAGTAAAGAGTTTAGAAGAGGTTAAAGAAGACAAAGAAAAAAAGTTTCAAAGTGGTTAAATCGATGATGATAAGGACTAGACCTAAAAGAATACAACTAAAAATAAATTAGTATTTTGATATATTGGAATTAATTTTAGCATCTATAATAATTTAAAATCGAGATTTTATTAGTTTAGTTTAGAATGAATAATATCGTTTGAATTAAATCTGTCATAAAGGACTTACATCGTTCGTAGGTATTACGAGAGGGAAAGTAAATTGTTATAGATGAATATATTCATGTAAGTAAAAGGAGTCTAAATTCCAGATTGTAAAGCCAACATCAAAAACTTTCCCTCATCTATCAGAGGAAATATTAATGTTTATTTATATCAGACTGAAGAATAAAGTTTAGAAGATGGGTAATGAGAAATTAACCAGACAGATGAATCAGTCATTGGAGAATTTTATACCAGCTATATATTTTTTAATAGGAGAAATTACTTTCCTTCATGATGTTCTTAGTAAAATTATTAAATAGATCTTAAATGGATAGTAAAAATTATTCTCCTTTTAACTCATGAATCTAGTTTCAAGGGGATGATAGTATTTAATTATTTCATAATTTAATTGAGTGAAATAAGAGTTAAAACGTTATTCAGTCGTGTTATAGGCTGATATAGTCATTCATTTAATCCAAAATTTGCAGAAGGATACTGTCTGTTATTACATGGTGCTGGTTATCTTTAAGATGCGGGCCAGGTCGGCAATTAAATTTTACTCCATTCAGTTGTTAGCAAATAATTGAATAATCTAGAGAAGCTATAATAAGATCTTTGAATATTGCTTGGTGAAGTTTACCTTAAATGTGTTCAATTGTAACACGGATAAACTATTTAAAATTATTTCTTTGTTAAACATAATTTATTTAATAAGAATAAGAAAATATTTTTTATTTTAAGTAATCAAAATAAATTGTGAAAAATAGTTTAAAAATTAAATTAAATTAATTAAAATTAATAAAGATATTTAATTTTGCATTTATGACAATTGCATTTTTCATACCATAATCGATATATTCATTTTTAAAAAAAAATCAAAAAAAATCTGGAGTGTCTCCACTCGACTATCACGCAAATTTGAATTGGATTAAATAACATATATTAATTTAAATTAAATTAAATTAATTAAATTATAAATGAAAATTAATAAATAATATTTATTAAACCAGCGCATGTTTGGCTCTTTGTTGATGGCACCACGTCACGTGTTGGCGCGTGAGAATTGCAGTGTTAAAAAATTAATTCTGGTACTGTTAGCGATTCAATCAAGCTGAAATTCTATATATAGCAGTTTTATACAATTATTATTCATGTGAAAAATTATCAAACATATATCTTTATTTTTACGGTCACTTTAGAAGAAAAAAAAAATCAAAACGTTGTAGGTAATGACTCTCTTCCGGTTGAGCTACATTTCTCAAAAGTTGATAGAAAACTACGAATTTTGAATAATGCCCATGTACCAAATTTCATCATTCTAGCTCAAATCATTTTTGTGTAATCTTGACTACAAAAAATACATATACACACAGAGACATTTTTCTCAACCTTAGTGAAAATGATTCAGGAACCTTCAAAACGTATAAAAACATCAAAATCTCAACATCGAAAATTTTCGTGATCGCAATACTATCTCTGGCAAGATAGTAAAAACGTGAATTTATGATGAAATTATTTATTCCCATTTCTATAAAATCTTTGATTTTGAATTATATATTTTGATTTATTTTATATTTATAAATAATTGACATATGATATTTTTAAAATGTCATCTCTAAATTAGTATAATATATATAATCATTTTATACTACATTTCAGAAGGATTATATGACTTGAAAAGTGAGTTATTTAAATTGCAAAAAAATTACTAGAGGGATTGTTTTGTTTTTTTTGTTTTTTTTTTTGATTACTATCTCTTTCAATTTATGATACTCATCGTATATCTTTTATGAATCCCCATCCCCTAAATCAAATCAAATTCTTATCTAAACAAAATGAATCCCAGACGTTTTCCCTTCATCTTATAACAATCCGCCTTCGCGATTTTCGTATTTATATGAACCTCTTAGCTGATAGCTTTTTTGCTCTGATCAATTTTTTACAATCATCTAATAAAATTGTAAAGGGTAGATGGTCGTTCTAGAAGAGCGGTGCCGAGAAGTCTACCTATTCTAATAAAACATACACACGCAATCGACGAAGTAATTGGGAAAGACACGTGCGTGGCACGAATAAGGGAACGTCCACGTCAATGCCTATTAATAGCGTGCCAAGAGGAAATTGGTCACGAGTTGGACTGATGCTGATGCGTGTGACATTCCACCTGCCAAAAGAACCGTAGAGCTCAAGGAGATGTTGCAGTTTGGATGTCGGCCAGCCACTCTAGTCTAGAATTATCATCCCCATTTACTTCTCTCGAATGAAAATTGCCCATGCGATCTGGGAGGAATCTTAAAAACCTACAGTTCCTTTTCATCATTCATAAAAGATTTTGTTCTCTCCTACATTTTTTTCCCTCTATATATTTCCGAAGTTGTAATGTTGGAAATAAAAAGATAACATTCAATAGCGAATAATTTTATATGTATTCTATTTTTTTTTCAAATCTGATATTTATTTATTGTAGGCACAAAAAAGATATATTAATTATTCAATTAATTTAATTTTTATTTACAAGCACCAAGAAAAAAAATTAAATTCATTGGTATTAAAAAAGCTGGAGTGTCTCCTCTCGACTATCTCGCAATTTAAATTGGATTAAACAACATAATATATTATATTTCAATTAAATTTAATTAATTATAAATTATAAATTAAAATTAATAAATAATATTTATTAATGTTTCGCTCTTTGTTGATGGCACCACGTCACGTGTTGGCACGTGAGATTTGCAGTGGTAAAAAATTAATTCTGGTACTTTCAGCGATTAAATCAAGCTGAAATTCTATATATAGCAGTTTTATACAATTATTAATCATGTGAAAAATTATCAAACATATATCTTTATTTTTACGGTCACTTTAGAAGAAAAAAATCCAAACGTTGTAGGTAATGACCCTCTTCCGGTTGAACTACATTTCTCAAAAGTTGATAGAAAATACGAATGCCCATGTACCAAATTTCATCATTCTAGCTCAAACCGTTTTTGCGTAATCTTGGTTACACACACACACACACACACACACACTCACACACACACACACACACACTCACACACACACACACATATATATATATATATATATATATACATTTTTCTCAACCTTAGTGAAAATGATTCAGGAACCTTCAAAACGTATAAAAACATCAAAATCTCAACATCGAAAATTTTCGTGATCGCAATACTATCCCTTGCGAGATAGTAAAAATCATTGTTAGATTTTTAATATTAGTGAATTTAATGTTTAATTTTGAGTGGGGTTAAGGAAAAATAAAATAAAACTCAATGAACTCATTAAAAGCTATAAATTAAAATAGATTTTATTTAAAAAAAAAAATAATTTCCCATTTCTAATGAATTTTGAAATATGTTTTTGATGGATGCAAATATTTAATTTTTAATTTCCGTTCTATTAGTTTATTGATGGGAATGTTGATCTAATTCAATCGAATTCAAGGTAGTTTCCTCATTTATGGGCGGCATGTAATAAGACATCCAAGTGGCTCTCAATAATCCAGTTCTGATTGAGAAATTGGATTGAAACTCCTCTGGCTTTTCTCGCTTGGCCGACCCTTCGACTTAATTAAGGACATGACGACTAATTGCTCAAGAGATGGGTAGCTCCAAAAGACGAACTGAGGGATTTCTAGGAAAAGGGGTATTAAACGACGGTTAAACATCCCTTCTATAGGAGCCAATCATTCGTTTTTTTACAGAATATTTATAATATTAATTTATATTCAAAGTGAAAATAATTTATTTAATTGATATAGATTTTTTTAATATTAGAATAGTAAAAATAAATAAATCTTATATTCTATATTAAATATACTATTATTATAGTAAGTAAATTTATTTAAAATAAAAAAAAATTTTAAATATATTGTTTGAATAGTTAGGTAAGATCAAATTAGTGATTTAGTTAAAAAATTGATATCCTTTTAAATCGAAAAAACTAAAAGTTTATCTAAAATATAAGTAAAAAAGTAAAAAAAAAAAATAAATAAATAAATAAATCTAGAAAAAACCAAACAGTGCAAGATTTGTTATTACTTTTTAAATAAATCTAAAAATATTTGAAGTGGAATTTGAAAATATAGATCTGCTCCAAAACATTCAAGTCACTAGCTCAATAGAGAATAGTGATTAGTAAAATGAAATTTATATTTAGTTTGTGTTATGCTTTTTTGTTTTCTAATTTTTCAAAATTATTTTAAATGTTTGTTTATTTTAATGAAAATCATAGATTTATAAATTAAAAATTTAATGAAAATCAATTCAGATAATGCTAGCATATAATCAAGTATATCATGGAAATTTTTATTTTAGTTTAAATTAAATTTAATTTTGATTAAATAAATAATAAATAATTAGCTTAGTTCTTTTGGAATTTTTTTTTTCTCAACCCACATATTTAGAATTATTATATTTAATTAAGCTTAATTTATTTCTAAAATTTTGTTAAGTATTATTTAATTACCCTTATTATTAAATTTATTTGTTTTATTATTTATAAACTCTTTTACGTATATAATTGATTTGGTTCATTTTATATATAAATTGTTAGTAATAGTGTGAATTTTTATTTTTGGTAAAAAGTTGGTTTGATAATAAACATTCGACTTAACAGTTATTTTCTTTATTTATCTAACTGTCAATATGTATGAGTTTAATATAAACGAAAACCACATTGGTATTCTAATATTTCATAAAATAAATAACTTGGTCAGGGAGTAAAAAAGGAAATTGAGAGGCATAACTCAATGTGCTTGGCATTTTGATATATCGGATATAGTTTAGTTTTTCTTTCTTCATTATTTCATATATATATATATAAATATTTATAAATATATATATTAAAGTGGGAATTTCAAGTTAAAGCAAGTCAGAGTACATACGAAAGGGCTTTGATATATGCTGTCTCGGATGCAATAACTCGGAACAACCCTTCAGCTTTCATCTTATATCTACCATAATGCTTTCCGACATTAATATACATTTTCAATTTCTAAAGGAAGTAAAAATGGTCTAGCTAATATTTTCCAATCGTCCGCTTTTTGACAGACCAAATAATCTTTTTTGAGATTTCGTATATATAAGAAAAAAAAAACAACTCACTGTACACAAATATATAATGAATATAAATATTTTTATTTGGTAGATTATATGAAATATAATTAAAACATGTCACACAAAATTTCAATATCCGTAAAGAAAATTTAAATTTCATAATTCATATTCACATATATATATATATATATATATATATATACGAGGGTGTTCAAAGTATTCTCGGTAACGGGGTAATTTAGCAGTGACGAAGGGATTTAAATTATTTCAGTTGGTAACGACACTCCCTGAGAACATAACCTCAAAATTTCATTTATTTATCATTAGTACTAATCTAATTATCGTTGGTGTAAGAAGACCAGAATGACTGATGCGACAATGTTGAGAAAAATGCTTTGAAGAAATAAAGCATTCCCCTTACAGCCCAGACCTTGCCCCCAGTGATTACTTCTTGTTCCCCAACCTAAAAAAAAAGATCTTCGTGAAAAACGTTTTTCTGACTATGAAAAGCTGAAGGTGGCAATTAACGCCCATTTTGAGGACAAGGAGGAAAAATATTTTTTAGAGGGAATTCAAAAGTTAGTTTCCCGAGCAAACAAGTATATTGAGGTTATGGGGGACTACATTGAAAAATAAATTTTTGTTAGAAGTTTCTGCATTTTTTCCTTCATACCTATACCGAGAATACTTTGAACACCCCTCGTATATATATATATATATATCATATTTAGTCAAAATAATATTTAAATATAATCCAGGGAATTTCATTTAATAAATCAATTTATTAATTTAAAAACAAATAGAATCATATTCAAGTTATAAAATTTATTTGAATGTCCCCTTTAAGTCCAGAAAAAAACTTTAATGTGCTTCTCTTTTATAAAGGTATTTAATTTAACTTTTTATCGCTTTAATATCATCGAAGTATATTATTATTGTTTAATATTTTGATATTTTAATAAATTAATTTTAAAAAAATGAATTGATCAAATTATTTCTGATCCAAGTGTGTTCCAATTTTATATAATAAATAATTCCCATCTTTTATGTAAACAACTAGATAAATATTCTTATATCTTTCTAATAGAGAATCTAGTTTCATGCATTTTGCATACTACATTAATTTTATTACTTATATGTTTTTATAATTTAATATAGCTAGAATATAGTTCTTGCTAAATTTTGAATGGTTTTATTTTACAAAAGATATGATTATGTTTATTTTAAAAAGAATAGTAGTAATAATAACCAATAAATTTCTCATTTTTTAAAAAAAGAGATACTATTTCCCCCAGATGAGAAAACAAACAAAGAGGAAGAAAGATTTTGGAGAGGGGATATAATAGGATAATACAATTCTCCTAATTGGACTATTTGCTGGACGAGGAACCTAAGTATTAAAACATTTAGCTACTTTTTCTATTAATTTAATTGAAAATTTAGTATAGTATTACATTTAATTCTTTTTTTATGAATTTATTATTTTTTTTATAAATTTTGTATTATTTAAAATAAGAGAATATTTCTTACATCTAATTCTAAATTCTTTTTTTTTAATATTTCTTAAGTAGTATTAAAGTTAAACCTAATACTAAAGTTATATTTTAAAATATTTACTAATAAAGTAAATGTTTTAATTCTTTAACTACTGTTCGGTGAAATGAAAATTTACATTTTATGCAAATGTTTTCATTAGAATATTACTAATTTAGTAGGATGAATATCAGACTATCAATCATTTGATAAACAAGAAAAAAATTATTACTAAATATCAACTTAGGCCATAATAATAATAAATAATAATTCCTAGAAAAATATTGCCAACCTAAATATTTTTGATGAACATTACACATAGAAAGTAAATTGTATATGTACTTTTTGAAAATATTCAATTTTTCTATTTATTTATAGTACCATATTCAAAGCTATGAAAAAAAAGTATAAAAAATATGCTTCTATTTTATTTCTCCAGTATCCTTATGCGAAATATTTCCTCAAATTGTTCAAAGTATTTATTGAGATTGTGAAATGCTTTATGTTTTCGAGTGTGAAAACATTCATTCCATAGAAAGCCTATAAATCTAAATAAAAAGTTGTCTTGGAAAAGAAATAAAGTGGCTATAATTTTCGAATAAAAATTTAATGGATCAAACAATAAGTTCATCTAGTTTTTTTTTTTTTCTATTTAACGTTCAGTTACATTGATAATTGAATAAAGTTGGCAAGTTCTATTGCTAGAGAGATCGATAACCCTTTACACATTAATGGTTACCACACTAAAGAACTTGTAAGATGGAGTAAAGGTACCTATTCAATATATTTTAAAATTGATCTTAAATCTTAAAAAAATATATGGTATTTTGAATATTAAGATAATTATCTTTTATATAAAATAATATAAGTTATAAAAATTAGATACATTTTGACTTAACTAATTGTAAGGGATGCCATGCGCCATATATTTTGTACACATAATCAGTCTAGCGTTCTATAATTTAATTACGATGGATAGTGAGAGATTGTACCGAGAGAGTATAAGCAATTAAACTCAAATTTAATCTAAATTATTCTATTCTCAAAGTCGTCAAATTAAATGATAATGAATAAAGAACAATACGAATTGAAGGGGTTTCATCAATTTATTCAATCGGAAAGATTCTAGTTATTTTGACAGTCAAGTTAAGAAAAATTGGTTAAATTTTGCTTGATGATATAACGAATATATAGTAAATTTAAATAGCATAAAAAATATATAAATTTATGTTTAAGGTCAGAGAAAACATTTCTCATAAAGTAAATTTAGTAGGACTAACATCTTTTCCAGCAAGTGGAAAAAATGGTTTAAAAAATAAAAAAAATGAAAACCAAGGCGAACACCAAATATTATAGAATAACAGCCAGGCAAACAAATTGCTAAAGTTGGCAAATGCAAGCTAGCGGAACTAAAAAAAAAATACTTTTTGAGAAGCCCTATGCCCGCGATTGAGGGAAATAACAAGAAATAACAAGACATAACTAGAGTGAACAAGAGGATAAGACAGTGAGGGGAGGCCAGGTCCCTCGGGGCAGAAAGAAACCTCCTCCTTCTGTCTGTCTTCCGAGTTGACACAGAGGACCCTGGGTGGCGGGTCACAGTATTTGGCAGCGCCGATTTCGTCCAGGGCAGAGGATGAAGCAACACCTGGTCCCAAGGACACGCCCAAACTAAACAAACAGGCCCATTAGGAACAGGGCACCTGTGTACGGGAGTGCCTCCCAGGAAAGCATTTTTCATCTTTCAACTCCTCCTCGTGGCCCTTCTTGAAATATTAATAATTCAAGAAAAAAAAACTTACCAGGCAGTTATATTGTTCCACCTATGGCGAATTATTAAGAAGCTTCAAAGTTTTTCACTCGCAAAGCTTTTGTTTGATTTTCTTTGTCTTAGAAGAACAAAAACTGCCAGCATTTTTTATTCTTTAGCTAATTAACAGATAATTCCATGCATATTATAAAAAAAAATTTGAATTTTTTCAAAAAGATGAATTCTTTTGAATTAAAAAGATGATATCAGTTGTTTTCCCTCCTGGCATTTTTTTTTTCCTCCATTTATTTTCTGTATTTCTTTGTGTGTTGAGCTAGCATCATAACTTGGATAGAACGGAAGTGGTTTTAAGGCTGGTGATGTTCTTAGTAAGATGATCGATAGCTTGGCCATTTCCGGAGGCTCTGGTGGCGATGAAGTCAAGAGCCAAAAGACGTCTACGATGACGGCAGGCTTCTTAATGGGGGTTGGGGTGAAGTTACGACTCAAAATGACCACGACCTCATTTATTGTCAGGGGCTGTGAAGAGTCCTTGACGGATAATTGTTAAACGCATCGACGAATAGAGGGTAGAAAATTAGATATTCAAATGAAAGGGGATGCCCCAACTTATTCTATTATAGACCTTTCATTCAAAATTTCAATTTAATCAAAAATATTATTATTCCTCTAAATCAAGTGGTTAAAATATGTAGAATAGTTCACAAATGTACTTTGATTTAGGAATCCATTTTATTATGATAGACTAAAGGAAATACTATAAAATATTGAATTTCAAAATCAATTTTATTAAAATATTTTCACATTTCAAAGAAAGAAAATAATTGAATCATATAATATATATATATATATATACTGGTAAATGTTAAATTAGTTATCAAAAACTTCACATTTATAAATTAAAATTAACAATTCAAAAAAAGTTATCTAATGATTAGGACTAAATTTTAGATTAAGCGGTAGCAAATGAAATTTATACGGAGCATTTCAAAAAATTTTATATGAAAACGGACACAATATGTTATTTTAGTTGTAAACATATGTTTTTTAAAAATGATAAAATATTAAGTCTATATTTTTGGTTAATGGAGAAAATATTCTAAAAAATAAATAAAGTGATTATAATGTTTAAAAATATGTCGTTTACATTTATTTCTTATTATGTTGTTTTTATGTATATACATATCAATTTATCTAAATACATTATAAATTATCAAATAAAATGAGATAAAGCAAAGTTTAAATTTAAGATCTTTTTTATAAAAAGATTTTTGGTTAAAACAATTCTCTGAAATTAATATGTAATAGAGAGAATATATATTACTATAAATAAAAGTTTTCTCCTAGATAAATAAGAGTTTACTTTAAATTACGGTCTGGAGATGATGGCAAAAAAGCACAAAACAACTACTAAAAGATTAGTTCTTTTTGAGGAAAAGTAAATCCCAAAATTGAGTTTCCTGGTCTTTCACAGTGAGAACAGCAGCAGATGCTTTCGTTTCCCATTATTGTTCGTTCATTTCTTTTCAGGCTGCCAGTAACAACCTAAAGTATTACATTACATTACATTTTTAAAATAGAGGAAAATCACGTTCCTTTGCTTATGGATTTCATTCTCTCGGAAATTTTTCCTGTTTCTTAAAAAATGATTATACAATCCACCAAATGCCATTTAGTCACAATAAGTTATTTATCGGATAATTATTGATCAATAAAAAATAAATTAATACAATATTTGAAAATTATTTCATATTAATGAAATTAAAATTCAAACATTATTTTATTATATAAACAAAAAAAAAATAAATATAAATGTATATAACTCATATAATCAAAACTGATCTATGGAATTCAAAATTCAATTAAACAATCCACGAGATTTAATAGAATTATAATTTAGCGGTCCATGGAATTTAAAAATATGTTTATCAGTCCATGGTATGTAAAATTTAAAATTAAGTCATCCATGGGATGTGCAATATCAATATTATGATTTAGTAATCCGTAAGTGGCTTGAAAGGTTTGCTTCCATAGATAATACTTTGTACTAATTGTTATATTAATATAATTTATTCCATTAACTATTTCCATTAAATATATATATATATATATATATATATATATATATATATTTATCGAATTTATTTGTTGGAGGAAGAAAATGGTAATAAAAGGGAGGTGAATAGGGGGGGGGGGGGAAGGAAAAGAGAGAAATGAAAAAGACCAAGCCCAAAAAGTTTTTTTAGAAAGAATCTTTATACTAGGAACGGTCGGTCACCCGATGGATTGTCCATAGAGATTTCTAGAGAGGAATATTGTTCACCCTCACCCTTCCAATATACTCCCAAATTCGCGAAGTCGACAAGACACCCCTGGCGCCTAGGAACTTCCGGCGCCGGGCGACGCGACGTCGACCCGATAAATAACATGAGCCCTCAGCTCTTAGACCCTACCTCTTGGAAAACGACAACCACCTACATTCCCTCAGGCCACAGGAAATGGATTGAATTAAGCTTCATGCAATAATTCACACATTTCGAGTATAAACAACCAACATGGAAGAAAATTTTCTAGCAAGCTTAACCAACAAAAAAAAAAATAACATTCTTTTTAATAATATTATTTCATTCAAAATATAAAACAGAAAATAAAAAAAAAAAACTAAAAGCCTAGAGTTTATAAAAAATATGTATGTAATCTCTTCAAATATATATATATTTATATATATACAGAGGCGGATTAAACGCCGGGCGGACCGGGCGGCCGCCCGGGGCCCACCAGCCCGAGGGGCCCACCGAAACCTAAATAAAAATATTTCCTTAAAAAAAATTTAAAAAAACTGTTGAGTTTATGGATAATCGGAGTTTAAATAAAACAAGCTATTCTTGATACAGATCTTCATTCGGTCTTGTTTGAACCCCGACTAACTTAAGAAAAAATAATCAATTTTGAGTCTCGGCGACCACAGTAAAAATTATGCATTTTTTACATAAGTACTATATATGTAAGTATAAAACAGCCTAAATTATAATATAAACAAAATTTGTCTTTCAATTATAATTGTAAATAACAGAGGGCCCATTTCAATTTTACCGCCCGCGGCCCCCAATCAACTTAATCCGCCACTGTATATATATATAATTTATAGTAGCTTTTTTCAGAATGAATTAAACAAAAAAATTATAGTAAGACTTTTATGTTAAAATTTTATTTGAAAAGATTTTTTCATATAATAAGAATATAATTATGACAAAAAATACTAAAGTAAAAATAAAAGTAAAAAGTATTTTATATAGAAAGTTGAAAATTAAGGCATTGGTGAAGTATAGAGAGAGATAGGAGGGGGTAGACGACAGGTAGTTTGAAGATGGCATGCAAAACCTCTGGCGAAGGAGGAGAAAAGCTGGCGAACAATGCTTCTCAACACAAAGGCCTAAGGCTCAGATTTGAAAGAAACGACATGGCATCAATGACAGCGCCTGTCTCCTTCAGATGTACGTCATCTCTTTCACTCTTTCTATTATTATTATTATTATGATTATTTGTAGGATGTTAAGTTTTGGTACTCCCAGTACTGTAATGTTAATTGCCAGGCAATATTTCTTAAGCAACGCAATCCAATGTGTTGCCTGTTCCGAGTCTGATGCACAAAACACAAAGAACAATATAAAGGAATATAGCGATGGCGTATTGTAGCATATTTGCATTCATTATTTGTTGTTGTTGTTCCGGGTGCGTGAAAAGGAAGCTCAATTGTCTCTTTCGTTAGAAAAAAAAATATGATTTCTGATTGGAAGAACGGAGTTATTTATTTGTTTGTGAATGAAAACAAAAAAAAAATATTAGAGACGCGTTATCGTTTTAAATTCTTTCCTAAATTCAAGGATAATTAATATTATATCACATTTTGTACTGTTTCTTATGTATTCTCTCGAATGCGTCATTTTTACCGACCGACGATAGTAAGGGAGGTATTGTTTTCACACCAAATTTCACATGTGGAGATTTTTACATATCTTCGCGAATCATGCGTTTTCTTAACTGAAAAAAGCTGGAGTGTCTCCACTCGACTATCTCTCAATTTAAATTGGATTAAATAACATAATATATTATATTTAAATTAAATTTTATTAATTATAAATTATAAATAGTAAATATTAAACCAGCGCATGTTTGGTTTTTTATTGATGGCACCATGGCACGTGTTGGTGCGTGAGATTAGCAGTGTTAAAAAATTAATTCTGGTACTTTCAGCAATTCAATCAAGCTGAGGAAAAAAAATCAAAACGTTGTAGGTAATGACCCTCTTCCGGTTGAGCTACATTTCTCAAAAGTTGATAGAAAACTATGAATTTTGAATAATGTCCATGTACCAAATTTCATCATTCTAGCTCAAACCGTTTTTGCGTAATCTTGTCTACATACATACACATACACACATACACACACACAGACATTTTTCTCAACCTTAGTGAAAATGATTCAGGATCCTTCAAACGTATAAAAACATCAAAATCTCAACATCGAAAATTTTCGTGATCGCAATACTATCTCTTACGAGATAGTAAAAAGTATTTTTAGCGTGATGTCTGTCCGTCTGTCCGTCCGTACTTATAGATGTGTTCAGTCTGAACCGCTCAACGGATTTTGATGAAATTTGGTATATTTACTTAATGTATCAGTATTATGAATTGATCAACTTTTGGTGCAAATCCCAAAACCGGAACTGGTAGTATTAGCAATCGACGATAGGAAGGGAAGGGTTATTTTCACATGAGGAGATTTTTTACATATCACCACGAATCATGCACTTTGTATTGGTTTTATCCTCGAGAAAAATCATCAATATTAGTTTTTTCTTAATTTAAAATTATATGACGTCATCCAGTCATTCATGACGTCACAGCCTGGTCTTGCATATATATTCTAAATAAAATAAATAATATATATATATAATCTATTATATTATTATTGTTTATGTTTTATATGTATATTTATCAATACCTTTTTTAAGTATACTTATATATAGAATATATATATATATAATCCGAATCTTTTAGATATTTTTCAAATATAATGAGTTAAAAAAAGAGATTAAAAAAAAAGAAAGAAAAAGAAAATAACCACTGGGTTACTTTCTAAAAGATTGTAGTCTACCCATTTTTCACTATTGTAATTGTTAACTAATTTACTTATTGTTATAAATTAAACAGATTTTAAATAAAAAATATAATAATAAAAAAAAATATTATTATTTCAAACCTATTCATATTCCTGTGCTTTTTAATATTTTTATATTTAAATTATCTACATGATCGGCCAAATATTTATTAAAGAGTAAAATAATGTTATCATTTTCATATTATTCTAGAAAAGTTGTTATCCAGTTTTCTATAGGTATTATATAAGTATAATATATAAAATTAGAAGTTTAGAAAATTCACGTTGGTACGCAGATAGTCTAAAATTATAGAAAAACACAAAAAATATTTATATCAATTGTAAAATATCAAATAAATAAATATTATTGTTATTAAATCTTAATAAAATGAGCGTAGCCAGCGACAGTTGGCCCCCCTCTCATAGATTCAAAAATAATTATTAAATTAAATTATTAACATAAAAATTTTGTTTCATTCACATTTTCGTTACCTATATAATGTTTCAATTCGGGAGATCATGTCCGACTTCCCCCAATGATTCCTGCATTAGTATTGATTCTACGTCCGAGATTAATAATATTTTATTAAAATAAAATTGACTTTACCACACAAAACATCGAATTTTATTTACATAGTGTCTCTTGCCTTAATGAGTTACTATCAAAGGAATTTGATGTAGACTCGTTAGTTTAAGCTTAAAGCCCTGTACGATGTTAATTATTTGATTGTAATTTTTTAAATTGAAGGGTTGTATTACCATTAACATGAATTTTATCTCTCATTTCTTTAATTTAAAGACAATAACCTATATTGAATAAAATAAAATATTACTTTATTATGATTATTATTTATAGAATTTAAATTTATTTATATTACTATATTATTATATAAAATCGTACTTATATTATTTTCGTTAAATAAATAATACATTGTAAAATAGAACATTTATATTTTAAATTAAAAAAAAACATTATTAATGGAATGTGAATATAAATGAATTAAAGTCTAATTGTTTATATTGATTTTATTTTGCCCAATACCGCAATTACTTTGAGTTCTACAGTTATTCCATAATAAACTAAACTAAATAAATATGAAACTTATAAAAAAGAGAAAAATAATAACATTTATATTCTAACTAATGAAAAAAAAAAAATAAAAACTGAGAATAAAATCCAAATTCGAAATCTAGATAATTCGTTAAGTATGTAAAAATATAATAAATAAGGGCAAACAGGCGTTTATTCATTTATTTATGCTTGTACATCAGTAATAAGATAACAACAAAATGAGTGAACTCACAATTATTTATTTATTGATACCATTCAAAATTTAAATTCTTTTGAACAAGTAATTACTTACAAATGTCAAGTGAAAATATCAAAACCCAATATCAGGATCTGCTTACCTGAAAAAGATAAAAATAAAACAGTATTAGTATTTATGATTTCTATTAAAATTTCTTTATTGAAAAAAAATAAATTAAAGGTTATATTCAGAAGGTAACGAACTTAAATAATTAATATTTTATAAATGAATAATTAGAAAAAAATGGGAATAAATAGAGTAAAATATACACTTAAATAATATTGTTTATAAATACATCTAGATAAAAAATTATTTATTAATATAAAACAAAAATACAGGTAAATAGAATAATTTTAGATAATTTCAAATAAAATAATATAATTAGTTTCTTGTAAAAGACCCTTTTTACTATCTGGCCAGAGATAGTATTGCGATCACGAAAATTTTCGATGTTGAGATTTTGATGTTTTTATACGTTTTGAAGGTTCCTGAATCATTTTCAATAAGGTTGGGAAAAATGTATGTGTATGTGTGTGTGAGTGTATGTATGTATACAAGAAAACGGTTTGAGCTAGAATCATGAAATTTGGTATACGTGCATTATTCAAAATTCGTAGTTTTCTATCAACTTTGGAGAAATGTAGCTCAACCGGAAGAGGGTCATTACTTACAACGTTTTGATTTTTTTTCCTCTAAAGTGACCGTAAAAATAAAGATATGTGTTTGAGAATTTTTCACATGATTAATAATTGTATAAAACTGCTATATATAGAATTTCAGCTTGATTTAATCTCTGAAAGTACCAGAATTAATTTTTTAACACTGCAAATCCACGCGCCAACACGTAACGTGATGCCATCAACAAAGAGCCAAACATTAATAAATATTATTTATTAATTTTAATTTATCATTTATAATTAATTAAATTAAATTTAAATATAATATATTATGTTATTTAATCCAATTTAAATTGCGAGATAGTCGAGTGGAGACATTCCAGCTTATTTAATTTTAAATAAATATATACTCTATTGATAAATTTCAAATTCTTAAATTATTATTTAAAAGAAAGATAATAAGGTATTAAGTATTTTGTTTGCTTATTCATTTGAATAATTGATGATTTCTATCGCTGTCGACCTAAATTTTCTTGAAAGAGCGAGATCGATAAGCAAATGAGAGAGCTCTACAAAGCGGAAAATAGAATTAATTTCATATTAAATATTAGAGAATATGAAATTATCTCTTGAACTTTCATGAAATGTTTAACAATAAATGGAGAGTTATCCATCTGAATGTGGTTATAAATCAATTTTCATCAATTAATGAATATATAAATATATATAAATTAAATGACTTCTTAAGAGGTATCACATTTAATAGATAAACTATTTTGCACTTATAATAAATATATTAAAAAAATTTTCTTAAATATAAATTTTCCTGAAAAACTTTTTTAAAGATTGCACATCTCTTTATATTAACTGATTAAATAGGAAAAGAGTATTCCAAAGATTTCATAAAATTATTAAAAATGTTTCAAATGAACTGAATTTAGTTAAAGATATCGAATAACATCTTTTCCAATTAAAATATTTAAATACAACATCCAAATATTATAATTATAAAAAATAATTCATTTTAATAAAATATACATAAGAAATAAATTCTAAAATTAAAATTTAATTACCGAACAAAATTTCCGTATATATTGAATATAATTAAAATATGTATATAAATAAGTTGACCTGTGGCCAGGTCCGAACCGACCGACGGTTTGAAATAAATTAATTTCCAGCTACAGAAACAATTTCAAATAATTTTCATATATCTATTAATGTAATAAAAAACAGATATGGATACATAAATAATAAATATAAACATTTTTAATTTTATTTTATTTATAATATATATGCAAGACCAGGCTGTGACGTCATGAATGGCTGGATGACGTCATATAATTTTAAATCAAGAAAAAATTAATAAATATGATTTTTCTCGAGGATAAAACCAATACAAAGTGCATGATTCGTGGTGATATATAAAAAAATCTCCTTTGGTGTGAAAATAACCCTTTCCTTCCTACTATCGTCGGTCGGTAAAAAATACATTATTAAAAATTATTTATGTAATCATGCTCTTTTTTGTACAAAAGCTTTTTTTTAATAATTGTATAACTGTTTTCATTGTATCATTTACAACAATTTGATAGAATAGAAACCAACCAAAACTTTCCATCTTTAAAATTATTTTCTATTTGTAATATCCTAGAGGAAGGGGGTAGAAAGTAAATCACAATATGGTGAAATTGTATCATAAAATCAATAAACTTTTTAATGTTTAGAAGGAATGTAAACTTAGATTGCTTAATAAATAATTAATCAAATGAAATCAGAAAATTATTATTTTATCAGGTTTAAAATGTTTTATTATATTTTCGCTTCCATCATTTTCTCTTTAATTATTTATTTAATAGATCATAAACATTTTAAAATAAAATAAATTTTGTTTTCTAAATTTTTATCTTTTATTTTTGCATTTAAACGTTGAGGTCAAAGCTTTTAACTTGATTAAAAATAAATATCATATTATTAAGTATATAGTTAGAAATAGTTGGAATTGAGCTCTAAATGAACAAACTCTTTTGAAAAATAAAGGATTATCAGAAGAAAAAACTTTTAGTAAAAAAAAAAAAAAAAAAAGTTCGCCTTGATGAAAGCCGTTTGATCTATGAGTTTAGTAAAGAGGAATAGGATTTCAATTGTTCTGATTCTGTAGCATGTAGGCATGCAAAGCAACCCTCCGTTTATATTTCAGATCCTATCTTATAAAATTATTTAATCTTTTTATATATACAAGAGCGCCAAAATAATTAATTATGTGTTTAAAGGTTGTAGATGGTGAAAAGGTATTATTAACATCATTTATGGTGTGTTATGAAGACTATTATTTTTATATTAAGTATAAGTCCTTAAGAAAAGAACCGATGTAATAAAATTAGCTCAATGATGTTTGATAAAAGGGTTGTTATTTCATTCATTGTTCGTGCTGGCATGCACCGGGCTTGCATATGCACATGCAGCAGCTCAGCAATGTAAGGAATGCTGCCACAACACAATATAGTGATTTTTTAAGAAAAAAAGGGTGGATCTATTATATTATTTTATTAAATAAACAATCTCTTATAATTAAGCTATTTATTATATTAGTGATAAGGACTGTATTCGATCGAGACAAATTATGCGTTGTTTTAATGTTTATTAAAATCTTAATCAATGAAAATTGTCACATTATTATTGTGACTTTTGTTTTTTTTTTTTTAAATGTTTCAAAAATAAAAAAAGAAACTAAAACAATTTAATTAAATCTTTTATTATGTTACTCTTTAAAAATATTTTTACAAACGGTTTATTTCCAAATACTTCTCTTTATTGCTTTTGATGAGAGGGTTTATGGGAAAGAGCAGAGAATTAAGGTCTTTAACTAATATAAATCATTTGGGTCCTTTAGATTAAATGAGATACTAGTTCTATTAATATCTAGTGGGAAATGTTCGCGGGGGTGAGGAGTAGCCTTTACTATCATTCCAGAGCATTGCTTTATTGGAGATAAGTCTCAGGCTTTATAGCTCAATCTTCATTTATGCGTTGAAACATTATACTTTACCTACATAAGTACTTTAAGATGAGAATTTGAAGGGGATCCCTTTCTCTCTCTTATAAAAACTAAAAAAAGAAAAGTTTAGAAAACAAAAATTACCTTGAAATTAAGTATTTATCCTTACTTAAATTTGAATTTCTTATAGTATAATATTGTAAAAGATCATTAAATAAATAGAATAAATAAATTTTAACAAAATCTTTTAATGAAATATTTAAATTAATTGTTTATTTATCAGCATAGGGATCTGAAGATTATTATATTTTCCCAAAAAGAAATTATTTCTAGATTCATCAGACTTATTTTAATTAAGAATTTATTACAGATCAACGATAGTAAGGGAGGTATTGTTTTCACACCAAATTTCACATGTGGAGATTTTTACATATCTCCACGAATCATGCATTTTCTTAACCGAAAAAAGTATTTTTAGCATGATGTCTGTCCGTCCGCCCGTCCGTCCGTCCGTCCGTATAGATGTGTACAGCCTGAACGGCTCAACGGATTTTGATGAAATTTGGTATATTTACTTAATGCATCAGTATGATGAATTGATCAACTTTTGGTGCAAAACCGGAAACCGGAAGTGGTAGTATTAGCGATCGACGATAGGAAGGGAAGGGTTATTTTCACACCAAATTTCACATGAGGAGATTTTTTTACTTATCACCACGAATGTATTGATTTTATCATCGAGAAAAATCATCTTCATTAGTTTTTTCTTAATTTAAAATTATATGACGTCACCCAGCCCTTCATGACGTCACAGCCTCCTTATTATAATCACGGACAACGCCGGCTACTTCAGCTATATATTATAAATAAAATAAAATTAAAAATATTTATGTTATATTCATACCTGTTTTTTATTACATTAATAGATATATTAAAATTATTTGAAATTGTTTCTGTACCTGGAAATTAATTTATTTCAAACCGTCGGTCGGTTCGGACCTGGCCACAGGTCAACTTATTTTTTCTTGTTTTCTTAAAAATAATGCATGAATTGAGGAAAAATTATTTTAATTTATAAATAATCGAGAAAAGAAAAAATAGTAAGTGATACTGTACTGTTTATTTATAATTTTATGAAGTACCCTTCAAAATGGTTATTCCTCAGCTACAAACAAATCCAGAAGGGAGGATCTACATCCTTTGTTTCAAGTTGACTAAAAAATATATTCAAGTAAAAGGGAGTCAGTCACTTTTCTCTAACAGATGTTTAATTTGAAGCTGACATCTACATAAATCCTAGATGATAGAGTGGAGAGTATAGAAAATAAAATATGAATTTGGAAATAATCATTAAGATGCAAATTAATACAGCAAAGAAAGGGGTAATCAGTTGAGCATGTCTTGATTTAAATGAATTAAATCTATATATACTATTCATAAGATTTGTTCACAAACTCTCTCCACAACCCTCAAAACAAACCTATAAATATGAAAATATTTGATAATTTTCGTTTCTACTAAGAAAAATAAACCTAAAATATGCCATATTGTTATTAAAATTATTTAACATAAAAAGAATTTGATTTATATAGAAGAGAATGATCCAAGACAAAAAAGTAAGAATAAAGATGGAATCTATCAATTATTTTTTTCATTTAATCCAAATCAATATCTGTGCAGACGTCTGATCATTCATTTACAATTTATTTCAGTTAGAATGTCTTCTCTTTTTTCATCTTTATTCCTATAATTTTTATCCATTGCGGAAATTAGAACCTTAGCAGCTGCACAAAAATCCGATAAGGGTAAAAGCAAAAAAACAAGCCCTTGATTGAAATAAATAGATTTTTCCCTTCAATAACCATGGAAAAAAAAAATTATGATCTAATGGCCTGGCTAAGATTAATTTGGTCTTAACGGAGAACGGGAGCAAATTGGCAATTTCGGCAGATGATAAGGAAAATGTTTGATATTTATTATCTTAATTAATCTATTTCCGAACGAGATTATTAATTTGTTTCATCTAATGATGAAACAATTATCTGAGAGAGGGAGTTTTCTTAATAAATAACAAAAACATTAGGTCATAAAAATCGATTGGAAATTCATTTTGTTATTGGATATATTAATATTTTATTAAGGAACCAATTGTTCCAGTTTTCTAATAATATCTAAAAGAATAAAAATAAAAAGTTAATCATATTGTTTTGAAAGAAATGTAAAAATTCTCGAAAAATATATACTTACTATGCGATTATTCCCATTATTGTTGGTGAAAGAGATAGAAGAAACTGATTTTTTAAGAAAATATCACACGTAATTCCAAGATAAAGTATGCTTCGATTCTTTTCCTTTTATCTTGAAACATTTAGCATTTTATTAAATGTTACAATGACAATAAGTGACGATTTATTTAAAACGATATTAAAATCTTTTGAGGAAAAAAAATATTTATTTTTCATTTTAATATCACGAATACAAAAAATAAAAATAAAATCGATATAATTAATGTTTCAAGATTCCAACCAATAGTTATTCTAAATATACTAATATAAATTAACGTACGAGTATATATTACAACAAAAATATTTGTTGTATATATTATATACATGTATGTAATGATATCTATCTCTCTCTCTCTCTATATATATATATATCTATATGTGGGTATTTTTGTACATGGCTGTTGATTGGTCGATAGATCCAAGAGGAGGAGGTAAAGTTTCTAAGGAAACAATCAACAAAGTTCAGGGACAGTCACTCAAGTGCTGCTGAATTCATTTGCAAACCCCATGTTTTTCCCACGGCCATGTTTGCGAGTAGGTACAAAACAACATTTGTTTATTTACGGTCCAAATGGCAAAACAGAGAACGTTTAGAAAAGCATACGTATGATTCAATAGATCCGGATAAACTTTTTCAAATTTTTTTTGATCTTCAAATTTGTCTTCAAGGTAGTAAAGAAAGAGTAAGATGCACAGAGATAGTACAATATTACAATAGTAATATATAATTAATTTACTGATTAAATTAAAATATCTTTTAAATAAGAACACAGACAGAAATGATAATATAATGTAATATACTGTTTGAAACAAAATGGATGAAAACCTTTTACATACAACTTTCAACGAAATACTATGTATTACTTCGGGGGTACAGGGGGCTGAGCCTTGGCTTTGATCTTACTCTCAAGGTCATTTAAAAATTAATAAGTTTTAAAAATAGAAATTTTTACTTAAAAACAATAAAAGTGACTTTTGGAATGATATTTAAGGTTAAAACCAAGGTCATATCTGGAAGTAAAATTGTATGATCCCATACGCTAATCAGTAAAAAAAATTTCAATTTGAAAAATGTACTCAACTGTTTTCGAAAAATTACATTCCCTGTGAGTTATTCAAAGGTTCCCACATTTTTGGGACACCTTGTATAAACCAGATTATGTCTGTCTGTCTTTGTCCTTTATGCGTCCTTTATCTTTGTTATTTTTGCTTCACTACATGTCTTTATTTGCTACAAACACTGTATAAATAATCTATCTGCGACATATATGAATTAAAAACAAAATCAGTTGTTTTTTTTAAGATTTTTAGCGAAATGCTCCCCAATAGGTTTTGGTAGCTATAAACACCCGTCTGTAAGATTGGTGACACTGAAGAGTCAACAGAGCATATAATTTCAGGTATGTCACTTACATGAAATCTGTACACGAATAACACAAGGTTACATAGGAACCTGCTTTAAGTGGAACGGTGCAAAAGAAGTGCCCATGGATTTCAGCGTAGCTCGTCGGGGCAGCGTGATGCCCGACTTCAACAACTGAGGGAACGAGCCCGAGTGTCGCGTGCAGAGGCATTACATCAGTGTGATTTCCATCAGCAACAGAGGGGACGAGAAACTTTTAAGAATTAATAACGGCTGTCACACATTCGGACTTCTTTCTGGAAGCTTTCTATTATGATCCTGGGAAAGATCACGGGCAACGCCGGGTACTTCAGCTAGTACTTTTATAATTATTAGTTTACTATTTCTTTTACCACAAAATTTATATAAATCTATATAAGACATGATTTCCTCTATGTTTGTTTATCTATCCTATTTATGTTTCCACTTTTAAGAATTAATATAAAAAAAAAATTATCAAAACTAATATTTTTGATTCTTCATTAAATTTTCCAAAAACTCTACCTCAAAATCAAACTTATTTATTATTTCTTTAAATATAAATAAATAAAATCTATAATCTGAACTAAAAATAACTAAATTAAATTAAAACTACTAATTTATAGGATTGTGCTCATTTGTACTGACAAATGAATCTATAATAATTAATAAATGCTATTCTAATAATACGTAGTTAGCTAAATATATATGATGAATATCTAAATCTAGGTAGTTTTATTTTTTTTAAACATTGCAATAGTAAATTTGGTAATTTCAAATACGAATTATACGAATAAATAAAAGCTTATTTGTTTATGTCTTCGCAGGTTACGATCTTATTTGAAAATAAAAAATGATTTTATTCCGACCATTACCTCATATTTAATCGTGCCATAGATATTTGGAGTCAGTGAAGGAAGAAATTGTGCCTCAAGCCATTAATTTTCCAATGTTACCCTAAATATATATATATATATATATATTTTTAAATTGCAAGTTTCCTCGACTCTAAATTTGTATCTGGCCGTGTGCGTGTCGTGGGGTAGTGTTGGTGAGGGAGGCAGTAACTCATGCGTTATCAGATTAACGCAACGATGATTAATAGACAGAAAGAGAGAGAGAGAGAGAGAGAGAAAGTGAATGAGGAAGAGGGGGTTAGAGAACGGGAGAGAGAGACAGAGAATAAAATGGGAAGGAAATGTTCGAGAAGGAACAAGAAGCAGAAGAAGACGAAGACGACGCAGGGAGGAATTCAGTTCGCAAAATACAAAGTTCGTGACGTTTTAACATGAGGAGGAGAATGAGTGAAGTCGCGATAACACGAGTAATTGGAAACCATGAAGAGAACATCAGCCCCAACGAAAGGGGAAATTATCTTAAATAAAAAAAAAAAAAAAAAAAGAAATAATAAGAAGAATAAAATAAAAATAATTAATCCTCAAAATGAACTTCAACGAGAAAGGAAAATGAAAAAAAGTACATAATTGAAAAAATGAAATGGGAATTGCACCATTGATAAATGAATGCCAAAGTTTTTAATTGGAATATAATAATATAAGAATTCACCAGTTCATTTTTTTTTTTTGATGATTAATTCTTATGCACTTGTTAAAATTCTTCATTCTTATGGGTTTGGATTTATTATTTTAATAAAAAGCAAAATAAATGGAACTAATTAATATTTGATGTCAAAAGTTTATTAATTAATTACATATATAAACTTTAAGTAATTAATTAAAATTAAAATTCTTTAAGAAAATGTAATTAACTCTCATGCAATACAAAAGAGAATTTTCTCAAATACTTATTTGATACATTTTTTTTTTAAATAAATTCCCTTCTATTCGAGAGTGTAGAGGGAATGTAAATAACAAGTCGATTGACCTTAAAATTCATTTCTGATATTTTTACAATAATTTAAGCTGTTTCACATGAATGTATCCATAAAATTAACTTATCAATTATATAGCGTCATTTTTAATTGAATAAAAATGTAATGTTAGAACGTAATCAAAAATTAGAAACATTTATTGAAATAGATATTATATTTATTTTTTTTTATCATGTTGATATTTAAATATAAAAATCGATAAAGTGTAATAAAATAAATATGAATAAATAAATATCAACGAACATTAACGGAAATGTAATTTTTACATTTGAATAGGAGAATAAAATTATTATTTTCGATGGTTGGAAATCAAGTAGAAGCAATAAAAAAAAATAATTTAAAATAAATAAGCAGTTGTATATAAATATAGTTATATTATATTTTAATAGAAATAAATAGAATATTAAAATAAATATAACGATTGGATTGAGAAATGATGTTAATGACCATGAAATCGGTACCAATTTATTATTCATTTGATAGAATCTAAACCTGGTTTACTGGTGAACCGCTGTACAGTCACGGTAACATGAAAGAAAGGGGTGTTCGCGTTTAGACCATAAAACATTATGAAAAAGATGAATCAAAATTAATGGCAAATATGGAATTAAAATCTAATGGAGAATTTGAGAACAATGGAATATCTTAGCCCAATCCTTTCCTACCCAAACCTGACCACGCCCCTAGATAAAACGAATTTGAAAAAGAATAGATAAGGATCTATTTGTAGCTATAATACCAATTTCCAACCTAATAAAAAGAGGGGTTAGATCGATTCGAGTTTTTTTTTATTATCTAAGTTAAAAAAATCAAAGCATTTCAATAATAATAATAAAATAACGGGGGGGGGGGGGTGTTTAATTTTAAATAAATAAAAAAATATAATAATATCAATTTCTTTTATATATATATATATTTAGTATTGTTTTAATTAAGTAAATAATTCTATCTTTTATTTGTAATTTTAAAAATAATTATATATACTTAAAAATAATTGGGGTAATTTATTTTTACAATGATAAAAAGCAAAAACAAAAATAAAATAAATGCATACCTATTGTTTATTTTTCTAAATTAACAAATAAGTATTATGTGTATATAATATTATTTCGAAATTAAAATGCTAATAAAGTGTAATATTATAAAATGTTTATGTTAAAATGTGTTGTTCTTTTTATAATTGTAATCAATCATTTCAATTTATATCGGTATTTGTCCAGAAGTAAATTATAAAATGTTATATTAATTGATTAATTCGATTCAATATTAATTAGATTTTTCGTTAAAAAAAAATCGTTAATTAAAAGTAGGAAATATAAATTTAATCCAATAAACAATTACAGAGAGAACTTTTGTAATGGAATACTTTTTTTATTTGATTTTTGAAATAAATGAATGATAGAATAAATTTGTATCGAATTCTCTGAAATGGAAAAGAACTTCTTTGTAGCTCATCCCCTTTCTAAAAAAAAAAGGAGGGTCAAGCAAGCGAGAGAATCATTCATGATAAATTAAAGTGAAACGGGGGGTTTTTCAACTTTCCGCCGATTTTGCTCCCTAAACCAAGACGTCTCCAGAAAAGCAGAGTGACTGGAGATAGGAGGGGAGGGGTTGAAGAACATGATGCAAGTGGGATCTCTTTCGAGCCTTTACTACTTAATCCTATAACTCAAATGGACGGGACGATCGGGTGGAGTTCATTTCCCACCCATTTTCGCTCTATGCTTACTTCTCTATCTTCCAAACAGCAAGAAAAATGCGATGCGAGAATTTTTAGTGCGAGACGTTTCACATTCGCTTAAAGGATAACCCCACCAATATATATATATATAGAGAGAGAGAGGGGTTGTGAGGGTGACTGGCTATTGGAGGAAAAGTCTGGTGGTGGTTTCCCACCTTGGGACATGCAAGAGCTCTCACAAAGATGATGATGTGCTCTGAAGCATGAAACATTGGAACCGCTTGCGGCATCAACTTCCAACCACCACCTCTATCAGAATTCACTCAACTATTTTATCAGTTTGAAAATTTTCTAATGTTTTTATCATGGGAAAAAGAGGGAACATTATTTAGCAGATATGTACCCCAATAAATAGGAATAAAATATAGGATCAGGAGAAAAATATTATTAAAAAAACACTATAATATCTTTATCTTATATATATAAATATGTATATATATACTATATATATATATATTATCTAGAAAATAAATAAATACATTATTCATGGTGATTTAATAATTTTGATAGAGTGATAAACATATTTGCATTTAAATCTTTCGATTTAAATCAAAACTTTGATGGATTCATCAACTATATAAGAAAATTCAATTTTCTAAAATATTATAGAAATAGAGTGGAAACTATACAAACAACAAAATAATTCAATATTAAATGAAAAAATTGCAAAACAAAAATATGGGAATATTGAAAAAAACAATATAAATATATTGATTACATTAAATATTAAATGAATGGGTTTTGATATTTATTTAAATTTCAAGGACCCAAGAATCCATTTGAGTTAAAATTTACTAATCTTTATCAATGATCAATCATGATCTTAAAAAGACATTCAGGGACAGTTAATCTAACTTGTTTTTCTTATAACTAAATATTATTGCTATTGAAGCATAAGTAGTTAATAAGTAGTTTATATTGAGGTTTGATATGGAGAATTATAAAGTTGAAAAAAAGGAAGAAAATGAATGGGAACATAAATAAGTGTACATTTGTTAAATGTTTTTCAAATATTTGAAAAAGCCGTTGAAAATTTTAAAATCCTTATTTTAAATTCTTGAATTATTCCCAGGAAAGTAGGATAATCAACTCCTAATTCGCGAAGAAAAAGTTTCCAGTGGCACCTTTCGTTGAATGAGTGGGTGGACTGTTGTTATCGAGGGGGCATGTGGCTTCGAAAAGTTTGTGAAAACCATCCCCGTGCCGACTGGTGTCCAAGACCGCAGAAAAGGGCGGATTGTTGAGCTGTACATGGCATCCGAGAGCCGATATCCCTCGGGACTCATGGGTCGTTCCCAACGAATTATAGAACAAGCCGATTCCCGGGCCCGGGACCCGGGAGCGGCTCGCCCGGAGCGCGATCTGTTTATCCCCCTGCGGTTCGCTCGACGCCTTCCATTACCCGGTGGCTTGCCTTATCGGCTGCCCTCCCGCTTCAATTTAGCCACTTTAAACTCGATATCCGGAGGAATTTTACTTTCCTTAAAAGCAATACAATTAGAATTTAAAAAAGAGTGTCAAAAATAAACAAAGATAAAAAGTTGGAACGTGATTCTATTTAAATTCATATCAGGATACGAAATAGGCTTTTGACTCATTTTTATTAACTTTTTTCTTATGCAAATTAAAAATACAAAATAGAATATAATTTCGAATTACAAAATATAAAAACACACAGATCCACATATATATATATATATATATATAATCAACTGTAATGGAAAAAAAATAATATTACATGCTCTAATAGTTGGAATTGAACACGGAAAAGTATTTTGGAATTATGGAATGGATTATTTTTTAAGATAGAAGATGATGAATAATGACATTCAAATATATTAAAAAAAAGGAAAAAAACATGCAATAAGAGATCATTGCATTTTCTAACAATCTTTCTTTATTCTGGATTAATTTTAAAAAAATGTAATATAATATTTGTTCCTTAATATTTCAATTCTTTAAAAGATAATATGAATATTATACATATTTTTTATACTTTAAATATATATATTCTCAAGTTCATTTCTGAGTATTTCTCATAAATATTTCAATCTCTTTTACTGATACTTTATATATATATACACAAAAGATAAATTTGTATTTTTCATGGTATAATAGAATGTCATTTCTTTTTAATCATACTTTATTTTAACTTAGTTTGGATGGAATTTACATTTTAATGATTGATTTGAAATTTTGCATATTTCTTGTCCTTCTTAGACTAATTATTTTTCAAATCCAGTAAACAATTTGGTCATATGATAGGCAATGGTCAAATTAACTTCAAAAGATGTTAATAATAAGTTGAAATTTTTTTCAAAATTATATCACTGTGGACGTTCAAATTTGTTGGACAATGAAATAGGAAATGTTTCTACATATTACACTAGATATAAAAACCTAGTCATAAAAAGTCAAGAAAAATTTATTGAAAATTTGAATGCCTTCACTATATGATATTGATATATATTTTTTACACTTTTATGGATTTTATTAATTTTTCAGAGCCAAAAGATGTTTTAGTTTAATTTTAAATCAAATATGATTTAAAAAAATAGAAAATTATTTAATTAATTTTATATCTCTAAATGACACACAATCTTAGATAACTTGTAAGATAACTCAAATATTTGAAGTAAATTAAATTTTCAAATTCAGGGAATATTTCAATTATTTTGGTTTTGTTTTTTTAACTAAACAATCCTCTTTAATGAAAACTAACTACCATTTACAGTTGCATTTATTATCTTTGAACATATGATGGGTTTTAACCTTCAACAAACAACTCGCGTAATTAAGCGAGCTGCTCTCAATTTCTTCTCTCAGAAAGCTTTTCCAAGAAACTAGTTGTAGGGCTTTTCAGCCCGCATCATTTCTTACAAGGAAAGCCCTTCTGCCAACACACGTTAATTATTAGAAAGAAGTGTATGACTGACTCAACCAAAACAGAAATTGTTTTCTAATTTGTCTCACAAGCTCTTTATTTGCTACCAAGTTATCTTTCCCTTGAACATTTATCCCAAAACTGAAATGATCAGACTTCAATTATAAAGTTTTTATACTGAATTTGGGATGCGTTAAAATGTGATAAAATTAATAATTCTTGTAACGAAATCAAAAATATTAAAATTTAAAAAGAATTTAAATGCAGATAATACTTTTCATTTAATACACATATTCAGAGGCGGATTAAACGCCGGGCGGACCGGGCGGCTGCCCGGGGCCCACTGACACCTAAATAAAAATATTTCCTTAAAAAAAATTTAAAAAAACTGTTGAGTTTATGGATAATCGGAGTTTAAATAAAACAAGTTATTCTTGATACAGATCTTTATTCGGTCTTGTTTGAACCACGACTAACTTAAGAAAATATAATCAATTTTGGGTCTCGGCGACCACAGTAAAAATTATGTATTTTTGACATAAGTACTATATATGTAAGTATAAAACAGCCTAAATTATAATATAAACAAAATTTGTCTTTCAATTATAATTGTAAATAACAGAGGGCCCATTTCAATTTTACCGCCCGGAGCCCCCAATCAACTTAATCCGCCACTGCATATATATATATATATATATATATATATAAGTCATGTTGATATATATACATAGTAGATATGAAGAAGGGTTAATAATTTCTCAAGGGTAAAGCGATAGGATATTTTTTTTATTATTTTGAAGAATTTGATTAAAAAAAAATTATTAATGTTCATGTAATATATTCTGAATATCGGTTGAGGGTTTAACTTAATTTAAATATGACAAAGCTAAATATTTAAAATAAATGGATATTTCTAATTGAATGAATATATGGGATCGCATTTATCTTTTGGTAAGTTGATTGATATAATTCAATGAACCCACGCAAGGCTTACAATACAGCAGCATCGCCTAACAGCTTTTGAGGCGGTTAAAGCATTTCCAACGCCCAACTTGGCAACTTCGGGGATAAATTTTCGCGTTGCGCGTTGCGTATAATAGGACAACGATTTATCAATCAAGGAGAGATTAAAACAGCAGCTAATCTGCCTTGTAGCCCCGTCAAATGCACACATCCACACTAACAACGAGCACAATACCAAAACACCGAACAGGACACTCGCCGGCAAATTAACGTGATTTATGACATCTACTGCTGTTTAGTTTGCTCTTATCGAAGATCGGGAACAGTTCAATGTAAAACAAAAATAAAAAAAAAAGAGAGAGAGAGAGAGAGAGACAGAGAGAAAAAGTGGAAAGGGAAATGGAAAAGAATGAATTGGTAATCATTACAATCGAGGGGGATAAATGGGTATGTTGCATTTAGTGAGAGGGTTTAATTGCAGGGGGTGACATTATATGTACTAAATGGAAGTGAACTACCGAGGATGGAAAACAACGAGCTAAAATAACAAATATTGAAAAGCCTTCTAACTCCTTGAACAAGCTTTTAGTAGGAGTTGCTATCATTTATTCTCTCCAAAAGCTTACCCCACCGCTTTATTCTACTATTTATATAAATTTAAGAAGAAGAATAGGGAGATATTAATTGAGAATGCCTGCTGGCAGTTTATCTCATTTTCATCTGACACAAAAATTAAACATTTGCAAATTTCTATTTCCATTATATTATTGAAAATAAAAATTTGAATTCATCATGAATTGATACCATTTTAATGAAGTGCAAATGTTTTAGTCTATAAATGGTAATTAAAGTGAACTTATGTATATAGTCCAATTATAGAGCTTTTTACTTTCCGGCATACTTCGTATAAAGGAAGTATTGGAATATCGTCAAAAATTTCGACTTCGAGATTTCGATAGATCTTGACGTTTTAGACCTCCCGGAGTCGGAAAATACCATTTTTCGAATTATGTCTGTGTGTGTATGTATGTATGTATGGATGTATGTAATGTTTGTCTGTGAGCAAATTTACTCAGAAACAGAAACTAATCAAGCTAGGACTTCGAAATTTGGTACACCGATATTATTCACAGTTTGTAGATTTCTATCAAAATTTGGTCAAAATCGGTTAACCGGAAGTGGTACTTTACCTACACTGGTTGCGTTTACCTTTCAAGTAAAGTACCAGTTTGCTTCGAGATGTTTGCTTCCTATTTTGTATATAGATTTAAAAATATGAAAAAAATTCAGATACCAAATTTCATCATGATCTGACTACCGGAAGTGACATTTTACCTATACAAGTAGCGTTAGGTGTAAATTATAAATATATATATAATAGTGTTAAACCATTTTACTTTATAATTTAAATTAATTAGTTTGTTTATTTTTATTGTTGTTAAAACATATTAATAATAACCTAATTACCTATTTATATGCGGGAAAGTCTAGGGGAGGACACTCCCGATTTTTTTAAAGAAATATAATTGAAGGATTCAACTTAAAATTAATAAAATTATTAATTAAAAAATGCATTGTCACATGAAATTGACAAAAAAAAATACATATTATTATTTTAAAATAAATATTTTTTTTTAAAATTCAAATTTAAAACCAAAAATAATTATTTATTTAATCAATCTATGGAAAAGACAGGACTAAGAGGGATTGAATTTAATTATCTAATAGTTGTTTTCATTTGAAGTATGCAAAGGTTTATAGTGGTCACCAGCTGACAGCTAACAACGTGATTTGGAATTTAATGATCATAAATTTCAAAAGAGAGTAGAATTAGACAGGTGTCAATGGAAAACATAGATGTCGATTTTTTTTGGATTTCTCATTTGGAGATGTAATGTTCGCCTCTAAAATTCATTCATTTTTTTTTTTCCTTTCAGGAAAAAACGATAGAAAATGATTACACAATCATACAATTAAAGTTTGAAATTAGAAATCATTTCAGTTTGTAGAAAAAAAAAAATAATGAGCATTGTAGAATAAATGACCTGCTGTGAGTTTGGTTTGAAATTTTTAATGTAATTTCGCTTACGGAAGACCTTTCGTTAAACAAACATTAATCTTGTTTATTGACGAAGACAATATCAATTTGAATAACAAAAGAGAAGATATTTACAAGAGTTGCTATTGAATTGTTTAAATTAATTTGAAAATTTAAATTTTTTATTTATTAATGAGTGAAAAATTATTATTTATAATTAATTTTGATGAAAAATCAAAATCTAAAATAATCATTGTTTAAAATGAAATTTTCATATGAGAATAAAGGAAAATTTAAAAGAAGATTGATTACACTTGTAATGATTTTTATTGAAATTCATTTTTAAACTTCCTATAAATTTGTGAAGGATAAAGGATCAAGCAATTGTCTTTTTTTAATCTTGCTATTCAATGACTGCCACAATATGTATGTAGTCTTCAAGTTGGATTACATGTCATTTGATCGTGAATTAAAAGTAAAAGATACCATTCACTAATCAAAGAGAAATTGAGCAGTCAAGTTCAATTGTGAAAAATAACAACAGTAACAGAAATCATTCAATTTTGACATATACATATATATATATATATATATATATAATATTACATATATATACATATATATACAAATTACATTTTTTATAAAAAGTTGATAAACATTAATATTATTTATTTAAAAATAAATATTTTTGCTTTTTTCATTAACAATTTCATGAATGAAAATCATTTTCTTTCAATTCTCAATTATCTTATAACATTTTTCATCCATTTGGTACTGGTTTTTCTGTTTCAGACTAAAATGTTCTTTATCGAATATAAATATACAGTCAAACCTTTTGCATGCCAGTATACATTTTAATTGAGTAAATATACTTCACGATTGTTTGTTCATAGTTAAATAAATATTTTGTTCAAAGAAACTTTTTTAAAAGTTATTTATACTTATATATATATAAATAAAACTGTTAAGAACGTTTTCATTCTGTTTATTATGGATTTTGAATTTATTTATTTACGAGGGTGGGATGAAAAGTTTCCGACCTGACTAAGAAAAACGATGTTTTTCAATTTTTCTTTTGTTTTAGTTTTCGAAATTCAAGATAGCTGAGACCTGTACGATGTCAGCTGAACGTGTGCGAAATATTTTGCAAAACCATTTGAATATGGAAAGCTATGCATTGCTATGCTATGCTATACTATGCCGCATTCCCTAACGTTAGACCAAAAATTGCTTCGAAAAACCATTTCTAACGACAATTTGGCGGTGTAGGCGTAATCCAAACGAATTTTTGCGTCGATTCATAACAGTTGATGAGACTTAAATTAAATTAAATTAATTAGAACACCGTTATGAGAAATGTATCAGTGTTGATGGAGATTATGTTGAAAAATATAGCAAAAAAAAATTTAAAAACATCGTTTTTCTTGGTCAGGTCGGAAACTTTTCAGACCACCCTCGTAAATGTATGTTTATAGTATATTTTAATATCAATTATTACAAATAAAATTTTTATTTCTTTAAAATATTCGATTTCTATTTGTATAAGTAACATTAGTTCTTGAATTACCATTTATAGATTGATTTGAAGATTTCATAAAATTAAAATAATAAAGCGTGTTCTCCAAATGTGTTTATTCTATTTAGGTATTTTCTATTTATTATCATTATGAAAGTTTATGTATATTAATATCCTATAATCCAGATGATACAATATTGCGACTTTTCAATCAAACAAATTAGATGACCAGATGTGATCTCTGATCTTGTTTTATGTATTCAAAGTGTTAAGATCCTTCTAAGAAGAAAGGTTATCCCATTTGTTTTAGTTTCTATTCATCAAAACAACAAAGTTAGAGTGTACTGAATATATAATGATCTCAACTCGATTTCCAGTTTAGTGGATATACATATATAAAAGTTAAATGAATAAATTTCAGATTAAATTATAGAGAGCATTTTTAAAAAAATAGTTTCAATTTTAGATTTTAATTAGTTTTTTGTTATTGAGATTTCATATCCGATCTTATAGATTCAATTATCTTTTCGATTTGATTGATTTTATAAATGGTAAGTTAAATTTTTACGTTAAAATTTTTCGAACACACAGACGCACTACAACCTCTTATATATTTATAAAATGCTTATTTATTAAAAATATAATTACAAATTAAATATAATCCCAATACTTATCTTATTATAGGTAGGATAAATTCATTTATAGCTTTCAAAAGAAAAATTTATTTATTAATTAAAAAAAGATATATGAAAATTATAAATATTAAATGTTTGTAAACGTAAGTTTAAATTTTTTTAATTAAAAATAATTAAAAAATAAAAAAATAATTATAGATAATGTGAAAAGTAAAATGTGTGAATTTAAAATATGTCAGATATATATATATATATATATATTTCATTATAAAATCAATTTTAATTTAGTAAGATTAATTTATTTTATTTATATGTAAGTATATTAATTGGCCAATTCTTAAAATATTCGAAGATTAATAATAAAAATTAATTTAAAATATTTAATAGCTAATTATAGATGAAAAAGTGCTTAATATGATTATAACCATTGATTCTCTTTGATGATTTATAGTAACTCAATAATATCCTCTTATAGGAATTATTTTTAATGGATGTAATTTTGCAATACATTATGTTAATTATGGTAATGAAAAAGTTAATAGTATATGAACAATATGCGTCTCACATAATTAGAGAGATATATATAATTATAATAAAATTATTTAAAAATTATCTAGAAAAGTTTATATTGCATGAGATGAGAAGAAAGTTTTTTTAATTAAGTAAAAAAAATTGGATATACCTATAAGTTAATAAAAATCGATATTTTGAATTTTATTAAAAATGCCACAATCTGCAAAATGTATTGAATAATTGATTAATGCATTTTTTAAATGTAAAGTATATTTTCAAAATATGCTTATATATTTATTAATTTTTCTATACAAGTATGTTTTATTTAAATTTTTTTAAATTTTTGAAAAATAAAAATGAAAATTTTATTGCAAATAATAAAAATTCCTAACGTCGATCATCCATTCATACGCCAAATTTAGTAGATTAGATTATACCATTCCTCTATTTATATTATTCTAACGGACAAATTACTTCATTCATCAGAATAATTGCTTTGTGTGTATGTTTCGTTTCGTTTCAATCAATTCTCGATAATCCTCTTTGATTGAACAGTCTCTCTTTTGTCTGTGCTTTTATTTGGTTATACATTTTGTTTAGATTCGGTGATAATAAATGTGAACAGGGAAAGAGAAAATCAACGCGATTTTTTTTTTGTAAAAGAAAACAATATGTTAACAAATAGAGATCAATTTAAAAATGATTTCATATGCATTTTCAAATTGTTCACGTTCATTCAGCATTTTAAATAACATTCTAAAGGATTAATAATTTTATCATATCATTCATTCATGATATATATTTAAAAAATTAACTATGTATATGAAGATAACTTCTACTTTTTAGCTATTTTAGTTGAGGTTTTTCAAAATATTTAGTCAATTTTTTGGGGTAAAAATTATAAATTTATTTCATTTATTTTTTATAAAAATAGAAATATAAATTTATATTCATTTTTATTTTAATTATTTTGGAAAAAATGATGGAAAAAGTTGAGCTATCCATTTTATTAATCATTATCATTATTATTATCTTCATTTTTTCTTAATAATTGATTTCTTTTTTTAATGAATGAAGAAAAAAGATTCCTGTTCTTGTTTCCGAAATTTGATATATTTGTGTATTCATTCGGGCAAGTGAAATTTAGTGAAAAAAGGGTCAGGGAAAAGAATAGCTTTCATCTGGAAGTTTTATTTTCTATTGTGATGTTTCGATGATTTTTGAATGCTATTTTCAAACTTTTTTGTCAAATGGGAGTCATGGCTTCTCCCGATCATCAATGCTCTTTTCAATTCACTTCACTTTTGTTCCGATTCTCTCTTTATCTGGAAAGATTTTTTCTCGTCGGAATTATTTCGATGGAAACCTATTCTTGACAGACCCGCTACAATTCAGCGTAAATTGGTCTTCACTCTGTGCACTGTTCCAGTTACAGAGTGACATTTGCACGCAACACCCTACTTTACGTTCATGTCATTTATATTGAACGATAGGATAAAGCAAAAAAAAAATAAACAGTAGATATATAATGGATTTTTTTTTATTTAAATTATAAACAAAGAAATAATCCACATTAATCAATAATACTGACAAATCAGATTTCTTTACAAAAGATTGGCCAGCAATTTGGGGAAATAAGAATGAAAACAAGTAAAAACAATTCAATAATATATTTGTTGGTTGATACCTATATTCGTTAAGAATAAACAATAAATAAATGTGCTTTCTCAGGGCTGATTAAATATACATATATTATTTTTAATAAAAATACTTAAGCCAAAGTTAATTAGTATTTAATGTACATAATTGATATAAAATAAGATTATCTAATAATTTCTTGAAAAAGCAATTTTTAGGAATATAAAATTTTTGAAATTATAACTTAAAATAATAGCTAACTCAAGATAATTAGATTTGGTGAAACGAAGGAATTCAGTTATTATTAAAAGTAGTCTCTACAATTAATATTTATTTAATGAAGGATTTAAATACTAAGTAATTACAAAATTGTGATAGTTTAGTACATAGTTAAGGATTACAAATTTTTCCATAATAACGTGAATGTTTCCCTTTATGATGATATGGCAGTTGCCCCCTAATCTTCTAACGAGTAGATAATTAGGTTAGCAGCCTATTCCTGGGTTTCATTTGACTTGATGATGTTCTTGGTAAAGATACGATTAATCCTTAGGGTGGCCCCTTCTGCTGTATCCCGCGGCATGATGATTATGCTTTTATCAACGCTCGTAGCTGGTAGTTGAGTAAAAATAAAGACTGTTTCCTGAGGGGGAAACACGCGACTTGGCCATCAACATCGCACCGACCTGCACCCCCCATGGCTTAGTTAAGGCCCCTCTGATCTTTGGGCTGTCAGGCGATCAGCCTGATTTGCATCTCTCCCGGAGGGGTAGTAGGGACATAGAAACTGCATTTCGAATATCGCCTACTCAAATTCCCTCTCTCTGAGCCAATTCCCTCTATTTACATATGGAAATAAAATATAAATAATCGAATTGAACACTTGGTTAATTACATGGTGAAAATAGTAATGTACTTTCCAAATATATTCTAATGGTATCCTTGAACTGAATTTATTAAAAACAAATATTGATTCACAAAATTAGATAGTTCAATCACAATATGTCTAATATAAATATTGAATTGTAGTTATAATTTTATTTACCTGTGCAATTTAGATGTTGTACATGCAAAGAAATTAACATAATAATGTCAGATTAAGAATGAAATAACGTGAATGTGGGACTAGGTTTAATAATAACTGCATATATGTAATCCGTAAGTTTAATTATTTATTTATTAAGAATAAATCAATCTTTTTTTTATTTAAATCGTTTTCAAAATTAAAGAATACATAATCCTATAGTATATTATACTAAATATTATGTGTCTTTACAAGAGAAAATTAATTTATTACAATATGATAAGCAAGAATTCTTGTAGATTAAAAGATATGTAAATGTGTTTCTCCATTCACCAGAAAAAAAACGAGTTAAAACATTTACATTATTATTTCTATTAAGATATTGTACATATTGTATAAAATAAAAAATTTATATAAAAATTAAAATTTAATTTAAAATAAAACGATTTGAAAAAAAAAATAATCCTAATCCTTCATTTTTATTGTTCTTTTTTTTTTGATGCTGATGCCAATATTAATATAAAAATTTTGGAGTTTCTTTTATTATCGTAAATTAGTTGATAAATTCACTTTCAAAAAGTCAGGCTTGAAAAAAATCAAAATAAATTTTAAATAATGTTAAATATATAATATATATATATATATATATATATATATATATGGTATTATCTTTTAATTTATTTTTTATTATTTAAAAAAAATTAAATCTTTTGAATCTGGAATTGATTAATATTTTGAAATCGAAAAGTTATGAATTTTAAAACAAAAATTGATATTTTTAAATGCATATATCTTATAAATAAAGAAATTTAATTTAATTTTTAGATTCCTAAATATTAAAAAAAAAAACATTAAATATTTCACCATGCACGATTAATAGTTCCTTATTAAATTTAAATTTTTTATCTTATTCTATAAGTAAAAATACTTCGAACTTTAAAATGAAAATGATTATTCTATCTATGAATAGATATTTCAATTTATCGTTGTGGAGCGAGATATAGAATCTAATTAGTACTTTATTTAATATAATAATAAATATAGGTATATGTAATGTCACAATGAATAGAACTGGGTTTTTATACATTTCCAAATTATTGTTTATGGCTTATGACATTTTCATTAAAATTATATTTCTATTATAAATAATCACATTGTGGAATAATTTAGAGAAAGAGGATTATTGTTTTATTTAAAAGAAATAATAAACTAGAGTATATATATATATATATACTCGGATAGGAGATGAATGAGAAAAAATGTGACAGACAACAAATAAGAACCCTCATAATTATGTGCTTTTATTAAAAAAATCATTCGCGACCAACTTTTATGAATCATTATATTTTTATAAGCTAGTTAATAGAAGTTGAGGGAGTTTTTATTGCCAAGTATTCTTTTTTCAGCATGTTTCCTTATTTGGCTTTTTTAACGGCTTCACTTCAAATACTTATCTAGAAGTATGAAGAACGGATGAGGTTCGCATTAAACATTTATAAAAGGTTTAATTTAGTGACATTAAAAATATAAATACTTGGAATTTCCTGATAAAATATTTTATAAATTTTTCAAAATGACATTAGAAAAATCCTACTATTAAATGAACAACATAAAAAAATAAGAAGAATTTAATAGGTATTCATCATTTGATGATGTACAATAATATATATATAATTTGTCAAAAAATTATTATAAAAATATTACTTTTGATATTTTCATTTTAATTGTTAATATTCAGCAAATTTTGTGCTAATTATAAGTATTAAAGAAACAAATCATTGATTATTTGGTTAATTGTATCATATATTAGACTATAAATTTGAGAACGCGAAGAAATAAGGTTTCAAGAAAAGAAAAGTTTTGGAATCAATTATTATAATCCTCTTGTAGTAGATGACAATGCATGACAATATATCTCTTTATAAATGATTAATTATTAAAATGATAAATTTGTGTGGCCGTGGAATATTCATTAAAGAAAATTTATTCTACTCGAAAATGAAAGAACAATCGACCAGAGGTAGGGCCAGAGGGATTGGGATAGTAATTAATAGAAATATATATATATTAGTATATATCTAATATATAATTTTCGAAAATGTATCCTCTTTATAATAAAATTTGTCTTAAAATAGAGATTCATAATCACCTATTCTAATAGAATTCAAAAAATATGAGATTTTTATTTTTCATATTTATTATTTTTCTTTTTTTATTTTAAATAATGCGATAATTTATTCGGAGAGAAAATAAGATGGAATGGTTTATTTAAATAAAAGAGAAGAAGAAGGTGAGAGAGTCGAGTGAAAAGGAAAATCAATGCTTCTGGTGCGTGTTCTTTAGAAACGTTCTTAACGCACACGCAGCTTCAAATTTAATTAATGAGATAACCTCTATTTAAATTTAGAGAATTAATTACAAACGAATTCACTATCAAACAGAGCGTTTAAATATTGTATTACTTGGTTGAAAGAATATATTGACAAGAAAACAGACGAAAGTAGTCTACTCGTAACATATTATGTTCTCGTATAAACTAATAAAATTTATGAATAATTCTGAATTATTCAAAAGTTAACATTCCCAATATATCATTTTATTGTAGTGCTTTCGAAAAGATAAATCAATTTTGGATTTAATAGAAAACTTATTTCTATGTATCTATGATATTATATTGGAAGTGCCTTTTTTAAATCTAAATTTAATTATTTAGGAAAATCAGATTCTTTACGGTTTCAAATGAAAAGTAATGAAAATCATTATTAACAGAAAATTTAATGATTATTGATTCAAATTTAAATAAATATAGATCAAATTAAAATGGCTCCTATTTTTATCACATATAAATTCAATTAATAATTTATTTTTAAATAACTTTGTAATTTATGTAAATGTACTTTTATTATTTTTTTTTTTAGAACATAATTTTAATTTTTCAAATTTACTTTTATACTTTTTGTCAATAGAACTTTTTAAAAAGACCTTTTATTATTTATTTATTAAAATATCGGATTAATTTATTAATGAGAATATAAAATTAGTTTTGAATAACCACTGAGTACTGATAATCTTATTTTAAGTTAAAGTTTAATATATTCTCAAAACAGAATTATAATAAAAATATTGAACTTTTAAAGAAGAATTGAATTTTCAAAGAAAGTTAATATTGTTAAAGATGAAAAAGAATTTCATTCTTTATAAAGTTAATAATATTAAAAAAAAACCCTAAAATAATATATTTTATTATTACTTTTGAAGATATTTAAAATAATTTTAGAAGGAATGAATATTTCCCCTTCTATATTTTAGATTCCAACTATGATATAAACAAATAAAAAAGTTGGTGAGGGTTAAAATTCCATTTTCATTGTTGGATGAAATTTTCATTGTATCTATGAAAATAATCAAATGTTTTCATAAAAGAAGAAATAGCTTTTGTGTAAAGGCTTTCATAAAAAAAAAAAAAATAGAAAATTATATATATATATGGTCATCAAAAATGTAAATTATTTATTACCCAATAAATAATGAAAAGAGAAAACATTATTTTATTGCCAGTATCGCAGTTGTGCAGTTGTTTTAATGAAAGTGTGGGGAATCAGATCACGACCAGTAGATTTTATTTGTTCCCGTGTCCTATTATGATACAAAAATCCATATTTACTTCGATTAGGAGGTTCAGAATCAACAACCATAGAATAAACAATTGATCAAAATAATTTTCTCTAAATATATAGTGAGTCGTGAAATTTATAATAAATTTAATGCAAATCTTGAAAGTGACTTTATTTTCTCTAATTAATGTATAAATGAATCATAAAAGAATTTTTTTCAATGCAATTAGATAATAAATTGCATTATAATAATTTTCTTCTAGATAACGGAGAAGATTTGTTAAAAATACAAATTTGAAACAAATAAACTTTAATTTTCAACCCTTATTCACGTGAATATCTTTACATTTGCCCTTGAATTTTATTGATTTTTACCTATATTATAAATATATTTATAAAAATATAGGTTTTTTTGATTCTGCACTCCATTTTACAACCTTTATTATCTCTTTGATTGCTCAATTAAGCAAAAACATGTTTCAACAGCTTTTTGTAATTTAACTTTTAATGATAAACCAATAACCACTGGTAAATGTTTATGAAAGCTTTTTCCATGTTTAAAAACTTCTTTAAGAAAACCTTTTTTGATTTGAAAATTACCAACCTTTTTTTCTTAAGTAATTTATGAAAAAAAAGATTAATATAAGAATAAAAATAAATATTTTAATAGATTTTCACATTTTTTTTTAGTTTTAATTGGTTTGTAAAGTTATATTATATATTAAAAAAAGTTTCTTTCAAAGTAAGTAAAAAAATAAACATAAAAGAAGAGGATCCTAAAGAAACTATATTCCATAATTAGATTGAAAAATTAAATCAAATTAATTATGTTATAATTTTTTTTTTCTAATTTTTATCTAATTTAATATGAAAAGTATTCAGTATTTTTTCACTTTTTCAGCCATTAGGAATCGAAATAAAAAAAATTAACTAAAAATTATAATAAATATAATTAAATAATATAGGAAACTAAAGTAGTTAAAAATTTTACCAATATAGAAAGAATACACATATAATATAAATATTTGGAATATGATATCTTGACAGTATCATTACGTTTTTAAATTTATTTATTAAACTAAGCGAATTTTAGATTCAATCATGCAAATTGGTAAATTAATCTTGTATACAAAAGAAGCCTTTATGAAACTATTAAAAGCATAGAGCTCGTTCAAATAGCTTGTTTAAAGTGCCACAACCTTTTATCATGCAGTAATTAGAAGCAATTATTATTCCACGTAAAGTTCACCAGAACGGGAAGGAAAGAGAGTGAGTTGGGAGGAGGGCAGAATGGAGAGGAGGGGACAGGTGATCCCTTGTGTTTTTAGACTGAAATAATACTGAATTAATTTTAAAATACAAATTCAGCAGCAAGTGAGTTGAATAGCAGTTCTCGGCCGAGTTGAGAACAATTCAATATCAACTTGGAGCGCCTTGGATTAATTGAAGGTAAATTTATCTTAGAGAGCGAAATGGAAATGCATAGAAATGTACCACTCAATGTCGTTCACCCACTCATCCCCTCTTTTCACCCACACACCCCAACATCCCCTGTTTCACTTCACCAAGAATGAATATCATTCCCATTGGAGAGCGTAGTTGATACGAAATTGTGTTATGTTAATCTGATATCATAAATAATGTAAATATAAAAAAATATAGCGTTATTTTAAAAAAAGAATTTAATTTGAACACAAAAATATATGCATAAATGAAAAAAATTCTAAATAAAAACGCGAGATGGCGTGTTTAACTAAAGTGCAGCTTTTTGCGAATTAGAAAAAGAAATATAACATATATATATATATATACCATATATAACATTTATATATATAAAGAAGAATGCAAAGTTTTTCTTCTTGTTTCTACTGTTTCATAAAAGTGAAATATAACTCGAAGATATAAACTAAAGAAAAATGATTTCCTAAAGGAAACGCCAAAAGTAAATTATGTTTAGAAATTAGACAAAAGAATGCAAAATGTCTATTGTTTATAGAATGAGTCTATAGAAATATGGTTTATTACTGGTTAAATATAAATAACATTGTGGTTAATAGATTTATATATTAGTTTATAGAAATAAATAATAATTTACAATTTAAATTCTCTCTTTTTTTCTTTATTTATATGAAGTTAGTACGATAAATTTGACAATTTTTGTTCACATATTTCTTTTTGTTTTAATTAAAATTAAAATTTATTAAAAAGTTTAGATTTAGAGATAAAAGAAAGGGGAATTTAGAATATAGAACCACCCCTAGATTACACGAAATATGAGAGAATCGGGATTTAATTAAAGCAAGAAATCAGATATTTTTTTACAAATATAATTTAACAAAACATTATAGATATTTTATGAAAAATTTAAGCATTTTAATAAATACAAAAACAATTATTTACCATTTAGGTATTTCAAAATATACATTGTTCTTAATCAAAAGAGAAAGAGTAAGTGTGTGTGAATAAATAATAAATATATAAATAAATTCTTCAAAAGCGACTAAACTTATGTCTCTATTCTATTTATAACAGATAATAAATTTGATCTAATTTCTAATGACATTTCTAAAACATCCATTAGAGGTGAATGAATGTGTTCTATAAGTAATTAGTAATTGTTCTGATTTATATATATATATGATTTCTCTAAGTATCTACCAGAGTGAAATGTAGCTGAACTAATTGGGAATGTGATAAATAGGATGCCGAAGCCTGTTAATTTTTAACGAGTCTACTGGGAAGGGGAGTTTCCCTCCCTGTAGACAGTAAGCGTGCGTAGAGCATCGCTTCTTAATTATAAAACTGAGGCGAAAGACAAAGCTAACATGTATCCTTCCGAGGCTAATCAGTTCAGAGCATAGCACTGTCCTACTCATTACCCCGTTAATGAACCAAATTAATCGACCAGGGCGTAGATTAAAGAAAGGATGATGGATGGCGCAGAGGTGACACTGCCTGCCTCGACATCATTCTCTTAATTCACACCGCTAGAGAGCGAAAACTTTTCTGATATTAATAAATCTAGGCCATTTGTTTCCCTTCTCGGTACGACAGTCATCCAAAGATGACTTTCAATCTCAACAAACTCGATCATTCGCACTTAACGCTTACTGACTAATTAGTTTGCTTCAAGATCATTTTCAGTTCCACGACATGAGTTCCTCATTCTTGGGATTGTAATCTTTTGACAATTTGTAAGAAAATGAAATTACGATATCAAATATGAATTATCCGGGACTGTCAAAGAGGACTTTTCGTTTAGGATCAAGTTTAATTACTATGAATAATTTATGGTAGAAAAAGAAAACATAAAGATTTAATCGAGGCGCACGTAAAATTAATAATGCACATTTACAAATGAGATGTCTCCACTCTTTTTTTTAATAAATATACAAACATTAAACGAGCCATCTTGGAGAATTTGCTCAATTAGTCATGCACGGTGCGTGATTCAAAGGGCAGAGCACGCGTGGATGTTTTACATATTTTGTTAAAATGTCGTGCATTTCTTTAGGAAAGTCTAAAGTAAACAGCTTACGCAAAGGTCTGGTTCCCTCGTGTAAACATAAGAAGAAAGCAACTACCTTTACCAAGTGGAGGGGATTTTTTTATTTTCGAACTGCTGCGCGCTGGTTGCCTCTGGGGTCCCCCCGGACTTAGGTTTAAGGCTTTCAAGGCGTTTTTAGGGTGGGACCGATCTATATGTTACACGCAAGCGGACCGCACCCCATGACAAGTCGAGTTACAAAAGAAATTGCATCAAACAGATGAAGCAAATATTAGAACAGCGATTTTCAAAATAGAACAATCTTCGATTATGTCCGGCAATTATTTTATATTAAATAGAGATAGCGTGTTGTTTGAATTTAACTCAAATAATAACTATTTCATGTTTTAACAGAAAATGTCAACAAATTTATATTAATCAGTTTAAATGGGTGAATAACCAAAGGAAGATTTTGTTTCGTGAAATATTATTTACAATAATATTTGATTTATGCTAAAAAAAAACGATAAAGAATAAAAAAAAAGTATAGAGTAATAAAAAAGTAAAAATGCGCTATAATTCTAAACAAAATAATTTATTTGTAGAGTTTTGTGATCAATAATAATCTCCTTAAAAAAACATGAAAATATATATATATAATATTATATAATCTCATTCACCAACACATTTGTATATAATATTTGTTTCTAAATAAAATCATAAAAATCACTTTCTACTTCATTAGCATAAAGCCTATATTACAATAAATAAAAAATTATTTCTATCATATTATAAATATCGTATATTTATAACGTATTTATATGTATATAATAATTTTCCATCATATAATTATCGTCGAACTTTATTTCAAATATATTTTAAATTCAAAAAAAAATAGTCTCCATGAAATAATTAATTTTATTTAATTGATAAACTGGTTAAGGTCGTTTGATAATTTGAATTTCATGTTTATTGAACTGTCGAGTGTAGTTGAAACAACATGAAAATTGAATTGTAATGAGTTTATAAATTAAGTGCCCGCCACTTGGACAAATTTCATTTTATGTTGCTTATTTTCTTGTAATTTGTTTCCCGTAACTAGACAACAAATTAAATTGACTGATAGCCAATAGATGTGTAGAATTTGTTTTCAACTTCAAAGATGTATGATTCAAAATTCGACTGTATGTTATCAAACGAACAAACAAACGTCAAATGCATGAGAAAACCCTTATTTGATTATTTAATTAAAATTTTTATAAGTTTTTAAAGTAAAATCAAATATATTTCAATCGGTTACTTGATGAATAATAATTTCGATTTTGTCAAGACAAGAAGAAGGCTTCAGAAGAATAAGGAAAGTTATTGGATGCGTCAAACAAATAAATTTGTGAATACATCAACCCCTAAATATTTCTTTTGTAAATTTTAACAACAATAAATTGAATAAGTTGACCTGTGGCCAGGTCCGAACCGACCGACGGTTTGAAGTAAATTAATTTCCAGCTACAGAAACAATTTCAAATAATTTTAATATATCTATTAATGTAATAAAAAACAAATAGGCATATAACATAAATATTTTTAATTTTATTTTATTTATAATATATATGTAAGACCAGACTGTGACGTCATGAATGGCTGGATGACGTCATATAATTTTAAATCAAGAAAAAACTAATAAATATGATTTTCCCGAGGATAAAACCAATACAAAGTGTATGATTCGTGGTGATATATAAAAAAATCTCCTCATGTGAAATTTGGTGTGAAAATAACCCTTCCCTTCCTATCGTCGATCGCTAATACTACCACTTCCGGTTTCCGGATTTGCACCAAAAGTTGATCAATTCATCCCAGTGATGCATTAAGTAAATATACCAAATTTCATCAAAATCGGTTGACGGACAGACGGACGGACAGACATCATGCTAAAAATACTTTTTTCTGTTTAGAAAATGCATGATTCGTGGAGATATGTAAAAATCTCCACATGTGAAATTTGGTGTGAAAACCATACCTCCCTTACTATCGTCGGTCGGTAAAAATTCTTCACATTCTCTAAAGATTAAATCAGAATTGGATATTTGTTTTATTTTTCAAATTGTTTCATTGATCTCATTAATTTATTTTTGTAGTAAGAGATTTCATACAAGATGAATAAAATTAATGTGTTCTATAATTTAAACTAAATGTGTGAATAATTAGTAATTAATTCATATTGGAAATTATAACATCTTCTCGATATATAATATATTTAATTAAAAGAATTATTAATAAATCAAAGGTGAATTTCACTGTATAGTTAGTTATCTGAATAAATTACAATAACGTTTTATATATGAACTCATTCATTAGACACACCAATGCAATGTTAAAATTAACTTTATACATATAATCGCTTGGTTCTCATAATCATCATCATAATAATAATAACAGGTTTGATAATGGCTGGGTGATCGTTATAATGGTTGTAATGCTAATTGGACAGCCGCCCCTTCCCTGTTAAAGGTGGATGGTGTTGCAAAATCGCAGGGACGAGAGCGATATCAAATACAACAACAAAACAACGGGATAAACAAAATGGACATCGAAATCAGCAAACATTGTTTATATTGAAGAAGGGATGGCGTCTATGAGACGATGTAGCTAATATAACAAATCCTTGTGTCAGTATTGGGTATGAAGCATGTCATGCGACCGAAAAGGCCGTTGGAACATGGTTCGTTATTAATCTGCACAATGTGCTTCACGACATTCTCGCTAAACATCCAACGAATTGTTTGCAGACAAAATTAAACCAATGTCTTGACAAAAACATTCCTATTGAATGAATTCTATTCAAGAACTAGAAAATTTTCGTAATCAGAAAGAAATCGTAGCATCTTCCAAGTAATCATTTTGGTCATCCAATAGAATTGTTGTTATTAATATAAATTATATTCTTATTTATAGTTTTTTTCATCATAATATTTTATTGTTTATTCGATCTTTTATATTGATTATTTACTTGATTTGAATAAAGGGAGAAAGCAAAAGCATGTTCAGTTGTTTAAATATCAATAGAAGAGAACATTAATTGCAATTTTCCCTTACTGAATATTTAAAGAAGTAATTTGTTTGCCAATTTGCCATGTTGATAGTCAAGTGGATGAAAATGTCCATACTTATAGTTAACAGAACTCATGTTTTCTTGTTTAGTGAAAGAGTCATCTTGTTAAAAAATAGAAATTCAGTAGACCAAAAATACCAGGATAAAATATAAAAGAATTTGCAAACAACAATAAAATAATAAATATATGAAAGAGTATAGAATATCCAATACTTTTTAGGAAGATTCAAATAAATACAAATTAATTCAAATATAGTATAATTAATTTTAAAATAAATATTTATTTATAGTTATTTTTCTTAAAATTTTTTCATTCACTAAATTATTTATTTGTAAGATACAATAAATTTCAATTAAATTATGTAAATACATATATATCAAATTAAGTAATTGAAAATAAACATATAATATAAAGTGTTGTTGATGTTGAGGTTTTTGAAATCAAAACAGTTCATTTATTTGTTTATTTTTATTTAGCTATCTATCTATTCTTTAGAGTTTATTTGATGGATCGGTTCAATATCTTATCTATCTTGTTCGGACCTTGAAATGTTCAATCAAAATTGCATTTCCAAACAGACTCTTAATCCTACAAAAAGATGATAGTTTAGGTAGAGTAATAAATCAAAAATCAATTTAATCCAGGAGTAAAACAAAATCTATTTTATAAGTTTAATTACTCTTAATGGATTTTAGTATAACATTTACATTTAAAACAAAATAAGAACACTAACATTAACAATGAGTCTAATTCCATTCGATTTCTCATTAATCATTCGGACCAATCTTTCTAATGTATTTTCATTTTATCAATAAAAGAACTTTCACAGAATTCTCCATATTATATTATATATGATTTTTATGAGGTATTAGATCTTTTCAACATGTGGGACGTGAAAAAAATACTTGATTTAAGTGACTGAAAGGAAAGTACAGATTGTTTCTTTTATTTCTTTTTAAATTTAACCATCTAAATTTATGATCTTCTAAAATTATATATTATGTAAATATATATAGTAAAAATATAATAAAATATAATATAATATATTATATAATATATATATAAAAGAATATTTGAAACATTTTGAGGCAATTTACACCAGTTCCCCGACCGAAGCATCCTCTAAAACAATTTATAAGGTCTGTCTGATATTCATACTTCCACTTCAAATTCATTTTAATATAAAAATCTATTTTTGATTTATTTTTCTAATTTTTGATTTATTTTTTTAGTAATATAGTTTTCTTGGTTTTATTTTCAATTGATATCTGGATTATTTATTCATCACACTTCTGTTGTTTTAAATTTATTATATATAATATATATATATTAGTAAAAGTTGTACTTTATTTCTAAAGATTTTTTTTTTTATTTTATTATTATAATTTTTTAATCTTATATGACAATCCAGTTTGTTCACTTTGAGTTGAGCAAACATGAATGAATTGAAATATTGAATGTTGACACATTTCATTTCAATCGAATTTATTTTTAATATTTTTCTCTTTGAATGATTATTTACTATATATAGTATATATATTATATATAGTTTATTTTATAAGATATATTTTTTTAATAATTTAATAAAATATTAATTCGATTGACATTTCAACATGTCAACCATAGTTTATAAAATAGAAAAATCTTTTTTTATAATGATTTGTTCTTTTAATACTTATTTTGCTTAATTTATTTATTATTTTATTAAATATTATCCAGAAATAAAAATATATAAATATGTCTATTTAAAGCAATTGTATTTCTAAATAATAAAAGAGTAAGTCATTCTCAACCTGCTTATTAACCGGTACTGAACGAACACATACTCATAGAAAAACTCTTGTTTTGGGAGTTAAAGATAATTCAAAAACAAAATCTAAAATATTCAATATGCAAATTAAATGTTATATTTATTGTAAGTGGAGGGGGCAATGAAAATTATGATTGAAAGACTATTAGGCCGAATATTGAAAGGTTGACTGAGGTAGATTGTTTGAATAATTATTTTTATTATTATAATTAAAGGAGAGAATATAGCCTAGTAGTATTTAGTATTAAATAAATAAATATTAATAGTAAATAATTATAAGTAAGAATTGTTTATTCATACATTTGTTATACATTTGAATATTAGTGATATATTTTATATATTGGTAGAGTGAGAAATTTAAATTTTAGAAATAGAATTTAAATTTCAACATGTTTTATTCTTATTTTTAATTTGAATGCATAATGTGAAATAATAATAAATAAATGGAAAAGATAGAATCTGGACTGAGACTTTTTTTCTGTGACTCAAAAAAAATTAAATGCATATTTTTCGTTTCTAAAAACATCAAAGTGATAAAATTATATTAATATATGGAAAAAAAAACATTTTTATAGTTACTCTATAAACATGTTCTCTTAACGTTAATATAAAATAATTCAAATTGTCTTAAAGTTATGTTTTTCCTTTGGTAAAAATAGTATAGTATATCTAGATTAATTTGAAATATCAAGGGTTATATACATACTTATTTAAATATTCCAAGTTGTTTTATTTGAATATGAATTAAAAAAGATATAATTTTCAGTAAGAATATTTATATATATATAATTTGAATTCATAACAATTCACAAAATGGGTGGAAATCTTTCAGGTGGGTAGTCATCAAATAAATTGAGTTACTCAAATGGCCTACTGTTTTGTGATTGAAGAAAATTCAAGAAGAAAATTGCATAAACATTTTATTAAAAAAATTATAAAAATAATTTTATTAGTATATAAATTTCAGAAAATGGAAATAAAATGAATGAAGATAATGAATCTTAACATTCTATCATTTAATTCAGGATAGGATAGACCTAGCCATTTAAATATTTAAATAATTGATTTAATATATATTTATTTAATTAATCTCTGAGAAATCAACAAATGTAAGATAAATATTCATTATAAAAGATAAAAAATTAATAATATTTCATTTAATTAGAATGAAAGATTTTTTAGAACATATTTTAATTCAAATATAAAAGCCTATCTATTTTAAGTCTATAAATTAAGAGCTTCATAAATTATCTCTAAATTGCTGGTAATCTTTTCCCTATAGGAATTAATGAGTTGGATCATGGAGAAAATTCGAGACTTAATATATTAACTATTTCTAATGTTGTGAAAGCGGCAATAGACTGATTTGAGTGGATTGGTGGGTGGAAATTGGGAGAGGAGTGGTGGGGGTAAAGTTACTTTGCCTCAGTATTAATTCAAACGGCGCTTGAGCCCAATCTCTGGTATGTAATACAGGGAGGGGACACGCGAGGGGTGTGATTAGGTTGGGGCAAAGAGAGGGCGACATCGGCGCCAGCTGGTTCCTCCACCGCCGCACTCCCAGGCAGTCGCCATCCAACCGTAAACAAAAACAAGCGACACACGTTGGGGAAACGTGACGTCATTAGCTATACAACAGCCAGAGACTCACGGCCAATTAATAAACCATGACGGTATTTCTCGTCTAATAACACTCGACTTTGCAATAAAATACATATGTACAAACAACGTCAAGACCACTGAATTTTTTTTTTTTAGAATTCTAACTTAATTGTTGGAATCCGTGCCTAGGGGGGTTTTTGACATATATTCTGAAAATTTTAAATTAAACCATTTTGTTTAATTGACTATTCATGTTTAGGAATTCGAATAATAGATATATATCACAGACTATATTTGTATAATTTGAATTATTTAATTAGTTAGTTATTTAATTCTCTTGTATATTTTAAGCCTGACTGAAATTTGTTTATATTATCTAATCTTATTATGCTAGTTAAAATTGTATATTTATATATATAGTACCGGGACCCCGAGCCTCGGCTCGGTAATTAAGTTAAAAAAAAATGATTCATTATTATCGGGTTTGGCTGATAATATTAATACCTGGCTCTCGCTCGACCCTTTAAAAAATATTGATATATTGCATCAATCTGATTAAAATGAATGGAACTGGGGTCCTCAATAATAATACCTAAAGGGTCGAGCGATAGCTCGGTATCCCAGGTATATATTTTATATCAACAGGCCTACTTTTCTGTTTGTATGTTATTATTTGAATGGCAAATCAGGTATTAATATTATCAGCCAAACCCGATAATAAAGAATCATTTTTTTTTTATTGACCGAGTGGTGGCTCGGTGAACCAGGTATTATTATTGAGGACCCCAGTTCCATTCATTTTAATCAAATTGATGCAATGATGCAACATTTAATAATTGTAATAAATAATTAAAGAATTGTATATCAATATATTTTAAAGGGTCGAGCGAGAGCTCGGGGTGTCCCAGGTATTAATATTACCAGCCCAACCCAATAATAATGAATCATTTTGTTTTAACTTAATTACCGAGCCGAGGCTCGGGGTTCCGGAACTTATTATAATATGATATAAACTTTTCTTTTCGTAGAAAATTCATTCTAATGTTATAAATCTTTTAATATTAAGTTTTGTTATATTGTATTTCATTGATAAAACAAATAACTATAAAAATCGATTTGCTTGTATTTAAGGTAAGCAAATCGCTCTTAAAAAATTGTATTTTTTATCTTATTTTAATTAACATTTGCTTGTATTTAAGGTACATCGATTTAGTTAGTTCATTTATAATCCTCATCTCCATCTTATATATCTATATATATATAGATAGATAGATAATGACAACTATGGTAAATGTTCAATAAAGTAGATATTAATGCTTTCACCTGAACCATCATCCTATCAAATTTTTAATATAGTTAATATTTAATTCTTAATAATATAATATTTTAATTTTTTTGCGAATAAAAACCTGGATCTTCTCTCTTAATTATATCCAAATCCATTTCCATGTTTCTTCTCTTACTTCTCATCCCCTCCTAATTTCTACTTTGCTTTCTTTTTTACTATCTCGCCAGAGATAGTATTGCAATCACGAAAATTTTCGATGTTGAGATTTTGATGTTTTTATACGTTTTGAAGGTTCCTGAATCATTTTCACTAAGGTTGAGAAAAATGTCTGTGTGTGTGTGTGTGTGTGTGTGTGTGTGTGTGTGTGTGTGTGTGTGTGTATGTAGGCAAGATTACGCAAAAACGGTTTGAGCTAGAATGATGAAATTTGGTACATGGACATTATTCAAAATTCATAGTTTTCTATCAACTTTTGAGAAATGTAGCTCAACCGGAAGAGGGTCATTACCTACAACGTTTTGATTTTTTTTCCTCTAAAGTGACCGTAAAAATAAAGATATATGTTTGATAATTTTTCACATAATTAATAATTGTATAAAACTGCTATATATAGAATTTCAGCTTGATTGATTCGCTGAAATTACCAGAATTAATTTTTTAACACTGCAAATCTCCCGCGCCAACACGTGACGTGGTGCCATCAACAAAAAGCCAAACATGCGCTGGTTTAATATTTATTATTTATTATTTATAATTTATAATTAATTAAATTTAATTTAAATATAATATATTATGTTATTTAATTCAATTCAAATGCGAGATAGTCGAGTGGAGACACTCCAGCTAATTTTTTCTCCCTTCAAGTAATCCTTTTTCCTAAACCAGCCTCACGTGTATATAATTTATAAATTGATATTTTGTATGAATTATCTATATATTATGAGATATTTTATTATTCCCCCCATATGAGGGCAGTTGTATTATTCTTTAAGTATAAGATCAAATTAATCAGGGAATTTTTCAATTTGAATTTCTATAATCGGAATTTGATTATTTTTAAAATTCGAGGGGGGTTAGCGATATAATAAAAACATGTTCTCGACTAAACCAAAATCAATTGGTGACGAGTCAAAGTAAAGCCATGTATGTATGTTAGGGCTTAAGCTTCTCCACGCATATCCGTTGAGCCTGTATTATGGGCCCGGTTTGCATAAATGGCAGGACCCAGCTGCTGCTTTATAGGGCGCGACCATCCAATTACCAATTAATTGTGTAGTCGGTGTAATCTATTATTAACGCTGTCTGAATTAACTATCCCCTGGATTAATCGGGCGTGCATTGAGCCGATTAGCAATCTCTCTTTGGTACGATCTTTCATATCATCGTAAATATGATTCGGGTACGAACCACTCTCCATTGGGGAGAGCCAAAGCAATTACCTAATTTTATTACGATAATGTATTTAAGGTTTAATTACAACGAAATTTGTGGTTTCTCAGTGAGAAGACCATTAAAGGAGGGTGTAGGAAAAATTTGGATAGAAGGGTGTTCAATATCACTCTATTGATTAAAGGGTTTTGATCTAATTATTTTAAATTTTACATGATGAAAAAAATTTTAAAAATTTGAAGAGAAAAAAAACAGGGGCACCATATTACTTTTTCTTCTAGATGGCAATATGATATAAGAAAAGATAACAAGTGTCATTTTCTTATTTCAACTTTCATCCGTTTCCACCGTTCAATTTCAGATGAGCGTCATGACTTGGATTGAAAATGCCAATAATCACAATCGTTATCAATGTATTTCACTTATAAGAAATCTAGAAAGATTTTATTCTAGTTTTAACAAATATCGTTTGGAGTAAGCAAGTTATGTACTAATTAGATTAAATATAAACATACTCTAAATACAGAAAAAGTGAAACAAAACATTTAATTAATTTTTTTCTTTATTTATTAACACACTATGAGCGGGGCGGGTATTTGTACCCGTTGCGGGGACTGCCACTTATAAGCGGGGCGGGTATTTATACCCGTTGCCACTTATATGAGGGATATATATTAGTTATCGTTTAAAATAAGTAATTTTAAGTGACACAAGGGAAAATATATATTATATAAGTGGCAACGGGTATAAATACCCGCCCCGCTTATAAGTGGCAGTCCCCTCAACGGGTACAAATACCCGCCTCGCTCATAGTGTGTTAAGATAAATCACGTTAAAATTAAATTAAATTAATTAAAGAAAAAAACAATTTTACTCAAATTATCAAATCTTAATCAGTTTTATGCTTAAAAGTCATTTATTCAAATTATAATTTAACAATAATATTATTAGATCACTGACAGACAATAAATGAATAAATATTATTGTTACCAACTTTTGAAACTTGAAACACCAAAACTAATATGGGTTTCTGCATATAGTTCAAATATATAATCAATGGAAGAATATTTATCTAAATATCCAAATTATAATAGAGTGTTTTTCTTGATTTAAATTATTGATGCCAATCAATTAGTTTCTTTAATAATTTAACAGATATGTCAGCCAATCTATCGTTTTATTTCCAGGAAATCTCTAGCGGCTCTTAAAAGTACTAATATGAAAAGGGTTGGTTGGCTTCGTCTGTGTCAATGTCAGGCAAAGAAATAAGTTTTGTATTCTCTCGACGTTCAGGAAGAAGGTGTGAACGTTACGAAGTGACAGTTGACAGTCGAAGAAGCTTTGGCAAACACATAGGACACATCCCAACGCCCTCAAGTCATCCCCAATGGGGATGAAGCAAAAAGTTTGCGTCAAAATTTTTTATTATTATTATTTTTTAAAAAAGTAAATTGATCTAATCAAGGAAAATTAAATAGATATATTTTTGAAATAACTATACATTTAAGTTAATTTTTTAAATTAATTATATTTTATAAAAAAACATTCAAACTTATTTATTTTCTTTCCCTTCTCTTTGTTCTTTTTTTTTCTTTGAAATCATTCTTTTAAATATTATGAAATTTTCATTTAATAAATAATCATTCTTTGTATAGAATTGCTAGAATTATTAATTTTATATTCATTATCGTAAATGAATCGACTTCTTACTGAACACTGACAATGATTGAACAACATGAGCATTATATAAATTTTTAGAAATTAATTTATGCTCTTATTGAATAGATATTGATATAACATATAGAGAGAGAGTCTATATTCAGGCAGGTATATAAATATTGTGATGTAATTTCTCATTGAAATCGGTTTAGTCAATTTTGTGTCTATAACATCACAATTTTCTGGAGAGACATACAGACAGATATGAAATATTCTCTCTAAAGTCATTTTTGGATTCTAGAGGCCATAAAAGATGAAGATATGCAAAATTTTAAATTCTGAGGAATGTACAGAAAAAACATTTTCTTATATATGTAGAATAAGAATATATAAAAGAAGTTATTTGGATACCCTTCGTAACAAATTCATTACAAATATTAAAAATATTAATTGATAGATAATAATACTTTAATTATGTCCCTTGTCTTATTTTGTAAACCATTTGCCTTATATTTAATGAATTTAAAGTAAAGCCAGTGTAACTCCACCCGAACCTAAAATACTTCTTCCTAATTGAACAAGAGTCATCAAAAGAGGCTTTATCGCTGAGATTCATCCAATCTCATTCTAGATTCCTAGCCAACACTAGTCTAATTTTACATTCAATAGAATTGTTAACTCCCAATGATTTGGTATAATCAAGTCATAAGTCCAAAGGGGACTTAATCGCCGATATGCATAGCAAGACAATTGTTAATTAACTATTCAATTGGGACAAATAACCTTGAGGCAATCATATATTATATAGCGCTTCATGTTCATTTATGTGCAAATGAATGAATCCATCAGTAGGACAAAAAGATCAATATTAAAGATCAATTGACCCCGTGAATTCCAATTTAGTTTATGAGTGACATAAAAATATTACACGTATATTCTAATTAAGTTTATAACTATAGTCCAAAAAAAAATGCAACTATTATATGTCAATTTTAACTATAAATTTTTTTTTCTCCATTCATATAAAAAAAATACTTTTAAATACGATATACTTATTATATATGCAGGTTAAGCATTAAAGAAATATACCTAAATATTAAATAAGGCTGCTATTAATGGTACGACTCCTAAAATGGGCTAGTTTAATTTATCAGTAGGTGTAGACGTCCACCCCGTAAGACAAGTTTAGCCCTTCAATTCTGATTTTGTCCTTGGAGTGGGGGATCTGCTCGGCCCAATCAATGGAATGAACTGATGACAAATATCACATTAACATTGTATATTTCTTACTTCTGTGTCTAGTTTAGTGAAAAAATAATATATGAAAAATGTGAATCTATTGCATTAACAAATATATATTTCATTACCCATGGATTTTATTACAAATTTCTTTTAAGTGGCCCATCGTTATATATTTATATAACCATACTTATAGAAATTATATATAGTAAGTTTGAAATATTTATTTTATTTGATATTTGGTTTAGAATTAAAATATCGAGAGGAATAGAAAAAAGTAAAATTCCCCTTGGTGAGACATTATAATACTTTTGATAATTGGGGAAGCGAAAACGTTTCTCTATCTTAGGTATTTTTTCAAGAAGTATTGGGCCGTCGGAATGTGCCCCGGAGAAGCCCATTCTCGGAATTATAGATAAAAAAAAAACAATTAAAATTGAAAATTTATAATGGATGACTAAAAATTTATAAAATGTCTTAGAACAGCGGTCGCCAAACTTTTTGACCTCACGGACCAGTTAATTCATAATTTAAATACCGCGGCCACTAATAGGATTTTTTAAGTGTTAAATATATTTATAAAAAAAAATTGTGATCAAAGAACACATAAACATTGAGTTTTTATAACTTAACACGTATTGTTATGAATTGAATCGTGTTTTAATGCATCTTAAAACATAACTTAACATGATGAGTAAGTATATTCCACATTTTTCTGCGGACCACCACTTTGGCAACCGCTGTCTTAGAATAATGTCTGTATTGAAAGGGTTAATATGTATTTATTATTTATTTATTCACTAAATATTGTTATTTACATTTTATATTGACAATAATATTAAATTTGTAAAATATTTGATTTTCAAAATTTTGAAAATGCATATTAGAGGCCAATAATGGAGTTTCATAATTTTATTAATAAAGTCTATCTTAATTAATATATTTCAATAAAATAAATAAATAGTATTGTATAAATGAAATATGTATGTAATCTAAATATAGATTTGAATTTCGGGGGGTAGAGAGTAAAAAGTGAATTATTTATATTCCACATTTTTATACTTTATTTCAAAAGATAAATGATGATTGATCATAAATTTGGTTTGGAATTTTAATATTCAATGTTAATATTATGCATTATTGTGTTTAAGGAGAGTATTCTATTGAATAAGGATGACTGAAATGCTAACAGAAGTGAGAGAGAGAGAGAGAGAATGAGAACAAAACGTACAAATCTCTCATCCATCTGGTTCTATATCTGAATCGAGATTTGCCTTTTCTGTAAAGGTGGAGGCCTCGGGGTGGAGTCACATTAGTATGGGAAATTTGGGGGTTGAATCTCTCACTCTACACGAGGGAGGAAAACCACGATTCAGAGACAGCAACATTACAGCCTTTGGCTCAAATCATCTCCCAACACTAACACATATCACACATGGTGTACCTAACACAGAAACAGTACATTAAGCTACAAGCTCTCCATATCTACTCTAAATGACAACAATTCTAACACATGATGACGAACTTGCGGCAAGTAAAAGGGTAGGGTGAAATCCCGAGGAAGGCTGAAATGTGCCCATCCTCAATTCAAAATTAGATTTGCTTGAGCAACGAACTGCCAAGCAAGGATGCCAGGGAACAAAGCCCGAAAGAGAGCATACAAGGATTGGTACTTCCATGTACTACTGATGGGAACGAGTTAATGCCTGTTACTCCCATCACTCAACCACCTGGCTGCAAAAGAGGAATGGGTTCAGAAAGGTGGATTAAATAGGAAAGACCGCCTGGAAATGAATTAACGAATCAAAAAGATCTTTTAATTAAGATTGAATGAAAATTGCCAAAAGCATTGAAATTTATTTATTCAATATTACAAATAATGAAAAAATATTAATGATAATAGTTATTTTTCTATTATATATACATATACATTTTTAAATTATTTCTGAATTAATATAATTATTTAAATTAAAAAGAATAAAAAAACAAAAAAAAAAGCTAATTCAAATAATGCTATTTCAATTCGAGGTTATTTTTTCAGGGATATTAAAAATCTTTCTCAATTTAATTAACATTTCTATTTTTAAAAGAAAATCTTTAAGTTCATAATATGACTCTCCATTTGAATAAAATGTGATTGAATTAAAGAAAAATAGAATCGATTATGAAGAGAAAGACATTTCATTTATTTAATTTTTCCAAGCAAAAAAAAATCAACGGATTTTTTCTTAAATATTATTAATTGAATTAGTTTGAAAAGAAGTTTTATCCTCAAATACTTGTATTAAAAAAAAAGTAAAAACGAAAAATGAAAAATGTTTTTAAGACGAATTACTCGGAAAAAAAATCTTAGAACTTTATATATTTTTTCTCTTTTGAATTTGAATCTTCTGGAATTGACATCCATTTTCTTTATTTGTTTTTTTAATAGCAATTAAATAAATTTTCTAATTCAGTCAAAGACTAATTCATAATATTTTTATACTTTATTTTTAAAGAAAAAATCCAGAAAAACAGCAAAAATATTATAATTAATTATTTATTAAATAATAGACAATGTAGAAGGGGTCATAAGAGAGATAGGAGTAAATACAGGGTGGGGCAGAAAAACCTATCAGATTTCAAATCCCTTTTTCTCAGAAGAGGGAGCAGGTAGAGTAGTGGGGTAAAAACCGTTAGAAAGCCAGTTTTATGCCATTTGTCAGTAGTCAACATGCCTTGGTCTGGTGGACATCGTGCTTTTGTTATTGAGCGGTTTATCGAAAACGGCGGTTCGATAACGGTGAAAGTCATGGAAAGCTACCGCGAGCGCCTAAATCAGTGTCCCAAGGACGACATTTGAGTGATGTGCTTTTCAAAACTTAAATTTAAAAATGGCATAAAATTTGCGATATGTTAATAAAAGAAATTTTTTGACAAGCTGACTGTTTTTAATTTTATAACGTTTTGAAATTGGATAGGTTTTTCTGCCCCAGCTTCGAAAGCACGTTGTGTAGCAATTATCGAACCGCCGTTTCCGATGACGTTGTTCACCAGACCAGATCAAATGTTGTCTACTGAGTAATGGCATAAAACCGACTTTCTGGCGGTTTTTACCCCACTACTCTACCTGCTCCCTCTTCTGAGAAAAAGGGATTTGAAATCTGATAGGCTTTTCTGCCCCACCCCGTAGGAGTTGAGGATAGGGCCACTCTGAGAATTGTGGTTGCTGTGGCCTAGAAATTTCGATTTCCGTAGTGCCACAGAGATAGATATCAATTTAATAATTTAACTATTTTTTGGGTTTGGACTAAATTCAAGTTGACTCGTCAAGCACACAGGATTCAATTGTAATATGAATTTATTTATAAAAAATTTTTAATGAATTTGTTAAAAAAAATGAAAATTATTCAAATTCAATTCAGTCAGTATAATATTAATTTTTCGTTATAGATGGAAAATTATTGAAGTATGTTATATTAATTAACAAATATATATTTTTAAACATAATTATATTTTTGTCTTTCATTTATTATGTCAATATCTTGTATTATACTAACAATTAAGTTTAAAAAAAAAGTGCTGACGTCTTTCATTTAAACGAATCTTTCGAAAAGGGTGATTTAGGTGATTGTGGATAAAGACATCAGGACATATTCGCGGTGGAAATGTAGGATGACGATGAAGACGAGCCGGATAAGAAGCAACGACGGAGTAGAGTGGGATTGAGGAGGGAGAAGGGGGGTGGGGCTCGTTCAGCTCGTTATCGCACAGCTCCAAGCCGTCACCAATTGGATTAATCACAAGGCAGCAAACACACCCCGTCATCCATCCCTCATCCCCATCTTTCCATTTACTTATTATTAATATAAGCGAACATAGAGGGATCCCATCGATTTATTTATACGCTTTTGTTAGCAAAATAAAAATCAGCGAATTGCAAACATCAAAAATGGAGACAAGAAAGATTTAAGTAAGGTAATCGATACTGTACATTTCCTGATTATTGATGGGATATCGATAAAGTCGTGATATTTTAATTTACATGCATTATAAGGCCTTTCTTTTAAAAAGTATTTTTAAAAAAGTAATAATTAGAGAAAATGTTTATTAATAAATATTGAAAAATTAATTAATTTATGGTTAAAACACTTTGCCGGCCCTAACGCTAAGGGTTAATATAATTTCTACCAAGAAATTGATATGTTGATCTTATATATATTTCTTTTAAAAATATTTCCCCTAATGGTCATTCAATATTATTATCTTTTACAAATATAAATTAATTTAACAATTTTTTTTTTGGAATGTATAAAAAAATTAATAAGAGTTAGATGTAAATATTTGGAATTGAATTTCAAAAGTATTAGTGAAAACATTATATAAATTAAAAAAATATCTTTTAAGCTAACATTAAATAAAAATAAAAATCCAAAAATTACATATATCTACTAAAAGTGAGAAAAAATTTTTTTTTTGTTATGAATGGATTTTAAAATGCAATTCGGGTGATCTAAACCAATGAAAGATAAATTTTTACTTAAAAGCTCTTAATATAAACGGTAAAATTAAGTATTAAATCATTTGTGATTGAAAAGTGAAATGAATCTTTTTTATCTCTTTCTTTAACCGAAAAAAGCAAAAAAAGTCTTCTTAATAGTGATTTTAAGACTTTTTAGATAACTGTGTCTTTAAAATTGTAAAATAGATTACCCCAGTCACGTATGAGAAAGACAAATGATAAAACATGAGATCTGAGGAATTGGGGAAATCTCCAAGTTTCTTTCCCAACTCCAAAATGAATCAAATGAATTCAAAAAGATCACCTTAAAAAATAATTTTTTTTGTAATTTTTCATTAATTGTAGTTAAAATAATAATCTCAAAAAAAAAAATGATTTTTACTAATATGAGAAAAAAATCAAATGTTTTATTTGCCTACTGGGATTTATGTAGAAGTTACTCTTTGAGTTTGGGGAAGCACTTAAGTTCAAACACTTTCTTCATTATAAAACTTGAGATAAAATATAATCTATGTTAACTAAGCTTAAGATGATTAAAAGTTTTTTTTATATCATTTTAAGCAGAATGTTTGAGCTACCAAATAAATTGTTAATAAAATAAAGTTTTATATAAATGGATTTTCTCAGAATCATTAATTGTAAATTAAATTGATAAATAAAATTTTAAAATTATACTTTTAATATTCTCGAAGAGATTATATATTATTATAATAATCAATGAGACGATAAATTGAATAACTTTTTCGTCGTTACAAAATAATTATTTACATAATTTTGAAAACTTACCTCTATGCCTGTTAGTCTGTTTATCGAACATAAGCATTGCATCTTCAATCTGTAACAAAAAAGAAAAAAAAAATAATTCTATTAGACTTTGCACTTTTTAAGAAAAGGTTCAGGAAAATCCCTCTATTATTGAAATTGAAAAATATAAATGAACTTGGCCTAGCCAGTGGATGGGAAAGGAAGGGATCTGTCGGGCCTTAATCAGACCTGCGATTCGTCTACGTCGTGCAATCAGGTAATCCACTTTGGGCTCTCGAAGTCCCAAAAGAGATTTTAAACCCTCGGGCGAGTCGACTCAACAAACGAAAAGGGTTGTCTATGAAACGTCAACGTAAAAGGCACGAACAAGAGTCAACATCACCAAAAAAAAAATATATATAATGGATCAAATTTTCTTTTCTATAGAAATATTATAAAATATATAATAAAAGAGTATCTCTTTTCTTTTATTTCTTAGTTTAACCTTAATTTACTTTAAAAATTGATTTTGATTCTAATTAAACCTATTTAACATAAAAACATGAAAATGAGAAGGTCTCTATTTTTATGTTTTTATGTTGAATAGGTTTAATTAGTTATTATTAATGCATATTAATCATTTTTTTAAATGTTAAATTTATCTAGTAAATTATTTTATATTATTACCCCTTTTTTTTTATTATTATTATTACTTAATGCCAATATAATTAAGAAAAGATATTTGAAATTTCTAAATTCTTAAACATTTATTAATGTAGATTTCCAAAAATTTTATTTTGATTTATTTCGTACAAATTATTTAAATGGATAATATTAAAATAATAACAAAAGGAATTTGTGCGTGTGGTTCAGTTATCTTGAAGATATGAGATTGACAGTAATCTGAGGGTGCGTCTTTTTCTGTATTTTTTAATTAATATAATATAATTCATAAAATAGTATAAGGTGCTTGAATAAGTTCTCGCTGTTTTCTAACAGATGGCGTTTTCAGTAATATAAGTGGATGATATTTCTGAAACGAACGCATTTCCAGAAAATACTGTTCGTATTCTTGAACGCGCGCGCCAGTGTGTTTCTGTTTGACACAGTGTCAACCACATTTTGTTCTGAGTGCTTAAAGATGTCGAGTTTTGTGCCACGAAAAGAGTATTTGCGGGGAATTCTATTGCATTATTTTATACAGTAGAAATCAGCAGCTGAAGCACACCGAATTCTTGTTGAGACGTATGGGGAACATGCTCTGTCGGAAACGACTTGCATAGACTGGTTTCGACAGCTCAAAAATGTTTATTTTGATCTTCAAGATAAAGAACGTACTGGCGCACCGAAAAAGTTTAAAGACGAAGAATTGGAGGGATGGGAAAAAGTAGTGTCTTGTGATGGGCTGTACTTTGAGTGACTTGTTGTGCACCACATTGAGAAGAAAAAATAAAAAAAATACTTATTGTATCTAGTTAATTTTCAATTTAATATCATAAATATTTCCACGAGTCTATTTGCTAAAATGGCTAATTATTGGAAATGGAATGGGTATTTCCAATGTAAATAGAATTATTTAGAAATGAATTATATATAAGTTTCTAATAGGACGTAAATATTGTAGATAACTACGAATCACCTATATTCCAATGCACATTTTTCATTTCACTAAGAAGAGAGAAAGTATTTTTATTTTTGATTTATTTATTTGTTCAAACCAATAATGAAATCAGGATAATTTAAGATAAAAATAAAAATATTGGTTTAACGAAGGATTCAAATGAAGTGAAGCGATTAAACACGATTTACAATCGAAATATTAATTATAAACGCATGCCATAAAAAGAGGATTTAATGTTAAAATTTATCTGGTAATAGATAATGTAATTGGAAATGATATTTTAAAACAGGATATAAAACCTGAGTGCATTTTATACATTATGAAACGGTGATAGGACGAAATAAATAACATGACTAAATACAATGGATAGATTAATGGCTAATCGGAAATCGGCTTGTCAAGTTAATTTTGGTGAGCTATCACCGCGATGCAGGTTCTATTATCATTATAATAGTAAGCACGGTGGGGGGTTCCATTGCTTTATGGATGCATGCATTGGCAACGCACGACCTGCCACAGAGACATACCCCCCACCCACTCTCGAGCTCCTGTTCTATTTCTCTTTCTGTTAGGTTGTGTTCACAGAAATAGGGTCGATGTCCTGGGAGGGCAGTTCTTCTGGACGACACCCTGGAGGCTTAACAAGAAGAGTAGGAGAGGTTCTGGAAGCGAGCCTTATTACCCCGCAGCCACCTTTGGCCGTCTTAGCTCCCTCGAGGAATAGCTGGATCGGATCGCTAGCCACCCCATTTATTTCACGAATATCCACCGGTAAATGTAATGGGAAATTAATGCTCCAAATGATCTTTTCTCTCTTAATCTTAGAGAGCAAACAAACAAAGAGCAATATTTGGTATCGAGGTCAAATCAATAGAAACTTAGATATTATACGAGTTATAAATACTAACACACACAGGGGTCATTGGTAAAAATAAATTTATTCAATATCATAATAAAAATGTAGAAAATCAATTATTTTTATTCATTTTTTTGCAATTCTACATAATACGAAATGGAGTAAAAATACAAATAAAAAAATGCATAATATAGTAAGGAGTCAGGAATAAAAATACTTATTTTCGAACTCTCATCGAGGTTTTAGAGAATAGATAGATATTTATTATAATTGAAGACACACATTCTTGAAAGGGAACAATATTTGTGATTATTCATTTATAAAATGACTGTGTATTAAAAAAGATTTACAAAAAATTCAAACAATTCATCACCTTTTTCATATTATATTCCTTTTAACAGGAATGGAATGTTAATTTGAACATGAAAATAAAAGAGAAATAGATGATTAAATATTGAATTTTATAACTATTTTTTAATGAAAATTAATGCACCTTTTTATCGAAAATAAAAGAATAAATTAAATGATTAATTATTTCTTATTTGTTAATCTTTATTAAAATCTTCTTTAAATAAGTTGACCTGTGACCAGGTCCGAACCGACCGACGGTTTGAAGTAAATTAATTTCCAGCTACAGAAACAATTTCAAATAATTTTAATATATCTATTAATGAAATAAAAAATAGATATGGATATAACATAAATATTTTTAATTTTATTTTATTTATAATATATATGTAAGACCAGGCTGTGACGTCATGAATGGCTGGATGACGTCATATAATTTTAAATTAAGAAAAAACTAAAAAAGATGATTTCCGAATTTGCACCAAAAGTTGATCAATTCATCATACTGATGCATTAAGTAAATATACCAAATTTCATCAAAATCCGTTGAGCCGTTCAAGCTGTACACATCTATAAGGACGGACGGTCGGACGGACAGACATCATGCTAAAAATACTTTTTTTTGTTAAGAAAATGTATGATTCGTGGAGATATGTAAAAATCTCCACATGTGAAATTTGGTGTGAAAACAATACCTCACTTACTATCGTCGGTCGGTAAAAAAAAGTGAAATACTAAACTATGACTGAGGGTTACATTGCAAAGAAAAAAATCTACTGGGTCACATATACAATATTTTCTAAACAAATTGAAATAAAAATTAACTCGATATAGTTTTATTAAAATAAATTACTATTTTTTTATTATTATTATTTTTTTTAAATTTGAATTGGGTTCATATTTATTTTAAATTTGTAAAAGTTTTATTTCAATTTAGTTTGAATTTCATAAAGATGGAAAAAATTCAATTTAATGAAATGAATGAATTTGTTTTTGTTAAACAAGCAAATCGATATCAGTTCAAGAGACGAGGTTCTTAATGAATTTTTAAGATGTTTGTCTGTGATCTTTAGCCTATTTCTGTTTTTACTTTGCTCCATTCTGGAAAATAAGTTTTCACAAATATGTGTAGTTACTAAATAAATCTACTTTTAAACTTTTGAATTGTTGCAACTCACAGGTTTATGTGCTTCCAAAGTACTCCAAGAAATATGCCATATCTTTTATTTTCATTTGATTGTGCAAAAATATTGGAATGATAAGAAAATAAATAATAAACATTTATTTTTTTAATAATAATGTGTAAATTTAAAAAAATTTATAATTTGCCGTTGGGCCGCATTTAAGAGACTTTTGGGGTGCACTTTAGACAAGTATGCCTTAAACCAGAGGTTCTTAAACTGTGGTCCGCGGACCCCTGGGGGTCCGCGAAGCCTTTACTGGGGGTCCGCAAAGCCATCGTACAGGTGCACGAGAAAATGATGAGTCAGTTAAAACTTTATTTAATATAAAAGGAGCGATGGCATGGCTTTGTGAGGAAACAGATCAAATACCCAAATTCAACGAAATGTGCAAGAAAATTATTGCTACCGTTTCCATCTTCATATTTAGCTGAATTTTCTAATAAAATCTGTTCTACAATATGCAAAAAAATCGTTATTCATCAATCACTGTTAGAAATATTCACCATATATCCTTGTTCTTATGAGATCTTAAGCCAGAAATTAACTATTAAAATGACGTAAAGTACCTAAAGTTGGGATGGGGTCCGTCAAAAAGAATTTTCTCAAGTGGGGGTCCGCGGAGTACATAAGTTTAAGAACCTCTGCCTTAAACCAATGTTTAATAAAAAAATAAAACTACTAAGCTATGAATTTAGAAATTTTTGGCAATTTCACTACTGATTTTTTTTTATACAAACAATCAGAACATATTTAAGTTTTGGAAAAATTTAAATTGAAATGAAATTAAAACACAAATATAAATATTTTGAAAAGTATTATTTTTGAATTATGTATTTTAGATTTTTTTTTATTAAATAAAAAAAAAAATTGATTGAATATACTAAGATAATTTTTTTACTATATATAATATTTTGATAAAGCTGTATTATAACTTTTATTTCCATTCTCATTCAAAAGCATATTATCGAGAAATATATAAGATTTTTATTGGTCTAATAATTTTAAATCAAAATCTAGACGTGGTCCGAAGAAATAAATTCTACACATTAAATTGAAACGAAGGTAAAAACGGAAAGAGAAGGGCAACTTTCGATTCGTTGGTTATAGATGCCATATATTCGAAAAGAAACGTCACAACCAACTGGTGCTTCATTCAACACCCTGGTGCCTTTCAAAAACATTCTCGCCTCTATTCAAATAACGACCAATACAAAATAATTGAAATTGTTCTTTTCTTTTAACATTTTTTTTTATTTTATATTTTCTTGTGTGTGATTCTTTGCGAAAGAATTCACCCCCTAAAAGAATGGTTTATTAGAAATGTCCCCATCGTTTATCCGAATCATTTCATTATTCTATTAGGACATTATTTAAATTCCGAATTCTAGATATGATTTACGCCATTCCTTTAATAATAATAAAAAAATATATTTATGAGGCTGGTTATGAAAATATTGAGTTGATCTCTTTCAAAACTAAAAGAAAAAAAAAAATGATGAAATTTCAAATTCCAATCTTGAAGCTCTCCATATTGATTTACTGCTCCCTCGGTTCTAGCCCTTCCCCAAATATGAAAGGAATTTTGGTTGAATGTTACCAGGGATTTATGTTTGAATAGAAGCTTAACGCCCGCACCACCTAGTATATAATTAATAAATTTCATTTTCAAATGTGGGTGTTCGAACTTATAATATATATATATATATATATATATATATTGGAGTGAAGTTGGAAAAGGAGAATTCTCCATTTTAATGAAAAGGAGTCATGGAATAAGATGAAATTGCCCATAACGTCCATGTTTACATTACGTCATGAGATGTAGCAAGAGTTTGGCTTACAAGGCGCGTGGGATCCCCAACAACAGACCAAAGACCGTCTTAATCCATTCGCTTGCCTTTTATGAATATGCATGCCAGTCTTGCTTCCCATCTTTGAACATCCAATTATGCCTTACATAACATACGACGTTTAAACTTTCCGTTAAATATATTCAAAATATCCGCTTATGGTTCTAATTTGATTCCAAAGAGAAACAAGTACAAAAATAATCCAATGATAATATATATAAATAAATTTTTAAACACAAAGAATTGAATTCAGTTTTTTTTTTAATGATTTTATTAAATAAATAATAAGGCCATTTTTATCAATATGTATCTAAATTGTCGATATCCTAACAATATTATGAACTAATTTTTAGACACAATTGATAAGTTCAGGATGATCTTTTATTTTTCTTCTTATTTTATATTTCAGTTAATTAAAAACTATTTTAGTGGGGTTGTTTTTTTGTATTTTTCAAAGAGAAAAAGTTAAAAAAGAACAAAATCTTTATCAATAAAGAATTGACCTTCTGTAAAAGAAAAAAATACTCTCAAAAGGGTGAGTTGATAAAGAGCTTGATTGAAAAGGTCTTTGGGTGAAATCAGAGAATTCATTCTCAACCCGTTCAATTGGAATTTTCTCTTCCTTTCCTCCACTCCCTTTGGCAGTTTTATCTTAGGCGAAGAGACAATGGCAGACGAGCCAATGTTGCTTACACAAAGGACACGGATTCCTCAGCCGGGAGCTTATCTTAAGAAGCCCAATTCGAAACTTGATACAAGTCGATATCGGAGGGGCATAATGGTCGTGCTAACCTTAAAACTGCAGATTTTCAAAGGCGCACAAGCATATTTAAAAAATCTAATGTCAGTTGGATTTATCGGAAAAACTGTTGATATCTTCCCGGTGATTAAAAGTGTTTTTTTTTGCTCACACACACAAATATAGGATATTTTTTAAAATTAACATATTAGACATATAATATATACCAGCTGGTCAGAGCGCCTTCGGCGCTCTTCACAGCTGGACGGGGGCTCCGCCCCCTGTACCCCCGAGTGGTACATCGTATTTGGTTAAAAGTAGTAAAAGGTTTTCATCCATTTTGTTTCAATCATTATATTACATAAAACATTCATTTCTTTTTGTGTTCTTATTTAAAATATATTTTAATTTAATCAGTAAATTAATTGTATATATTATTATTGTATATGTTATATCTATCTATTTATATAACTCAAAGATACTCGAAAGTTCTTGGCTACATTTCTCCAAATGTCCCTATCCTGAGCCCTTGTCCCATCTCTCTTACGTCCCTTCCTATGCGTCCATGGTCTTTACTGCATGATAACAGGCGTTTCCCGATTGATACCTCCATTTAAATTCTTCTCAAATATTATTATCCTTCGTGATTACATTCAATTTTTCTACATATTCAAATTTTATATTTTCTATATTAATTAATTCTGTTCCTCTTTGTCACTAAATATTTTTTCTTATCACTATTAATTTCAAACCTCCATTAATTTTTCCTCGCCATTCAAATAATAACATACAAACAGAAAAGTAGGCGTGTTGATATAAAATATATACCTGTGACACCGAACTATCACTCGACCCTTTAACCAATTTATACAATTTATTTTTATATACTTTAAAAATTTTACAATTTTTTAATTATTTATTATAATTGTTAAATGGAATTTCTAAAAATGACCTATTAAAAATTTGTTTCCTAAAATGTTTCAAAATAATTCAAAGAATATTTTGTTTATAAGTTTATTTTTTTAATATTTTATTTATAAAACACGAAAACATTTAAAATTATATGAATAATTGATCTCATAATTGGATTTTTCATTTTCAATTGACGATTTGAATTCATAAAATATTAAAAAAAAACTTTTAAAACTTTTTAAATTATATTCAAGTAAGTATATAAGAATATAAGATATATTATGGGTGAATTCAAAATGTATGAAGGGACACATAGATAGATATAACATTTACAATAATAATATATATAATTAATTTACTGATTAAATTAAAATGTATTTTAAATAAGAACACAAAAACAAATAAATGTTTTATCTAATTGAATATTTGATATTGTGTTTGAATATTTAGTAAATAATATTTTATAATATTTACCGGAGTATAATAAATTGATAACGTCATTTAATAATCCTACTATATATCGAATCGAATATAAAGATAAATCTTCTTTTAAACGTTGTGTGAAACAATTTCAAATAATTTAAATGTAAAACTATTAATGAAATTAAAAAATCAAATATATGAATATAATATAAATATTTTTAATTTTATTTTAAGAATAGATATATATATCTCACAGGCGGTGGTTGTGACGTCATCCATATATTATAAATTTAAATTAAGAAGAACTAATAAAGTTTCGTGAGATGTGATCAATAAAACTCAATTTTTCTTTATAAATACTATCTCTGTTGTGAATTTCAAAAAAATCGTTAGAGCGGTTTTTGAGAACAATGAAACAAAGAAACAAACAATTTTTACTCGTATAAGAAGATAAGATATTATGTTTTATATGAAATCAATAATTTCATTTTTAATTTAATTTCAATATCATTTATCATTTTTATTTCGAAATCTGAGAATTTTATTAGATGGATTAGGAACCTTCTTATATTTTTGTTATTAATGTTTAAAAACAAAGTTTAGTTATATAATTTTTTATTTCTATTATATCTTTCTTGTTTTTCTTTCTTATATTTTCAGAGAATTATATTTTTTTTTTCCTTCCCATAATCAATTTAATTAATCATCTGAACAGCAGCAATAGGAAAAAATAGATTAAATAAAAATGATTGAATGAATGATAAGAGGGATTAAAGGTGGGTTGTAATGAAAGCGAGAGGATTCTGACCCCGGATTATACCTGTATCGTCGACAAATGAACTTGGGCTTTGGCCTCTTTTGGGTTTATTGGGTACGTGTGTTGGAAAGCTCTTCGATCGATATGGCACCGACCGACCCTCTCGATATAACCACAACATAAGATCCAGAAAGTCATTACTCATCCTAGACTTGAACTGAAATGTGAAACGGACCTTAAATATTTCAAATAATGATATTATATATATATATATATATATAAATGGCTACCACTAACTAAATGCTTTATGTGCTACAATAATTTATTTTTCTACCATTGATTTAAATAGGTTCACTTTTCCCTCTCGTTTGTACATAAGTTCTAAAGATGCTCAAAAGAAAAATGGCTTCCAGTTCACGTGATAGTCAAGTCTTAATAAATGAAATACATACATTTTCACGGAAATGAGAGGCACTTCTTCCCAAGAGGAATTAATGGTTTACTTCTATTCAATGCTCCACCTTCGCAATGGTTCATATATATTAATTGCTTTGACATTAATGAGTTTTGATAATGCAAAATATACCAAATAAAGCCCTCCTATAATTTATCACCCACCTTTAAATTTCAAAGATTTGGGAATAAATTCACCGATCTCAATATGATTCATATGTTGTAAGAATATAAAAAGTTTTTTTTTTTTTTTTCTCAAAAGAAAAATAAATAATACTTTATTTGAAATTTAATGGGGCCAATTTGTCGAGGAGTAACTTTTTTCGCAAAAGAGTTATGGCTTTCACAAAGCATTTTTCATAAGCAATACTTTGGGTCGGAAGCCGGATCCGAGAAACCTCTAATGGTTTTCAGATACAGTACAAAGTTTCGTTATGCAATATATCGGATTTAATCATTGGAAGTAAATATGTAGCATGCAGGAAATAGAAACAACCTTAATTAAAATGCCGCAATAGGGAATATTGATAAACGTAGTCTTCGATTTATGGATTATTGTTTTTAAATTGGAACGAGGGTGAACACATTCAACTTTTTTTTATGAAAAATCATGCAGCTTTATAGGATATGACTTTTTTGGTATTATATAGTTTAATCCAAAGTGTGAAATGAGTAGATATTTTTACTATCTCGCCAGAGATAGTATTGCGATCATGAAAATTTTCGATGTTGAGATTTTGATGTTTTTATACGTTTTGAAGGTTCCTGAATCATTTTCACTAAGGTTGAGAAAAATGTCTGTGTGTGTGTGTGTGTATGTATGTAGACAATATTACGCAAAAGCGGTTTGAGCTAGAATGATGAAATTTGGTATACGGGCATTATTCAAAATTCGTAGTTTTCTATCAACTTTTGAGAAATGTAGCTCAACCGGAAGAGGGTCATTACCTACAACGTTTTGATATTTTTTCCTCTAAAGTGACCGTAAAAATAAAAATATATGTTTGATAATTTTTCACATGATTAATAATTGTATAAAACTGCTATATATAGAATTTCAGCTTGATTGAATTGCTGAAAGTTCCAGAATTAATTTTTTAATACTGCAAATCTCACGCGCCAACACGTGCCAACATAGTGCCATCAATAAAAAGCCAAACATGCGCTGGTTTAATATTTATTATTTATAATTTATAATTAATTAAATTTAATTTAAATATAATATATTATGTTATTTAATCCAATTCAAATTGCGAGATAGTCGAGTGGAGACACTCCAGCTAATTTTTAACTGCTTTGACATTTAAAAAATTTCTTTAACTATTTTTGGAAGAAAAATATTTTTTATTCGCTTTTATTCTTTTAATAATAATTATAACTGCTTAGATTGAAATAAATAGTAGAAATTATATCTTTATTTCAAATATATTAATAATATAATTATTATATAAATACATTTTGAAAAGAGTTTTTGATTTTATTTGTTTATTTCATAATTCTTAGGTAACCCTTTTTTAATGAAAAAATTTGAATAATTGTTTACTTTGTTATGTCTGAACAACGATTAAACAAAGTAAATAACCAGACTGACTAATAGCAAAGCATGATCATCGTATAAACTAACATTACCCAAGTTGCCAAGTTTTCCAAGTTTTCTTGATTATTATAATAAAACACATTCATCATGTTAATTGAATGCATTTAGATTATAAATGGAAAAGAACAATATTTTATAAATATTAGATTAAATAATTATTATCAAAGTTTAATTAATATTTGAATATATATCTGTACAAGATATTCTTCTCATTATAATAATAAATAATAATAATAATATAATTTAAAATGTAATTTAGTTTAAATGTTAGTATATATTTAAATAAATATGGTTTAACCTTCACTTATTCATCTAATATATGTTTTTTTTTTTTTTTGTTTTGGCTTTTTCGGAATATATCTCCATTTAGCTAGCTTTATCAGATTTGTTTATTATTTTTATTTATATTTATATATCGATGCACTCGGTGAGGTTTGAACCCTCGAACTCGAGTCGGCGGACCGGTCACTATAACCTCGCGGCTAAGCTCCCGGTAAAATATTTAAGTTTATAATATATAAATTTTACTATTAATGAACTTGATTTCACTTTAACTGATTAAGTGATGATAATAATAATAATAATAACCAAGATTTATAAATTATAAAGATTTGTAATATAATTATAATCTACATATCTACAATATTAATGAAATTGCTTTAAACATAAATCATGCGAACTAATAATTATAGGTACCATCTAACATTAAAGATACTATTTTAGAGAATAGGTATTAAACACCCCACTTTAATTAATTTGTTCCATAGAGAATGAAGCAATATATTTATTTTTAACTTGTGATCCTAAAAGATAAGTGACCGAATTAATTCGAGTCAGACACAGCGGGTTGCCTGTGTTAATGATGTGTGGTGCGATTCTCTGTTTCGCCGAGTCGAGTATTCGCGTAAGGGAAATTAACTGATAAGGACGCGATATAATTAAATGGTAATGCATTCACACGGGAGGAGGCACCGCCAATGGCTGGATTGGATTCAAGCTAATGCATTTCGCATATATTGCCTATCTCGAGGATGAGAATTGACGAGGCTTATAAATGGGTTGGGCAAAATGTTCTTGGAATTAGAGAGCACACCGCTTTCAACAGACATCTCTCTCTATAATAATAATAGTAATAATAATAATAATTTCAGAGTATTTAGAGAAAAAAATGAAATTTAAAAATGCGATTTTCACTACGAAAGGATGTTGGCAATGCCATAATTTTTATTCCATTTTAGAAGTGGATTTTCGTTTGAGAGATAAAGATGGATCTAACGTCCAGTAATAGCAACGAAATTGCTTTATTTAACATGGATGTAGTTCCTAAGGGATCTAAAGAAAGAGTGGAAAGGAAAGGAAAGTGTGCGCATGTATGGGTGTGTAGGTGTGCAGGAGAAAAAGACGAGAGAAAAGGCAACCGTATTACAAATAATCCCCAAAGTGGCCTATAATCGACCAAAACGAATTTACTAAAAGCACATTAGTCACTGAAACAAAGAAAGGATAAGTGGAATGAAAAGGGGAAAAGAGAGGTATTCAAATCTTGAAGGATATAAAAAAAATGTGAAATATCAATAATTTATCCTTTTTCAATAAAATTTAAATAAATCATTTGGAAAAAGTATGGTTTTTGTTCAGTCTATATCAATATATTGTAGATCAAAACAAGAAAGTATGAATAACAATTAATTTCTTTCGGATTTCATATTTTAACAAATTAAACAAATTTAAAAAATTATAATACTGAAACATGATAACAAATTTTAATTGATCTAAGTTAATGGGAATCAATATCTATTGCTATAGATGTATATGATCATACCTCTTTCAAATTGAAAAAAAAAATGAAATGGAAATTCGTCTAATTAAAGTTGAAAATTCCATTTGAAAGGAAAAAGGTAAATCTGTCAACGGAATAAATTTTTCAATAGAATTCAAAGAAAGAAGGGTGAAATTGATTTGGATAAGGATAAAATACGTTTGACTATGAATGAAAAAAAGTTTTTCATCAGTGATATATAAACAATATAAAATAAAATGATCAGGATAAAAAAAAAACGAATAGAGTTTTTGAAAAAAAGGTAACAAATTGATTTCAAAGTTTTGTAATAATCATAAAAAATGGTGGAATTCTTGTGGATGAATTTTTAAAATAGACATTTTTATGTTCATTTTTCTAATTAAAAATTTTTTTTTACAAAGAGAATTTTATTCTTTTAAAGAAGAGAGCTACACATTACCCCAAAAGACTACTCTCATTGAGAAAAACTACAAGTTTTTGTTTTTTACAAATTCTATTGAGTTTAATTAATATTGATTTTTGTACTTATTTTAAAATTAATATTTGTTTTTATTGTAAATAATTATTTATTGTTAATATATGTCTGCAATTCAGAGAGAGGCAATGATTTTTTTTATATTTTTAATAAATTATACTCATTTAGAAAAGTGACTGGTGTAAAAAACAGAAAGTAAATAAATAAAAAAAAAAAAAAAAGTGGTAACTCGGAAAAAGGGCGCAGTGGAGATGAATTATTCGTGGGAATAAGTAAAGAAATGAACCGGGACGAACGTTTTAGGAAGAAATGGGAAAAACAGATGAACCAAATCTAAGAACATGAGCTAGAAGACACCAATGATAGATGATATTAAAAAGTAAATTTCCTCCTCCGAGTTAAAATGCAGTGAATATTTGAGAATGAGAAGAAAAGAAAAAAAAAATGATATGAATGGCGTGTACTTCAATTATTTTTATTGTATTTCCCTTAGTAAAAAATAATTTTTGTTCCAAATGAATAATGTTAAATATCACTGGTGGAACGTGAGAGGACTGAACTAGTGATTGTGCGAGTTCATAGAGAGAGAGATAAATGTATGGTTTGTCCATGTAAGCGAGTGTGTGGGTGGCGTCAATAATTCACCAAGCCGTGACGCGTGCTCGAGTAATGATCCCATCCCACCCACCTGGGTTCACCGCCGTTTTAATTGAATTTTTTAAATTAGCTAATTCGCTGTTGGCTGTGACCTATGTTTATGTATGGGTAGATATGTGACCGGCCGTTGTTCCCATTGGAGCAAGGATCCAGGCAATAACGCACGCATACGCCCTCCAATGTCCACCGTTACATACAACGTTTCGGACCGCCCAAGAGATGTATAATTCACGCACAACCCACCCCTCACTGCCACCACCCGCACACTCTAGCTCAATTCCCTCTATTTTTGCGCAGTCATTAATAACCAAGGAGTTATGACCAGTTTATCTGCCGGATTCAGATAAAAACCATTAACGATTGATACCAAACAAGTGGAAAAAAAAAAAAACCCTCGGGTACAAATGAAATCTTTCGAGAGGGCCACTCCATTCAAAAAAAAAAAAAATAATAATAATAAATTGATTAATCGTAATTTGGAAGTTTTTTCTGATAATAATGACAGCAGTTATATCATTTACAAGAAAAAAATGTTAAACAAAAGATATGAGACCAGTTTTAATGTTTCGAATTTTTCTTCTTTTTTTTAGATGTACTAATCATTATGTGAAAGATATCATTTAACACATCAAAGGTTGTTAATTTTAAATTTTTTTCCTTAATTAACATAAAAAAAATATAACAAAAATAAAAAATTAAATTAAAAATTAGAAATTTATAAAACTGAATATTTTAATTAATGTAAAGTTTTATTTAAAATCATTTTAAAGAAAAAAATATATTTGCTATAGTTTTATTAATTTAGTCAAATATTTATGTATAAATGCTTTGAAAGGAGGAGGCTACATCCAATTAATCTGTATGTGATAATTATAATAATATTAGTTTCGAGGAATGATCCACAACAATAGTAAAATTTAATTTCATTTTACATTAGTAATGATAAGTGCAGGTAAGTATCTTATAATTTAATATTTTTTTTAATAATATATGTTTTTAATTATTTATATGTTTATTAATACCACGAATTTATATTATTTTTTATTTGAATAACTCATCAAAATCAAAAATTACTCATACTATTTTTCTTTAGTTTTTGTAATGTAAATTTGAGAAAATGTATTTTAAATTTTATTATATACTAGCTGCTCAGAGCTCCTTCGTCGCTCTTCACATCTAGACGGGGGCTCCGCCCCTGTACCCCCGAGTGGTACATAGTATTTGGTTGAAAGTAGTAAAAGGTTTTCATCCATTTTGTTTCAATCAATGTATAACATAAAATATTCATTTCTTATTGTGTGATTATTTAAAATATAATTTAATTTAATCAGTAAATTAATTATATATATTTTTATTGAATATGTTATAACTATCTACTCGAAAGTTCTTGGCAGCTACAACCACATTTCTCCAAGTGTCCTTATCCTGAGCCTCTGTTCCATCTTTCTTACGTCATTCCCTGGTGTCCTCATCTTTGGCCCATAAATGCTGGGAAGAATCCTATTCTCAAATACTCTTAATCCACTCTCATCTCCTAAGATCATAGACCATGTCTCACACTCATAATACAAGAGACAAAATAATTGTTTTATATATTTTAATTTTCATTCCCTTTTATAATAATTTTGATGAGATAAGCCTCTTTACTGCATGATAACAGGCGTTTCCCGATTGCAACTTCGATTTAAATTCTTCTCAAATATTATTATCCTTCGTGATTACATTCAATTTTTCTACATATTCAAATTCTACATTTTGTATGTTAATACTGCTCCTGTTTGTTTCTAAATATATTTATTTATCATTATTAATTTCAAACCTCATCTCTTTTCCTACCTCGATTAATTTTTCCTCGCTATCTGTAATTGCAATTGCCGAATCTCCTATTATATTTAAGTCGTCTGGGTAACCTAATATTTTACAATTGATTTCCACATCTTACTCTTTCTTTACTACCTTCAAGATAAATTTTAAGATCAAAATTTGAAAAAGTTTACCCGGATCTATTGAGTCTTGCGTAGGTTTTACTAAAGTCTACAAATAATTACTGAACAGAATTATTGAATTCGCGGGTTTTTTTAATATCTGTCATAATGAAAATATCTTAATTAATGTTGATCGATTTGGCATGAACCCGCAATGATATCGTCTAATATTTCCTCCGCCTATAGTTTATAAGTATTGTATATGTTATAATAGAGTATAATATTTCTTGATCATTTCATTTTGATATTTTAATTTCATTGCTTGATTTTTATTGAATATTTTTAATTATAATAAAATTTGCAAAGTTAGAGACTTGAGACAATTTATAAAAATTAACGGTATAAAAGTATTGATAAAACTAAAGATAAATTAACAATATATACATTCATTAATAGTATTAATTTAAATTAATGGATTTATTTGATTTTTTATTATTAAGTTCATTTATTAATTTTTTTTAGATCATAGTTAATTCCCTCCCTTAAAATAAAAGAAGTATTCAAATATAGAAAGAATAAATACAAAATAATTTAAGTTAAATATGATTTAAATATTTTATTATATTAATTAAAATGAGAACTTTTAGAATAAATTATTTAATTGAAATGATATTTGAATATTAGAATTTAAAATAAAAAGTTTAATATTATAATAATTCTTTGATTGCTAGTTATATACATTGTGTAAAATGAGTCCGCCAGTCAGTGGGCCACGCCTGGCTCTTGAATGAACAACACGGAGAACTATATAAACTTTAAAAAATTAAATTCTGCGGTTATTGATTAGAATTAGATATTAATAAAATCTATAGCCTATGTTACCATAGAGATATATAAGAATATTGTGATGTAATTTAATAGAAATCGTTTCTTATTTTTTGATGTTCATAATTCTAAATTACCGGTAAAGTGTCGGTTAAGTAGGAAATTTCTTTTTTGTTTGTTTCTATGACAGCAAAAAAGTAAACAAATTACATACATACATACATACATACATACATACAAACACTCTCCTTTATATATATAGATAGATATAAAAAATATTAAAATTCGATACAGTATATAATAAACTTACTACAATATATTCAGAACGTTATTGTTATTATATGCGTAATTAAATTTGCTGTAATGTTCCACATAATCATTATTATATTTTATGAATATTAGTTTATGTTAATAGGCTTGTGGAATATATTGTATTTAAATTTTTAAAATTTGTCCGAAATAAGGGAAATGAATTGTAAATATAATAAAATAAAGATAACAACCCTTTGTGTGTGTATGGTTATATTCACCATACAAATATTATAAAAAAAATGCCTAATAATATATTTTAATTAATATAAATAAATTTAATATCATCAAAAAGTCTATATCTAAATTAAATATCGAATAAGTATATATTTAGTAGGATTTTTACAATATTCGTATGAACACACAGGGGCACCCATCCGTGTTAATTTTAGATGATAATTTTTTAGATTCATTAAAAAGTTTAAAGAATTATTTATGGTATGGATATATAATTCTCTCGAATATTTAGATAGGTATAATTATTCTGATAAGAATGAAATGGACTAAAAGGGTTATATTTTAAAATATTAAAAATAGAATAATGGATTTTCTCAGTTATATTAGCACAATTAAGGGGGAACAATAATTCAGAAGAAGAAAAGAGTGTAAGCCTATATTTAATCGCAGGATTAATTAAGGGTATGCAACAAAAAGTAATTATTCACCATGCCACTACAAAAGAGGCTAATTACTTTATTCTTAAGACACCGAAGGGCCTTAATCAGGTGTCTTAACGTTCCTTATATTGCTTCTTGTGACGTAGCCGAGGCTAAATTATTTTTATTGTATGCAAATTGATCCAAGGAAGTCATATAGAACCACCTTATTACACTTATTTATTAATTAATTAAAATTATTAATAAATGTCCAGTATATGTTTAAAACAACCCTCAAGGAAAGATACCAAATTTATTAAAAATATTATAATTTAAATAATTGTATTATCTTAAAAATTTAATATATAAATTGAATTCAGTTCAGTTCATTTGCTCTAGCTAGATAGTTATGACAAATAATAATATATAATATATAATTATATATACTGGTAAAAGTAAATTCATTAAATTATTTACAATATTTACTAATTTTTAATTTAATTAAATGAAATATTTTTTAATTTATTTGGAATGTGCTAATTTGCAAATCTTTATTTAAATTAACAAATAAGCATAAGAATTGATATTATATTAAATTTGATTTATAAATTATGTATAAAATATTATAAAATAATATTCATATGTATAATAATTTCATTATTGCTCAATAAGAATAAAACTATTTGACTATTTAAATTTTTTTTTTAAAAAATAAATGAAAAAAAAAATAAAAATAAATAAAAAGGCACAAATTTAAAAATAATTCATTAAAAAAATATTTGAGAGTTAATTTTATAAAAATAAAGGTTAAACCACAAGAATTATTTGAATAACTAAATTTATGATAATAAATCATTTAAATAAATAATTTGTGAAATGCATGTTCACATGAAAATGGATTAAATCATTATGCTCTTTGTCACTGTTCTAGAGGACTGATCAAGATGATTTCTTGCTAGTGCCTGTTATGAAAAAGACACATGGAACTTTATATTTTTTTTTTTTGTGAAACTTCTGCCAATGACAATTAGCCAAGTGACAGAAATGAGATTTAAGAGATTAAAAAAGAAAAATGGTCTCTCTATTCTTTAATTGATTTCTTTTAACTAATCGAAATAATCTGTCATCAGAAAATGAAAGTGGCTGGTAGGAGAAAACAAAAAAAAAGAAATAAACTTGGAGAAAAGGAGAAATTAAAATGATTCGTTTTGGTGGTATATCACATTTATGAGTATAACTAGTATACTCTATAAAACTAAAATTAAAGAATTATAATTTTTATATAAAAATAATACAAATAATCTTAATACTATTTATATTAAACATTAAATAAATATTTCACTCGAAGAATGAATTAACCTAATTTTTAAAACTAATCGATAATCCAATAATTGATTTTTATAATTAAGTTTATTTTAATCATGTTGAAAAATATTTTTAAATAAAAAAGCAGATATTTTTTATTTCAATGAATTAATTATTTTTTCTGAAATGCCACTAAATGACTGCATTTAATTACTTCTGGTCAGATAGAACACTATCCTGAATCTAATTTTTATGAAATAAATAAATCATAACTTGTAATTGTATTACAACATAAGCTCTTCTATTTCACTCTCATATTTGATTAAAAAAAACTTTCTCTTTTTAATTGTAATTTTTTTAAAAAAAAACATAGATATCCCAAATTAATTATTTATAGCATAATAATAACAAATTCATTGTAATAATAAATATCGCATTGAATTCTTTAATTTTATTATCTATACACATTTTGAGATTAAGAATTTCAAAATAAAATTATCACTCGAGAATCGACATTTTTAAATGGGATTGAAGAAAGAAGAAGTGAATGACCCTTTATTAATCGGCATTATTTATTTAACGCAAATTAAAAATATCGAAATAGTATCTATTATGGGTTACAAAGGCCTGCGCATATTTATGCCAATCAGATTCAGTCAATCTTCCATTCCAATATAAATTCATAATCAACTTGAACTTGATTCAGTTGAAAATTGAATAAAATTATTCGAATAGTACCCAGTTCGGATATTGCATCAACCTATTTCATCAGTTGAAGATTAAATTTTACGGCAACTGATGCAAAGGATGATTAAATGAATATCATAGTTAATGATACTCGATTATATTTTTATAATTAACATCTAATATTAAATAAAATTATACATTCATTTGAATAGTAAATGGGAAATTAAATAGAAATATCAATTCTACTAAATAATATAAAATTAAATTATTTTTATTTTATCTTTTATATTTATAATAATGAATGTTATATGTGTATTTTTGGTATATAAAAGGTAAATAATAAATATATACGAAACAACCAATTGAAATACAAATCAACCCAATAATAATTAAATATATTTACAACTGAGTTAAATTGTCTAAAAAATGTTTTCTAGCGTAAAGGTTGATTGTATTTGGTTGCTGTGTTTTAGTAAATGATGATAACTTCTATAGAAAATGTGCATATTCGTTCCATTTTGACAGCGCCTGAGTGCCCGAGGTGCTGGCTGAATGTTAGAATCAAATGTTACCTTAAGGTAGTTTCAAGAAGGCCATTATTCACTATCCATAGACCTGAGGTGGGCTTATTAGCCTATACAAAATAAGTTGACCTGTGGTTTGAAATAAATTAATTTCCAGCTACAGAACAATTTCAAATAATATTAAGATATCTATTAATGTAATAAAAAACAGATATGGATATTACATAAATATTTTTAATTTTATTTTATTTATAATATATATGTAAGATCAGATCAGGCTGTGACGTCATGAATGGCTGGATGACGTCATATAATTTTAAATTAAGAAAAAACTAATAAAGATGATTTTTCTCGAGGATAAAACCAATACAAAGTACATGATTCGTGGTGATATGTAAAAAATCTCCTCATGTGAAATTTGGTGTGAAAATAACCCTTTCCTTCCTAACGTCGACGCTAATACTACCACTTCCGGTTTCCGGATTTGTACCAAAAGTTGATCAATTCGTCATACTGATGCATTAAGTAAATATACCAAATTTCATCAAAATCCGTTGAGCCGTTCAAGCTGTACCCATCTATAAGGACGGACGGACGGACAGACATCATGCTAAAAATACTTTTTTTTTGTTAAGAAAATGCATGATTCGTGGAGATATGTAAAAATCTCCACATGTGAAATTTGGTGTGAAAACAATACCTCCCTTACTATCGTCGGTCGGTAAAAAGTCAAATGTGCCCCTGAAATTTAGGCAACCAGTAATGGTTTCTAAATTTAATTTTATTATATGAATATAAATATGAAAATATTTAAATAATTAAATGTATGTTTTATATTAAATATATGGATAATGCTTTCAAAAAGGTATCAAATACTCAATAAATATTTAATAAAAAATAAATCATGATTACTTGAAAATTAAATTGTATAAAAAATTTGTGAAAAGTAAGAAATGATTTTATTTTTTAATAAAAAATATAAATATAATAATTATTTATTAGTTTATTTTTCTTTAATAATATTATTATTTTACTATTTATTTTTAAAAGAAGGAGGGAAGATCTTTCACTTCCAATTATAATAAAGAAGACCTTAAGAAATGGACCGGAGGGTGTTTCGTAGCAGTCAGAAGGAAACAGCGGATTTCTATTCAACTGTCAGACTTCTGTCTTCCATGAAAATTTAATGGAGACAAGCAGTCACCTTTCGACCCTTTGCTCTCTCAACAAATGCCTACTCACTATTCTTTAAATTTTTATTTATATATATCTATATATAGAAAGTTATGTAGAAATATAAAGAAGAAAGTTGCAAGGGGAAAATTGTTCTCTACTGACGTTGAACCCTCAATTCAGCAATCCGCTCATCCTCATCCCTCATCGCCTGAGAAAATATCAACTTAGAGAAAATTGGATCATGCCAACAGGATGGGAGTTGCAGATATTCATTGTTATTTTCATTTAGTAAATTGTCCATTAGGGTCCCAAGACAACCAATTGATTAAACCTATTTGTTCTGATGGCAATGTTTTTCTTTTCTTTTCTTTTTTTTTTACCCTCTCAATTTTCTCTTTCAAGGGGAAAAAAATTATTCCACACAAAACATTTGAGATTTAAAGAATTTTTCTTAATTAGTAAGAGTTATGCTGAGTTCATTAAAATGCGAAGAGTGAATTAAGCTATTCAATATTTTCTTTATTTTTTTTCATTTGATGTAATATCTTATTAAATCATTGCAGAAAAGGGGAGGAGATACAATTTAAAAAGTGACAGCGACTTTAATTAAAAATAACCACTTCCGAGGGAATTTTTTTCTGCTTGTTGTCATTGTTGTTCTAAAGTCGGTTCACCCCTTCTACTCTTTTTATAGGAACCCACCTACCTCTCTTCCCATCATCCCATCGCCATCCTCTACTTACACTTTCTCCCTCTCAGGTTGAGAACGACATTAAAAAACATGATGTCAGCAGATGTGAAACGAACCCGATGAAGATAAGACTGTATGTTCTTGCAAGGGTTGGTTGGAATGAGAGGGGGAGGCGAGGTGGAAGGACGTTTATTATTGAAATGCTGGAGGAGCGGAGACGGTTGGATCCAGGTCAACACCAGGCCATGGGGGAAAAGATCATTTTAATTGGCACTTGAACATATTTTGGTTCGAAAGGTGCTTATCAACTCGCACTCGAGAGAACAAAATATCAATAACTGACTGCACAGAATGAACACCTTTGAATTCATTTCCTCTTATCAAATTCAAATACACAAACCAATTCTGACAATAGGTCTGACAAATTTACTATTGAGTCTAATAATTTCGTAATGGATTTATTAGACCTTTTTTCTTAATAACAATTTTTCTAAATAAGTACATATTTATTTATTATATCAATTATAGACTTTTATAAACATAAAATAGGGTGTCAATGCGATATCAAAATGAGTTAAAACATTACAATAGGAATCAAAACATGCGATTTAAAAAAAAAAAATAATTTTGAAATACAATTTTAATTTTAATTATGAAAATGTTTATATTTTTTTTTAAATGATCAAAAATTGTTCAAAAAGAAAAAAAAAATTAAAATGATTAAAAATTGAAATTCAATTTTTCAGATCAGAGAGAACTAGAAAACAAATTGAAAATAGTTTTTCTATACATTTCAAAAGAAGAAAAAGAGTGATTGTCGATATATTCTCCAAAGTCAATTTAATATTGAAAAACATGGAAGATAAATTGTTTCAGATATTTGAGGTTATGCAAATTAGTTTCAAAACTCAATAATTTTTTGTTAATTAGTTAAAAAAAACTGAGTGAAAAACTACAAAGAGCTCGAATTATATATTTATCTATTTTTATTAATAATTTTACATAAATTATTATAATTTCAACATTCACGCACATTAATCTTGTTTCGAAGTACAAGAATATTTGACAATTTTATAAAAAGCAGCATTTTTGTAAGATGATTTCAAACATTTCGTTTATTAATGATATATTGAATGAATTATCTAATACAATATAATATCAAAACATTCTAAAATATTATTTTTTACTATTAATACTTTTTTTACTATTACTACTATTTTTCTACAGAATTTAATCAAAGTACTTAGATTATTCTTAAAGTATATTGTATTAATATTTTTTTTAAAATAAATAATTAGATAATTAATGACATTGACTGGTGTAAAACAAAATTTTAATTCTTTATGTATATTATGTTAATTAAAAGAGTAATAAAAAAATAAATTATTATAAATTCAAAACCCTATTAAACATATCTAAGCGAGGATTAAAGAAGATAATTAATTGTGAATGTCAACGGTAAAGTTTAGGCAATCCAGGCGAGGCGATAAAAGCGGTGCGGACCCTGGTCTAGGCTTAACGAGCCGGCTAATGGAAAGATGGTGGGTGGGGCGCGCACGTGGGTTTGACGCTCGGCCGTCGTCCCGGGCAACGTCAATGATAAATAATTGACGACCAGGTAAGTATCGATCCTCGCATGCGAAAACCAGCAGCCACATTCTCTTGCTTGGACTTTTCAATTCTTAAGAAGGAGGTTGGGTATTTTTTGGAACTAATATACTTTTTCTCTCTCTCTCTCTCTCTCTCTCTTCTCTCTGGTAACAAAATTTCGAATAAACACAATTAATCTTTCACTAAAACGTTAAACTAAGATAAATATTTATTTTTACAATTAATTTAATTTAATTTTTTTAAGAAATAAATAATCATATTAATGTTGTTTTTTTATTGAAATTTATATATTATATGTAATATTTCAAAAAAAAAATATAGATATAAAAATTTTTTATAAAATAACGTTTTTCTCGTTGACTAAAATGAATAAAATTTTCTATAAGCCTGACAAAGTTTATGGGTGAATTTCTTCATATACAACGAAAAAACGTTTGGCGCATTTAGTTTTCATTGGATTTCTAGTTTATATTTCTATGCAATTAAATTCCTTTAGAGCTATAATTTATATAAATTCTTACATACCACACTAAAACACTTCATTAACAAGTAACACTATTTCTTCTGATATAATCAACTGTTTTGACTTTGATTGATAATATGTAAATTTAAGAAAATAATCATTCTTTTAAAATTTGTTACATACTTTGATATAAGTATATTACATTGTGAAAAATAATAAAATATTAATTTCTTAAATCTTAATTTATCAATTTTATTGCATAATAAAAAAATTTGTCAGTTTATGTGTTTAATAAAATTTTTATTATTATAAAAATTTGACTTGATGATTCATATAAATAAATAAAACTAAATGCGCCCAACATTTTTTCGATCTATATGAAGAAATTCATTCATAAACTTTGTCAGGCTTATTGAAAAATTATTTTATTCTTATTATTCCACGAGAAAAACGTTATTTTATAAAATTTTTTATATATTTATATTATTGATCATGTTAAGTAGTGTTTAAAAATAATTATTTGGAAACTAATACAATTGAGTTTTTTTGTTAATCTCAGTGGCGCAACCAGGGGGGGGTTTTGGGGGTCAAAACCCCCCCCAGGAGAGAAAAAAATATACATTGCTGTATATCATGTACTATATTACAAATAGAAAAGAAAAAATATAATCCTTCTTTTTATTTGCAAAAAAAAATAATTCATAAAGTATAATTTAGAGTATAATAAGTAAGTTTATTTTATTTTAAAATAATTTTAACAAAAATAAAAATTGCTTATTTTTTCGTACGGAATTAAATATAAGAAATAAAAAATTATTTATTATTTCTCCTAAATTACACACACACATAAAAAACAAAAGACTTAATATAAGATTACTAGATGATTGTGAAATTTTCCAATTTGACTATTATTTAAATATAAAATAAATACAAATATTACTCAAATTCTAAATATTTCATAAAAATTATGAAGCGAAGACTAATTTTTTCAAAATGGAAACGGGTAAAAATCCCTAAAGGAAAAAATCCATAAAAGTCAAAAATCTCTCTCCCTAAAACCAAATATCCCTAAAAAGAAAAATCCTTAAAACCGATATTCCCTAAATAAAAATATCCATGACTTAAAAAATCCCTAAAAGAAAAAATCACTAAAAACAAAATTTTTCATTTTTGTATTAATTTTAATTGTGATTAAGAAAATTTAATTACAAGGTGAGCATGACACCCAGTTGCCTGAGACACGAGCTCCCAAGGAGGTAATCGAGCCTGGACCGAAAGTAGGGAAAAATAGGTCAAAAAATACATACATATGGCCCAGACACGTGATTTTTCCAAAAAAATAGGGGTGTCAAATTCGTATGTAAAATAAAGGGAATTTACTCAAATTTCGTTTATTAGCATACGTTTTAATAGCTTAATGATTCCAAATACAAAATACACCATTTGCACCGTATATTTCACCAGGGAATATATAACGCAATTTGTGAAATTTACTATCATCAGAGGTTGTCTTTTTCATTTTGCTCAATGCATTTATAGAAACATCAAATCAATGCCAGAAGTTTTGAAGCTCTATAATGATATAGATAATCCTGACAACTCCACTCATTTACGAACTCTTGCAGCTTTGGTTTTGGTACCGCCATCAAAAGTCATTGTAGCCTACCAAGCATTTGCTGGACGACCAACAGGGCAAAACTTCGTGATCTTTTTTCTTACTTGGCTAAGTGAACAACTTTTGGTTGGCTTTTATGACCCCGAATTCGACATTGGAACTTTGGAACATCTACGAAGCCACTTTGATGGGTTTGCCTCGAACAAACAATGCATTGGAAGGTTATAAGACATCAGTATGGGTCACCTGATTAAGCAAATCTATATTGAGCATAACCTTATCTCTTTGGAAATCTGTCGTGATGTTCTTGGTAAGAAGCCTGATCCACCAAGGAAACGATTCAGCGAATCGCATGATGAGCTTCTGACCATAATGAAGGCAAACCATGAAAAATGGGACACTAAAAAACCAGATGGAACAGATGTGATGACACCAAGCATAACTACCTCATTCAAGTCTCTTCGGCTTTTCATTATTAAATAAGTACAAAAAAATTAGGGAAATTTTTTATTTAGGGATTTTTTCTAAGGGATTTTTACATGATTTCTTTCAAAATATCCTGCCACTACGGGCGGACGAAAAGCTTTCGAAATCTTAAAGTACTTGGGGTGTCCCATAAGTTTCTTCGCTTTTTTTGATGCGAAATGAATACACGATATTTGTTGGTTAAGGTTGATTTATTATGTTATGTATGAACCATTCTGTTCTATAACCTTCTTCCATCTCCCAGGAAGCCTGATTATGCCCTCTTTCCAAAATAGTTGAGGCTTACTTTCAAAATATTCATTTAGGTGCGTTTTTATTTCGATTATGGATTTGAAAGATTTACCACGGAGAGAGATTTTTAAGGAGAGAAACAAGTAATAATCGGATGGAGGAAGGTATGGGGAGTATGGAGGATGAGGTAGAACGTCCCAATCAAACTGTAATAATATTTGCCTTACGATCAACGCAATAAGCGGCCTTGCGTTGCCGTGATGGAATACTACACCTCGTCGGTTCGCCAATTCTTGCCGTTTTTCTGCTATGGCGGTTTTTAGTTAATTCAGTTGATTGCAATATTTGTCAGCATTAATCATATCACCTTCAGGAAGGAGCTCGTAGTACAGTACACCCTTCCAGTCCCATCAAATGCACAAAAGAACCTTCTTCGGATGAAGCCCAGACTTTGCAACAGTTGAAGGTCTATTTTCTTTAGACCAAATCCGTTTTCGATCCACATTTTGATACAAAATCCAAGTCTCGTCTCCAGTGACAAGACTCTTTAAGAAATGATTTCTTTTGTGTCGCTGTAGAAGCAAATCGCACGTAGGGACGCGCTTTATAAGGCCGGTCTCCGTCAATTGGTGTGGAACCAACCCAAGCTTCATATCGATTCGCATATCCCATTTTGATTAAATGCTTATGTGCCGTTGTTTTGGGAATGTTAGTTTCACCCGCTATCTCGCGCACACTGTATCGTGGATTTTCAGCATGCACAGTCTTGATAATATCCGTCGTTGCTGGGTGGCCAGCTCTAAATTTCTTAAACCAATTGCGGACGGTCCTAATAGTCGAAGCACCAATCCCGTAAACGGTGCAAATGTCTTCTGCCGCAAATGATCTTTTGGCTCTCCATAGTAGAAAAATTTTAAAGAGACTTTGTCACCAACGAAACGAATTCTGAAAAAGCTCTGGGATGATTAAATAAGATGCCATAAACGGCTAAGAGATAAGCCTGCATATTTATATATATAAACATAGGCAGTTAGATTCATCCATAGCGTGACGCGGAAAAAACTTATGGGCCAACCTAATAGTTTTTTATAAATAACTCCTTTATTATTAAGATTAGGTAAAAATGAATATAATGAAACTTTTAGTAAATTCGATTCCCTATAAATTTAATACGATAGTATGATATTTCTCATAAAAATCGGTATTTATTGAGAAAATCAATAATATTTTATTGACACATCTTTAAACTACCCTTACTTATGGTCCGATCTTGTCCAACAACAATCCAATCCCCGCCCATCATTCCCAAAAAAAACATCTAAATATCAAATTTCAATACAATATCTCATTTTGTTTAGACGTAATCTCGGTAACGAGCCGGTTCAAAAAATTTTTTTGCAGTTTTGGATTCAGAACCGTCTGAAAAGTGAAAATCTCAAAGAATCTCGGAGCAAAAATTTTCAAAATTTTCCGATCATCGTATAAGCTATCCTTATTTCATGAGGAAAGCTAAAATAATTTACTTATAGCTGGAAAAAAATATTTTCTTTCTAAAACTGTGAATACGAGTAAATAAAATACAAAATTAAATTTTTTTGCCAGATGTAAAATCAGTGTTTCATTTACAAAACTTTTTTAAATATTTAATATAAAAAAAAATCTTAATGAAAAATTTGTCTTTGAGAGAGCCCGGGGGGGGGGGGGGCGCCATAGGAAGGTGGAGCGGCTAGTCAAAACCCCCCCCAGGATCAAATCCTGGTTGCGCCACTGGTTAATCTTAAATATGATGTAAATTGAAGTATTTTTTTCAAATTGACTTTTAAAATTGAATTAACATTCTTTTTTTAATTTAGAAATGTTCTTAATGTTTCAAAATATTTACATCTGGGCACTTCCATAACAGACCATATATTATACAATAATAATATTACTACTTCCATATTTAAATAATTTTAAATTAGTTTATAAATTTGTATGTATTAATTATTTATTATATAAATAAATCTTTTTTTTGAATTTATAAAAATAAAATTTAATTTGTAAATAAATTTTTGGATCCAATTGATATCTGCCATCTTCTGCATGTTGGCAGCCTTGTATTAACTTTTTTATTTGAATTTCGCGCAGAAAATTGTTTTTGTTTTCCTAAATTATGAAAGAATCAAATAAAAAAAAAATTAAATTAATATATATTATTATTATTATTATTAAAATTTTCTAACAATATATATAATTTATAGTTATTATTTATTTATATTTATTTTTTGTTTAGATATTTTGACTTAGGAAAATCGGCTTGGTCTTTCTCTCTTGATCAGGGAGCTCTTATATTAGAAAGTTGAAACAGGGTTTTTTTTTGTGGTAACAATGCCCCTAAGAGGCGCCCAATAGATCGCATTTAGTTTTAAAAATTCAAAATGGCTGGCGTGTGCTATAATACTGTCACAGACCATCTATAAGACTAGGACACTATTATTCTTTTCTGAAACCAAGTTTTTAGCGTCAGCGATTGTAGGCATAAAAAAAGGTAAACCGTTTGTCCCTGTTTCAAATAAATATTATATATTAAATAGAACATTATTCGTTTCTTTTAGATATGTAAATTACATAAAGATTGTAGAATTTCCAGCTAAGTGAAAAATTATTAGGATATAAAACTAACATTTTTGAAAAAAAGCATAATTGATTGCTTAAATGTTAGTTTTATCTCCGAATAAATAATTTTTCACTTAACTGGAAATTCTATAATTTTTTAATTCCCAATATTCCTTCCAAAAAAAAAAAACCACACACACACACACATAAGCCCGATTTTTTTTTTCAATTAGTTTGGTGTCTATTCCGCATGGTGGCGCTAAAACTTGGTTTCAACAATTAACATTGAGTGTCCTAGTCTTATAGATCGTTTGTAATCGTTTGTAAGGATGCTCTGTGATTCATTCGCTTATCCATCTTTAACGTAAAAGCATTTTCTAACTTTAGAAAATGCGAGCTAAGGTAATAATAACTCTTACTTGAATTATATTTTAAATATTTAACAATATTTTATTGTACTATAGGTATAGTACTATTTATTTAAGGTTTATTAGTTTATTAAAATTTATTTATTGCTATTATTTTATTTAATTATTTTTATATTTATTTTAATTTTTTAATTCATTTTATGTACTAACTAAATAAATGTATTGATTTTAGTGGAGGAAGAAGAGAATGCGAAGGCTTAAGCGTAAAAGGAGGAAGATGCGTGCAAGGTCTAAATAGATTTAACACTCTTCGAAATTTCCAATCTGTAAGAATGCTTTTCTTATATTCTTATAGTTGTTCATTTTTAAATACATTTCTTATATTTATTTATTGTTATTACAGCTCTTTTAACTTTTCAAACTTCAATAATCTTCCAGAGAAACCTTGTTTTAAATGTTTGAAGAATTCGGTTATTGAAAATTGAGGAACATGTGTAAAATCCTTGCATATATTATTATAAAAATAACTTTGTGAAAAATAAATAAATATTTTGGCCAAGTATTCATTTTCTTTTTACTTAATTTCTCTTTACACTGCCTTTTTTCCAAATAAATTCAATTGAATATAGGAATTTTTCAAATTTACAAAAATTGGTATGGTTCTTAACATTTTTAACAAATATTTTTATTTTATTCCTAATAAGTTGGAGTGTCTCCACTCGATTATCTCGCAATTTGAATTAGATTAAATAATATATATTATATTTAAATTTAATTTAATTAATTATAAATTAAAATTAATAAATAATATTTATTAAACCAGGGCATGTTTGGTTCTTTGTTGATGGCACTACGTCACGTGTTGGCACGTGATTTGCAGTGTTAAAAATTTAATTCCAGTACTTTCAGTTCAATCAAGCAGTTTTATACAATTTTTAATCAGGTGAAAAACTATCAAACATATATTTATTTTTACGGTCACTCTAGAGGAAAAAAAAATCAAAACGTTGTGGGTAATGACCCTTTTCCGGTTGAGCTACATTTCTCAAAAGTTGAGAGAAAACTACGAATTTTGAATAATGCCCGCTGCTGAAACCCTACATCCTACATCTAGTTTTACAAGAGTAAAATAAGTAATCCAATATAAGCTTCTAAATCTATATCGCGATAGTATATTCAATTTAAAAAAACATTTTTCTTCTTCCTCATCTCCTGAATAATAAGATGAAGAGGTTTCGCACAATGCAATTTCTGTAACACTTTCTGAAAAATCAGAATCCCTTTCATAGAGAACTTGTGAAAATTTCTTCATATGGGAGTACTTGTAAGTACTGGCAATTAAAATTCGTCATTAATTTTAATGCTATAAAATAATCTTGATTACTTTCAAAATGAAAATCTATCCTGAAATCAATATTTATGCTTCAAATCCGTCGAAAAAAAATTAATCGGAGCTAGTTACTAAAAGTAATTAATCACTAATTATATTACAATTAATTATTTATAATCCAATTATATTTCTTCTAAACCTTCTAGGGATCCATTGAAATATCTATAAAAATTTCAAAAATCTATCTCAATTTAAAGATGATGAAAAATCGATTTCAATTTGTCAAAAGAGCGAACAGACAGAGAGACAGACACCAAGTGAAGTTGGGAAAACATTATATTTATAAAATAATAATTTTAAAATATAAAGAAGTTATTTATTAAATTCCAATTTGTGTATTCTTTTAAATTAAATTACACATTAAGATATGGTGTAGTTTCAAATATGAAATCATATTATTTTCCACTTAACCACTGCTATGCTTTTCATTTGGTCGAGATCAACCCTTCATAATGGATAAGGATTCATATAATATAACTGTGTGTTTAAGTTGGAGAACCAGATGCTCATTGCAAACCATGCAAACTATTTGCGACTAAAGTTTATACGGGCTTGACTATATAAATACGCCGAGTATCCAAGTCGTTATCATTCTATAATTGATTTATTAAAATTATTATGTGGGCCGCTGATATAATTCAAGATAAATAGAGATTGTTATTGTTATGAAACAAATGAGAAGTTTTCGTTTCAAAGTGGAATATAAAAGCCAAGTTTCTCATTTTAGTAGAGAAGATAGAAGTGAGAACGAGGGTAGGAGTGTAAATCGATAATCTATTTTCCTCAGAGGCTATTTACTGCACATACTCTTATACTAGAAGATGTGAATTGATTTTTAAAGAATTATTATATACAACTCCTATGTATTATTAGTATAATAAAGAAATTACTATCTTCATGAAAAATATAAATTACCGACATGGATTCTAAAATATGTTAATAGAGTTATTTTCAAATTTGACCGTCTTCTATGTCGACAGAGGGGAAAGAAGGGGAAAAAGGTTGGTGGGAATATGAATAGAGGCTATTTTGCATAATCAACCGAGAGCTTCTTTTCTTTCCCGTGGCACTTAAAGCGCCCTTCAAGGGAACAAGTGCCCTTGGAGTTTGTCTCTTTTGTCGCCAGGTAGCGTGGCTGCTAATCCGGTGGCGTCTAACCCTTTATACCCATCCCTTGTGGTCGTCATGACAACCCTTGCCGGAAGACATTAGACTTGGAAATGAGAAGACTCGGGCAGAGCTTCCGGTTCAGTTGTGCGCCAACCCTGCAACTAATTCCTCTTCCCCTGGTCTCGCTTATCTCTTTGCTCATACATTCTCTATGTTCTACGATATCATCCTTCATCTTTATTGTAACCAGTTCAGTCTTTATGTCCCTCTTATCTGGTCTCGGTTAGAAAAAAACTGTTAATATTCGTCCATTTAATATAATAAAATATTACTGAGAATTCGACGATTTCAATAAGAGGCTTTTTTATGAAGTTATTTAAAAGGAAAAAGATTATATCCTTGATTTATAGAAAAAACTCGTAAAATTCCTATTTAATTCAGATTGGAACTGCAATTTTAAGAAGTTGTGCAAAAGCGATGAAAAGAGAAGAAGCTTTTTGAATGTGATTTACAATATATTAGATACATTCTCCAAATAAAGTAGAATTTTATTCATTTCAATGGACAGAAAAATAAATCATCATTGAAGTGAGATTTCATCTTTCCCCCATGTGGATTTTTATTTTTCAAATACAGTCCATGATCAATCAAAGTAATTCTATAACTGAACTTTGGATCATTAAATAAAAAAATAAAATATGAAATACCCAATGGTCATTTCTTCCATGTTCACTCTATCATTGATTATTATATATGATAAATCGATATCGAAAAATTAAAGAATCAAATCAGAAAAATAATTAAAATAATAAATAATAACGATATATTTTTTAAATCAAAATTTAATTAATGGTTAAAGAATTTTATTTGTAATAATATTTCTAAGTTTTAATACTGGAATGCTATTATATCAAATTTGAGAGCAGTGAATTTATTTTTTTTAAAGCAATTTTTTTTTTTTGTTTTCCAATTTCATGTTTGACTTTTTAATTAAATATTAAATAAAAAAAAAACTTAATTTAAACATTCAGCATAGCATAGAAAAGTATTTTAGAAAAAAAAAAATATTCTGTTTATTTTATTTTTTTTTTAACTTTATTATTTGTTAGTCGTCTTATAAGGTTATTGGAAGGATTAGAACATTGTAAGAGCTAAAAACCAGTTGCTAAATGTTAGCAATCATATTTAGTATCATTTGAATTTTTATCACGGAGATAATGATAGAAATTATGTTGAAAATTTGCGTCAAGTCCATTGCCAGTTCAAAGTGAAAAAAGAGTGAACAGTCGAAAATGAATGAATGGTGATGGAGAGAGGAGAGGAGCTTGGTTAATGTCAACGCAAATACTACGAATAGCTGATGGTTTCAAAATGCCAAATCGGTTAAAAAGTGCAATGGACGCATTCCATTCGATTTCTGCTTCATGGAATGCAACCAGCTAGCGAATGGAATGAACATAGAACAAGGCAGGGGGAGGTAAAGGAAGGGGTCACCACCGGCATCAGACAAACCATCGGTGATGTCGTCGCGATTCATTTGATAACAGGCTCCATCAAATAAGGGCTCATTCCAGTTTATTTCCCTGGAGAGAGGAATATTTAGAACAACGGACTTCGATGAAATTTGCAAATAGGAAACTCTTCCAAGCTTTCATACAATAATTCAAACGGAGAGGACCGCTTTTAAACTACCTATCTCTTTTTCACAAAAGTGGGCATTTTTTTCAAAAATATAGTAATAATAGATAAAAAAAAATAGGTTCACAAATAAATAAATTCAATAAAAAAAAATTTAAAGAAATTCTCTTTAAAGAACCATTTAATTAACTTTTTTTGAAAAACCTATTTCTGAATGACGAGGGGCCGTTAAGTTAGAATGAGTAAGTCGAAGAGATCTCACAATCAAACTCTATTCCAACTCTTGGCTTGTTACAAAACTCTCATGCACACTTGTTCAAGTTTATTTTTACATACATTTCCAAGTACATTTATTAAATAAACTATAAATTAAAAGTTTTAAGATGATTTCTTAATATACATAATAAAATTTAACTTTTTTATATTTTACATACAATTGAAATAACATATCCATAATTCATTAAAATAAAAAATAAGTTGACCTGTGGCCAGGTCCGAACCGACCGACGGTTTGAAGTAAATTAATTTCCAGCTACAGAAACAATTTCAAATAATTTTAATATATCTATTAATGTAATAAAAAACATATAGGCATATAACATAAATATTTTTAATTTTATTTTATTTATAATATATGTATATATTTATATGTAAGACCAGGCTGTGACGTCATGAATGGCTGGATGACGTCATATAATTTTAAATCAAGAAAAAACTAATAAATATGATTTTCCCGAGGATAAAACCAATACAAAGTGCATGTGGTGATATATAAAAAAATCTCCTCATGTGAAATTTGGTGTGAAAATAACCCTTTCCTTCCTATCGTCGATCGCTAATACTACCACTTCCGGTTCACGGATTTACACCAAAAGTTGATCAATTCATCCCACTGATGCATTAAGTAAATATACCAAATTTCATCAAAATCGGTTGAGCCGTTCAGGCTGTACACATCTATACGGACGGACAGACATCATGCTAAAAATACTTTTTTCTGTTTAAAAAATGCATGATTCGTGGAGATATGTAAAAATCTCCACATGTGAAATTTGGTGTGAAAACAATACCTCCCTTACTATCGTCGGTCGGTAAAAAAGGATCTCTGGTATAATGTTTAATAAATTTTACAGAATTATCCATTATAGAAAATATATAGGATTGTGAAAGAATAAAATTTTACGATGTAAATTAAAATCATTAACTTTTTGTATATGTTATTTTTCAGATCATTTAAATTGGTAACAAAATTTACATTTCAAATGGTGGAAAGTTAATATTAATATTTGAAATATCGCTTTATTAAATTAATTAGTTCGGTGATGGAATGAATTGGGGAAGGGTTGTATTAATTAGAGGGTTAAAAGAGTTATTTTAAATTCTAAAAATTGTTCTTCGAAATTGAATTTTGTTTTTGTTTTTTATTTTAAAAATATGAATGTAATCACAAAAATGAGATAAAAAAAGAATATAAAAATGTAAAATCCTTTTATTATAGTATAAAAATATTATTGTAAAAGAATAATAAATATAAAATAGTAATAAAAAGTTTTTGTTGAAAGTTAAATTATGATCCAAGAATTTCTAGTATAGTCTGAGAAAGCAATACATATAGAGTGATCGGTTGTTTTCAATGATCTTAAATAAAATTTTATTTAAGAAATTTTTATGAGTTATTATTAAACTATATAATTAACTAATAGGACTATAATATATTGGGTTTAAAGGAAATGAAATTTCAATAAACATGGGAGTTTACAAGAGGGTATTCGACCTTTCCCCCCAAATTATGAACATTCCATCAATCAAGATGGATCTAAGTCATGATACTATAATACTTTTAGGAGTTAGTGAGATATCATAATTATATATATATAATTTAGGAATAAAGAGAGCTACAACTTGTATCTAATCTCTTTCAACCAAACATTTTGTCTTACTTTAAACTGATTTTGTATCAATATTATAATTAATAAAAACTATTTCCAATATAATTAAAAGATTTCTAATTTCTATTCTTGAAATCCAGATAAATTATATATATTAATGATATTGAATTAAAATAATATATAAAATAATCATCAAATTCCTTTTATAATAATCCAAGTATTCAAAAAAAAAATCCGTTCTATGTGTAACAGAACTGATGTGTTTTGTGTCTCAAGAGAAACACCTAGTTTGGAAAATTCTTTTCACACTTTTTGGATTTCATTTCCCGAGAGAATTATTGGGATTAATTTTACTTTTCCAGTTTGAAGATTTAAGTTGGATTGTAAAAAGTGTCATTCTTTTGAGATTTTGTTATCAAGGGAAATGTCCAAGAAAATAATATACCTATATATCATATAAATTAAAAATTATCTATATATATATAATATCCTTTATATATTTATATAGCATGGAGATTAATATCTTAATTCTTTTTTAAATAAACAATTTTTAATTGAAGAAATGATAAAACATGTCTTAATCAAGGATTGTGCGAAAATTAGTAATTCATTTTTATTGCCCTTCAAATTGTGGATGCCTTCCAGAAAAATTGCTCATATTTTTATTTGAATCAGGTATGATTAGGAAGAATTGATGGTAGGAATCAAAATCCTATGGACTCTTCTTTTAAATTTCTTTTAAAGCAGATGGTGAAGTGATGGTTGGGTCAACCCATATTATTATTTAATTGATTTTAAACTACAGATGTTTACCAAAAAAATATCAGGCCATTTGCAACAAATTTTGATTCCAACGCAAAAATTAAGAATTATTAACCGCTACGTAAATATATAAAAATGGGGTTTCAAGGGTTAAATAACATTCTAAGTAAATGTAGAAAAATATAAAAAAATCAATTATTCTCTTTTTTATTTTTTAGAAATTAAAGTATTTAATATGGATCAATATTGTGTTATTTTATTTATATAAAAATTAAATAAAAAATAATAATAAGTTATACAAGAGACAGAATGGAAAGTCAGTGGAATGGGGATAAAGTTATGGGGAAAGTCAAAATACAAACTTTTCAGGACAACATAAACTAATTCGAATGGACTTGAGGGTGTTGGTGTATGAGAGAATGAGGGGAAACAACGGCCGCTTGACAAGTTGGTCCAGCTAGCATCCAGCATCCCAGCAGCCCCACATTATCTAATCCCAGTAGCAAAGTCAGTCATCCGATCGAAGACATGATGCTGAGACAAGACAAGATTAAAAACTTTGCACATTCTTTTGTTTTAACCACGTCACTTGTGGCGGCAATGCTTTTTATAAATGCAAGAACTGAAAAAAAGAATCGTAGATGGAGCGTAGGCAGAAGAGAAAAGCAAATGTGGGTTGAGGGGTTAGAAAAGAATAAAAGCACAGTAGAATAAAACCTTGATGTGTCCAAAGTTTGTGTCGGCTGCAAATGTCACATTTAAGAGTTGTTCAATTCATTTAAAGGAAAGAGATATGCGCTACCATCCAAGACATGTTAAAAACTTCGATATTTTTGACAGTGAATAAACAAATTAAAAAAAATCATCTAAAATAAAATTTAAATAAAAAAAAAAAATAAAACATTTGTTCTATAGTTCACAATAAGAAATAAAAAAAAGAAATTAATTTCTGTGAATTTGATCTGAAAATTAATTTTTATTTTAAAATAATTAAAATATTATTATTAAAGATTTATATATAAAAAAAAAACTTTGAATAACTAAACAAATTGTTGAATTTTAATATATCAAAATGTAGAAAATAGTTTTTAGAATGACTAGAATCAAAAAAAAATGATTAAATATTAATTAATCAATATTCTTATAATATCAACACAATTCTAAATTTTCAATTAATTTTCCATTTAAAATTTAACGCTTACTTCATCTCGAATATAAAGCATTCGGATATACTCGTTTCATTACATGTATTGCATATTGCATTGTAAAATAGATGATATAATTGGTAGAGAATACAATGTTCGAACAAGGATCGAACATAATCAATGTTTCTAATTTTTAAACAATCGGACATGAATTGATACAAGATTTGATTTATTTAATGGAAAATTTAAATTTGAGACCTCCGGCGAAGGATCATTCAATCATATTTGCTAATGATAGAAGCTCGCTAGAATGACATGACAACATTATTTGATTAGAAAATGGATACCCGGCCACATTAATATTATCGCATAATCAAAGAGATAAAATGAACGATCATGAATTTGAATAACCAACATAGAGAGAGAGAGAGAAATATGAAAAATAGCCTTAATCATTGAAAAAATATTCATGTTTATAAATGATTTCCAGATTAAAAGACCTAATGGATATGATCGATCCAGAAAAATCCATATAATTCGATTGAATGATCGATTTCATCGTTTTAGATCAGACGGGGAGGGGGGAGAGAAATTTATTTAATCATTTTTACTAATGTAAAATAACTAATTATCATGTTATTAGAATATTTCAAAACTAGGATTTAAGTTCACTAGTGATTAACCAAGCTATTTAACTTAATTTCGCTTTATCTAAAGTAAGTTGGAGATGCATAGATCAAAAAGGACTTTTAGTCGGAGGAGCTCCAACTTACACTCCCAGTTCAAGCGGATAGATTTAATTCAATTTACACAAGCCCCTATATCTCCTTCATAAAGTAGATTACTTAAGAAAGTAAAGTTGTTTTATTTGCTATCTTTTTAGCTTTCCTTCGTAATTATTATTTAAAAGTCGTGAATATCTTCGATCTCTCCATTTACTTGGAAAATGAGAAAAGGAATTAGATTCAAATCCTTCAAACTAACAAGAGATGAACGAAGAAAATCTTTTAACATGTTCAACATGATAAAGGATTATTAATTCGTATTTGAAAGATATTGAAAGTTTTATCTAGGTAGTTTCTAAAAGTGGAGCAAGAGTGAAAATATTCTAAGCTCTTAGATTGAATAGTTTAATTTGAGACAATGTAAAAAAAGTTTATATAAAATTTATGTTGATAGAATAATATAGATAAATGTCAAAAAATACTTATGAGCATTTAATGTATAAAAATAATAAAGAGTTATTGATTAAATCAATTTATGTTATTTTTATCTCGTTCAATAGAAATAAAATTTTCTTATTCACCCCCCACTCTTTGCAAATTATTTATTTTAATTTGTTTGAATACTTTTTCATTTTATATATAATTATTTAATTATATCTTAGTATTTATTAAATTATTTTCTAAATATCTATTTCTTAATTATATATATTTAATATTTTAAACAATACCTGTTCTATTAATTTACGAAATTGGTTAGATAAGTATTGGAAATATATTTTTTTTTATTTATACAAAATATTTAATTTCTCGTTATTTAATTATAGAAAAATATGATTTTTAAATAATAATTAAAAAATTTATAAATTCTTATTAACTTTAATTAATTTAATATTTATTAATTTATTTATTTGTTCATTAAATTCAATTTATTCATCTGATGAGATTTCAGAATTTGGTATTTGAAAGATATTCTGAAAGAGATTTCACAAAAAATATAAATATTTTTTTGTAAAATAAAGTTTAAATTAAATAGATGACTTTTTGTTTGAGTTTAATATATTTTACTTTGGATTTGAATAACTAAAATGGAAGAGGCTCATTGGATCACATCCCAAAGACCCTAAACCTAAAATATTCCACTTTTGAATCTTCAATTAACGGTAGTGTGGACATCCCTTAAAACATGCAAGGGTTCTATATTCCTAAGATAGGGATGAGGTGATTAATTGAGATTTCCTCCCTCGAGTCTAGTCCAGGGGAAGATGTATCTTCCCTATTGTTGCTCCCTTTTCGATAACCCTCAACGACATCCCTTAAGATTAACGTGTGAACAAATTAGCCTATTCAGCACATTCTAGTTAGTGAAAATTAACTTAGAAGGACCTCTATCTTCTATCAGAAGAAAAAAAAAAATAGCAAAATATTATAGAATTAATTATTTTTCATTTTATTCAAAATATCTCTTTATAAAATGAGATGAGATGATTTTCTTTCTAAATATAAATTTACATATGACGTTTAAGGATTAAGCCATATTTCAGGTTTAATAATTGGAAAAGTTCAATGAATCAAGGTATAATAATTTTAAAACCTAATAAACCTAATGTCAAACAAAAAAGACAAATGGAGTTTTAGTCAGATCTGATATTTGAGTTAAAAATCGGTGCTTGAGAGTTTTTGAAAAAGGACTAGTATGAAATATACGAAAGCAGATCCTTAATCTCTAATCCCGAAAACGAATAAACAACCGAGCGGGAATTGTACGATAACACAAAATAAATTGGTGTTTATATATAAACAATTTGATAAACGAATAATAAAGTGAGGGATTAATTTTTGTGAATTTAGATCAATTTTGATTAGAAACATTGTTATTTAATTTTATAAACTAAAGAGCTTAAAATTTGAATTACATTGATATGGGACAAAGACATAATATTTATTATAGATCGGGATTATATGATAATGATTTTTTTTTAATGGACTTTTCTTTGAATAACATTTTAAGGTGATATGTATATTATTTGTATGGTTGCCAAGATAAGATTGTTCAAAATAAGCGGGAGTGTCCTCCCCTAGACTTTCCCGCATATAAATAGGTATAAAGAGTGTGAATGAATATTTAGAATGTGTAAACTTGGTATTGATAAAGAGCCAGTTCGTATTAGTTTATTGGTGTCAAATTTGATATTTGGTAACATTTATATATATATATATATATATATATATAGAATAAAGTGCTACTTCCGGTTAACTGATATTTTAAATGTAAAAAAAACAGATATGGATATAATATAAATATTTTTAATTTTATTTTATTTATAATATATAAGGGCTGGCTGTCACGTCATGAAGTGCTGGGTGACGTCATATAATTTTAAATTAAGAAAAAACTAATGAAGATGATTTTTCTCGAGGATAAAACCAATACAAAGTGCATAACACGTGGAGATATGTCCTCCCGTGAAATTTGATATGAAAATAACCCTTCACTTCCTCTCTTCGATCGGCAATACTAGCACTTCCGGTTTCCGGATTTGCACCAAAAGTTGATCAATTCATCCTACTGATGTATTAAGCAAATATACCAAATTTCATCAAAATCCGTTGAGCCGTCCAGGCTGTACACATCTATACGGACGGACGGACGGACAGACATCATGCTAAAAATACTTTTTTCTGTTAAGAAAATGCATGATTCGTGGAGATATGTACTTAAAAATATCCATAGGTGAAATTTGGTGTGGAAACAATACCTCCCTTACTATCGTCGGTCGGTAAAAAAGAAACGCTATTTGTATAAGTAAAATGTCACTTCCGGTAGTCAGATCATGATGAAATTTGGTATCTCAATTTTTTTCATATTTTTAAATCTATATACAAAATATGAAGCAAATATCTCGAAGCAAACTGGTACTTTACTTGAAAGGTAAACTCAAACAGTGTAGGTAAAGTACCACTTCCGGTTGACCGATTTTGACGAAATTTTGATAGAAATCTACAAACTGTGAATAATATCGGTGTACCAAATTTCGAAGTCCTAGCTTGATTAGTTTTTGAGTAAATTTGCTTACAGACATTACATACATACATACATACATACACACACACACACAGACATAATTCGAAAAATGGTATTTTCCGACTCAGGGAGGTCTAAAACGTCAAGATCTATCGAAATCTCGAAGTCGAAATTTTTGACGATTCCAATACTTCCCTTATACGAAGTATGCGGGAAAGTAAAAAGATGTAACTTAAATTATTTTCTAAATGGTATTGATTTCATTTGGGAGTCTGGATATTCTCTCAGGTACTGAGGCCATGGAATGCAAGCATGTATGTCATGTCAGGAATGCAAATAGATGCAACTGACATGTAAACCATAATATAACATAAACCTTAATCTCGAGGTACCTTGATCTATAAACAAGATTCCGAAATTCTACTAAGCGCACTGACGTCCATTCCATTCCCTCTATCCCATATATGTATAACAAATAAGATTCCTGAAAATTTTCACTTGGTATTTTACATAATTATACTAAATTGATTACTTACTAAGTAAATTAAATATATAGTAAGTAACAAGCAGAATTTATGGAGAGACAATTTTTTAGTTTTATATCCCTTTAGAGAAAATGAAAATTAATTTTAGGTATTCAAAAGAACAAATATTTTTAAGTCCTAAAAAAATAAAAAATAATTATAGAAATAATTTGCTATTAAATTTTCTTCCTATATTAAAAATAAACTAAGATATTTTTCATAATCTTTTAATAAATCTACAAATTCCAATTAATTAAATCATTTATAATAATTTTCCATTCAAATGATTTGATTAAATTATATATAAATAAAAATAAATATATGATCACAAATATGAAAACTACTTTAACTTTACTTGCTAAAATTCTAAAACTATATATATAAGAAAATGCTAATATATAGTTTTTAAAAATTTAAAACAAATAAATGAATGAAATGATAAACAAGGATAAATTTTGTTAATCTAATAAATATTTATTTTGAAAATTATATCTTAAATCCCTTTCGTTGTAAATACGGATTATTAAATGGAAACGAGGGTGTCTTAACCGAAAACCCACAAACAACTTCAACACAACCGCAAAAGTTACTGCAACAAAATATTTCAGTGGCTGGAAGATTATCATAATATTCAGGGAAAAAACCATAAATGATTAAAAGTAACCTGAAAAATATTGAAATGATATTTCCTTTTATGTGCAATTTGTGGGTCATTTTGTTTTTGTTCAAGATAGTTTTTTTTTGTCTTTATCTCTTTCTCTCTTATTAATATTCTTGATTTTTGCACAAATTAATATTTTATTTTATTTCGATAATTAGTAATTAGATATTCTATAGTGATGCTACTTAATTTAAATTATTATGAATTGTATTAAATTATAATTGGTTTTGTAATTTGATAATTTATAATATAATAAAAGACTTTGTAATTGTGTTGAAGTGAGGAAAATCGTGACGTGTGTCTGTGTTGGGAGTTTGTTTATAGTCTTTGATAAAGATTCATTCTTATCTAAACCATGAAATAGTGAGGACGTTTAATTTTTCCCTCCCTAATTTTTGTAAGTTTTTATGTTCCGAATGCTGAATTCACCGCCCAAAGTTCAGTTATCATTCCCTTATATATTTGAACGTATCCACAACAAAAAGAATTATTAAAAATTTAAATAATTTTCTTAAAAATTGCAAGAAACTCCAGAAAGCCAGGAACCTTGTCTAAAAGCCCCCAAAGAAGGATGTCTTGGTCTTTATAACGAATTGGAACTCAATTGGAACCAAATCTACGCTAATAAAAAAACACTTTAATATATTGAACTAGTTTGATGCTTTTCCCTTTATCAATAATAATTAATCAAATGGAAATTATTAATTTTATTATAATTGAAATAAGTAAACCATCTTTAATATTTGGTGGCTTCTTTTCAAATTGTAGACGTGTTATTAAAGTCTTCCAATATTAACGCACATTTGCTCAGGATATAAGCTGACGGTTTTATTGAGGCTAAAAGCTTGTTGATTTTGGCTGCTGATGCGCTGAGAAGCAAAAGGGAGGCAACTTCTTCTATACATGAAGGGTTTGAGAAAAACCCTCTCTCAGTTGCATGCAGGCTTTTTGTCAAAGATTTGCAGCAAAAAAAGACATCTATGACAAACAGGAGCAGGACGTGAGAGTTGAAACTGGAAGGGGGGGAGAGGGGAGAAGAGGAGTGAAATACGAAGCCCATTCACTGGTACAGTGGATTGATTGTAAGCGCACACAGAGGAACGCGAGTCTGTGCGGGACAGGCGAAGATTAATAGTGGGTGTTCGAGCTGATATGCTGATAAGGCGTTATTGTGATATTGTGATAGCCCACAGTGTTCGACATTCAGACATTCACGTGCATATTCAAAGAAGAGATATCGGTTCTGGTCAGATGCATCGTTCATCAAAACAACAGATCGATGCCGCTCAATAAGTGACAAACGAGAGAAGCAATTCCAGGGTAGATCACAAATTCTATCCAGCAAATATCAAGACAATCTAACATGATCATTGTTTTTAATTTAGTATAGTATTGTAATTTTTATATTGGTAAAAATTAGCTAAATTTTGGCTTAGAAAGCAAACTATAAGACTAAATCCAAATTTAGAAAAAATATAATGTTTATAAGAAGAATTAAAGAGTTTTTTTATTAAAATAACCAATTTTGTTTTTAATGCAATTATTATGATATTTTTTAAAGCTATAAGTATAAAATATATAAAAATTAAGTTCAGTTGCTAAGTAATTTCAATTTAGACTTCAATAAAGTAAAATTAATTATCAAAATTTTTGAAATACTAAATTTTATAATTGTATTTGAATTGTCTACTAAATTAAAAAAAAATCCTCATATCTGGAATTGAAATTCTTTCGTGAGGAAGTATTTGATAACAAAATCAAATATTTCCAATAATTTTTTCAATATTTATAATATATTATAACAATATACGATTCTATTCATTGAATCATTAAATAACTATAAAAAAAAATAATAAAAGACAAATCAATCTATTATTCAGGAAATTAAAAAAAAAGTTATGGATTATTTCAAGATTGAATGCATTCAGATTTTTTTTTTAATAAAAAGAAAATAATATTTTATTTATAATTCTGATTAAAAGTGAAATCAAAATGATAAAAATAAATAAGAATAATCGTATAATCTATGCAATTGATTATACTCCCTTCAATTTTTATATTAATTCTTGTTTGTTTATTTTTAATTACAAAATGAATATTAATAATATTTTCACTCGGAAAATTCAGAGGGTGAGTCATAAATCAAAAAACAAAACGGAACTCGTGATCACGATATGCGCATAGCAAACAACCCCCGATTATTTAATAAATTATTGAAATGAATAAGAAATTATAGACTCAAAAAGTGAAGCTGAGTTGGTTTTGTTTAAAAACGGTCTGCAAGACAATTGATGAAAAGAGGGGCTCTTAATCGAAGGGGTTGTTACATACGGCTCTGCGTGCCTAATCCATTTAATATGACTTTTTTATCAGTTATATCTTAATGACTTGTCCACTAAACACATAATTATCTTTAATTAAACTATTATAAACCATAATCATTTCAATGTTTTATATGAAATTGATCGTGACATGGATAATTCATTAGCCATACAATTTAAATGTTTTATTAATTATTAAGGAAGCTTATGATATATGCAAATTTATATTTATGTCGTGGGAGATTATTTTAAACATTATATTCGAGAAAAAATAAAAATTAGATATTTATAATAATTATAAATTTTCACTTCGAAATATTATAAATAAGTATATAATTAAACATAATTAAAAATTATTTATCTATAATAAGTTTATATCTTTAAAATTATATACCTAGAATGTGAATACATTGATACTCTCCTTCGAGTAGATATTCTTCGATTTACACACAATGAAACTCAAGAAAATTAATTTTTTTTTTTTTTTGTAATTGTAATGAAAATGAATTATAATAAAAATTCTGGTTTATATAAATCATTTACACAAATCAGTTAGAGATTTTTTTAAAATAAGAACAATGTCTTCCTCCATCCCTTCTCAAATATTGTTTCTGATTTATTAAATTTTGAAATTAAAAAATTAAAATATAGAAATATTTTCTTTATTCTATTTATTCTTTAGGCAATTTTTATTTTGAATATATATATATATATAGATTTAGTTAAATATAAATCACAAAATGGAAAAACTAGAAGACATTTTCTACTGTGCTATGAAGAGTAAACATACAAGTATCTAAATAAGAAGTGGAGGAAAATTAGAAAACATTTCTTGTAAATATAATATAATAAAAGAAAAACATTTTTTTTTTTCAACTTTTAAATAATATATTTTAAATGTATAATATTTGTTTTCTTGATTTGTACATAAATATTGAGTATATATATATTTTTTTAACTTTTTCCAATTCGTCTATTTGCAGATGGAGGGATCAAAGAATTGAAATCCAACTCGACTACAGATTATAGTGGCTGGTTTGGGGGATTCATTTACGTTTGTTGAGATTTCATTTTCTTTTTTCGCTGACTGGATTTACAGAATCGAATTCGTAGCAATAATATTCAAATTTATCGAGGAATTTATTCACCACATTGGGCTTTCTTTAAAAAATAAACTATAAATATTTCCTATTTATTCTTATATAAATCACTGTGCTTTCTACATTTCCCCGTTGCTTTCTGTAAGCCCGCTCGTTGGTTTCAGCCCTTCATCCCATTTCTGTCCGCAGTTGTTGGCGGATGGGATTATTCTTTACAGAAGCAACTGCATGCATCACACCACCCCCCGGCCCCGGTTCAATTTACCGCTCCATCGGACATGAAAAAAAAATCATTCACTTCCGAATAAGGACGAAGATATTTTAGAAAAGGTGAAATACGAGATAGATACCGTTCAAAGAATTGGGTTTCTATTAAACAAAAAAAAAAAAAAAATAAATAAACGAGCTGGTTGCCTAATGAACTTAATGATAACGGATACGTTACCAATTAAAGGTAAAGATAATCCTAATGGAGCACGAGAACCTATAAAAGGCTCCATCAAAAGAATTGTTTTCAAAAACAGACTAATAGTAATAGCAATAGTAATTTGTGTAGATTAAAATTAAAATAGCGACTATTTTCATGTTACATAAATATTCCTATTCTTTACGTTGTGTTTGCTTTTGAATTACATTTTCCAAAGAGAAATGAAAAGTCATTGAGATAAAATGCTATTTCAAAAAAATGTTTCCAAAGAAACCTATATATAATGTAAAAAATATAATGAATATATATATATATATATATATATATTCATATTCAAAGGATTTTCTTAAGTCGAAATGCACGATTACATCTTTTAAAATGTAATATGTCTGAAATCAAATTTTTACATATGTATGAAAAGTGGATGTATCAATTATTTGAATAGGAAGTTGAGAGTATGTCCAATCAAATTAAAAATGAAAATAGAAATTAATGTAAGTAATTCTTTGTTAAAACAATATTAAAAAAAAAATTTTGAATGAACGAAAAGTTAAAGGTAATTTTTAATGTCTAAATATTTTAATAGATTTATATTTTAAAATCATTTATACACAAAAATCATTTATATAAACTAAAGAAAAGGTTTCAAATTTTTACAGCCTAGTCCCCCAATATAGTTTTTATTAAAATTATTTATTTTTATTCTATATTTTTTTAGTTATGAAATTAAAATTAAACTAACCTTTATAAATATATTAATAAAAAGTAAAAAAATTATGTAAAATATAGCCTGTTGACATTTTAAATATAATGTTTGGTTGATAATAAATATACATTTAATTTAGACAATTTTTTTTTTTAAGTTTAAAATACAGGAATAATTTATTAACATTTAGAATTAATAATTTGTAATGATATTTTAACTAATACACATATGTTTTCAAAATGTTAATTTAAATTCATAATTTTAAAATATTTATTAACGTGATATTTCTATAAACATGTAATATAAAAGTTTTAATCCTAAAATATATATATAAAAATGAACGAAAAAGATAATCATAGGTTAAAACCAAAGCGTGTGTAAATGAAATTGTAATTTACAGAGACATTTTTCAACGCGAGTTGAATTAAGCCGAAGTTATATATCATTTTTGTTTTTTTTTAATTCTAGCTCTATGATAAACTTAATTGAGGATCGTGAGTTTATTTATTTTTGTTATTTTCAAATAGAATTCAATTCAAAAATAAATTTCAACGGAAATTAGTTTGACTGCCATTATTATTTTTATGTTATATTTGTTTTATAAATACATAGAAGGCAGACAGACCTCTTTGGTTTATAAAATAAAAGAGAGTCAATTTTGGGATTTTATTTACTTTGAATGGTGGAAGGAAGTCAGCATTAAATATAAACATTCCATTGCAATTAGGTTCAAGAATAAATAAGATATATCACAACTAACAATAATAAAATAATATAATTATAGGTAATCTTTATATGGAGGCAGCTTAGCCGTGTGTGTATAGTGGCAATTTTCTACACATGAAGTCGGCGTTCGATTCCAACTAAGAACAAAAATTTTCTAATAAATTCAATTTAACATCAGCTGCCTCCCGCTCCAGGAACTGACAAGCCTGGTTCTAAATAACCCTGCAACAGCAGGATTACTTCAAAAAATAAGCAACCACAAAGTGGGAGCTTTGCGTGATCCCAGATGGTCCAAACGCAAATAATAATAATACTAATAATCTTTATATACTTAGATTCTGCATTAAAAAAGGTGACAATTATTTTTTTTATTAATAAAAATATATATAAAAAAAATTATTATAATATTATAAAACTAACATAGAATAAAAGTTAAATATAGATAATTCAATGTAAATAAATAATATTAAATAAAAAATTGTATTTATTTGAAATTAATCAATTAATTACACTCGAGAGAAGAAAATAAAGTAAAAACTATTGAATAATTATAAATTTTTCTTGATTGCTTTGACTAGGATAGGGATTTTTAAAAATATTTTAGTGAGTAAAAAACAGATAGTTCAAAATATGAACATTTTAGATATATTTATTAATTAATTTCAAGTTTTCACTACTTCTTTTATTCGGTCAGTGTTCAATCATAGTTTTTTTATTCCATTCTACATTAAAAGTTTTTAATTACCCAGAGTGGAGGGATCGAAACCTGAAAAAATGTTGGCAGGTAAGGCAAGGGACATGTTTCGGTGGGCGGGCAATGATGGGGTGTAGGGGGAGGAGTGCTGTCGAGCGAGAGTCCATTTGATTGGCTTGCGGTTGATGTGCGAGATGGATTCCTGTGTCGCGGCCAAATGTCACCCGGCCGTGCCACCCTCAACCATTCCTCGCTCCCCATGCAATCAATTGATACATCGGGTGCATGTCCAAACGTTACATTTTGCATCGCAACCGATAATAATTCATGCACAACTGGATAAAAACAAAAATTAAGTTTTGATGTTTATCGTTTATTTGGATGATGAATGTTAGTGGGTGTCGAGAGTTGTGAATCAGAGTGTTTTTTTTTACACATGATAGAGAGATCGGGTTATATATGATCGTTTGGATAGTAATTCCCAGATAAAATATAAATAGGCTTTTAGTAACGGAAAGAGAAATTCATCCGTAAAAATAATATTCATATTATCTGAAAAACTATTTTAAAAAAATAATAATAAGCCCATTGGTAATTTGTTAAAAGGATTATTATAAATTTTGTGTGAGAAGTGAAATGTAAGTTGAAAAAAGGAGAAAATGGGGTTATAGATTTTTCGTCACCAATCACTTAAATTGATACTCATGTTGATGATGGATGGCTATGATCTCTATAAATCATTCATTATCTATTTCAAAAGTAGGTTGACCAACTGTGTGTTTTAATTTAAAATTTCATTAAAATTATTTAGAAGCAAAAAATACAATATATGTACGGTATATAATGATGCAACATTTAATAATTGTAATAAATAATTAAAGAATTGTATATTAATATTTTTTAAAGAGTCGAGCGACATCTCGGTGTCCCAGGTATTAATATTATCAGCCAAACCCAATAATAATGAATCATTTTTTTTAACTTAAGTACCGAGCCGAGGCTCGGGGTCCCGGTACTAAATATCTAATACGATGAATTACTACTAATAAAAATAAAAATGAAATATATTTTTATACATAAACGATCTAGAAAATCAGAGTAAACATATTTTAATTAAGTTATCATAGAAAATGAAATAAAATATTTTCAGATTTTATTGAAATAAATTATTTGTAAAGTTCAAAATAATAATAATTTTTGAGATGGGGAAAAATGGATCAAAATATTATTTATTTTATTGAAATTGGATAAATATGATCTTATTTAATGTGTTTCATTAATCAAAATAAAAAGATTGAAAATAGGTAGATGAGAATATCTCTATCATTTGGGTTATTTAGGAGAGAGAGAGAGAGAGAGTTAATCTTCCAGGCAATTATTTTATTGAAACTTGGCTTTATTGACTGTGGGTGAATGGTTTGTCTGTTTTCAGAACGTTGGCCAGCTTAGATCGTTCCTCATCTACCCCCAAAAGCATCAAGCTATGGTTTTGGACTGGTCGCGACGTTTAATCAAGCCCTCTAATTAGAAAAGATTAATTGCCAGCCTCTGTTACACGATTGCACACGAACGTCCACGGAAGCAGAAGCAACTCCCTCGACTTGACAAGGTTCCCGGTCCACGGGGATGGGAAGTTAAAGCGAACGGCTGTGGGAAGGCCACTCAGCAGGGAGGTTAATTGTTTAAGTTTCACTAAAGATATTCAATATATATACAAGCATGAAAAGGGAGGAGGCTCCTTCAGAGTGAGGTAAACATTGACATACAAGAATTAAGATTGGGAGAAGAGGAAGAAGGGGAGTAGAAGGTGGGGCAGTTAAAAGGATCCACGCGAAACGGGACCATTTCCAATTCCTCACCTCACATATCAAACTTGCGATAGAGAAGAAAAAAAAATCAATAAGGCTTTCAAGTTGCAAAGTTTATATCTGAAAAATAGCTCGCGTACTAAATCTTCTCTCGTCTCAGTTGGTTTAGCGCTTCTAAGCAGATGCGTGTGCTCCAGCCCTTCTCCTATCGACCCAACTCTTTCTTAACATACTTAAGACATCCCTCTGGGATAAATAAGGGTTGAAGACTTGTTCTTCTAAAGAATTCAATTAGCCTTATCAAAATTCCCTCTTTTAGAATAAGATGTAAATTAAATTAATAAAATCTGCTTGTAGAAAACCGTATAAACAAATGAAAAATAACGTTTGATCACTTAAAGGTTCTCCTTTACTAAAGAAAATTATTATTCATGGTTTAGAGTTAAGTAATTTAAAAGCCAGGAACATTAAGGAGAAGTCTAACATCTTTTAAGAATCAATAAAGAAAGATAATGAAGGAGAAAGAAAGATATAAGAAATATAATAAAAAAAGAATGTCTTCGAGATTCGAATTATTAGATACAAATTAAAATATCAATAAATCAGCTAAAAGTCAAACAATTTTTTTTTTATTTTAACATCGTAAATAAATGATTTCCACAAAAAAGGAATATTCAAAAGTTTTCAAGATCGAAATTGAAATTTTAAATTTTTCTTTCTTTCGAACATGAAAATGAAATGAAAAAAGTTAAATTTCACACTCAACTTATATTATATGGATAAAAATAATAATAATAATAATAACCCAATTTTCCTTCTTTTTTCCGTTCTATTTTATATGCAATTGTTAATCTTATACTTTTTTTTCTGTTTTTGTATATTTTTATCAGAGACAATTTAATATCAGAAGAAGAAACAAGGAAATTTCCATGTCAAGTTAAAAATGAATAAAAAGAGATAGAGATTGTCTGTTTTTTGGAGATTAAACTATAACTATATTATCCAATCATATTTTTTCCACAAAAATAAAAAAAAAATAATTTCTTTTAATGATATTTTAAAGAAATATTGAATCGCACTTCCGAATTAGAGATCAAAGAAAATAAATTATTAAAATAATATAATAAAATAAAATTGCAAAACACACATTGCAAATCTTTTAATATAAATTATTATTTTCCACAAAATGGAAATATTCAACTGTTGAAATGTTATTTGATTTTCATTGAGGATATACTTGCATGAAATAGAAATAAATTTTCATGGGTTATTTAATATAAAAATCAATTGTACTCTCAATAATAATTTTAACTAAAAATATGTTTATTACTTGTATAAATACGAGGAATTTAATAGTATACATATAAAACTTTTAATAACACTATTTATTTATATATTTATAATATATTAATAATATATAATTATTATTTAAATAAAATTAATTCAATTAAATAATGTATATTTGAGTGCAAAATAAAAATTAAGTTTTTAGTTTATCTTTGGTCAATTTCGATAGAGCACATTTTTTTTTAAACATCAACTTAAGTATAATTATTAATAATTTTAAAATTCATACTTTAACTTCAGGGGATAATGATGACACTTTAATTTAAATAATTTAATCACTTAGACAATGGTGTTGTCTAACCTATAATATTCTAAATCAGTATTATATATGCTTCTCATGGTGATTTTTCTAATATATCATGCTTGTCAAAACCTTAAACTCAAGTGACGGGATAAACTTTATAACAATTTAATAATAACTCTGTCATGTGTAAAAGTTTACAAACTAATTTACTTAATTAATTTATATTTATTAAATAATATTTTATATTAATATAAAATAAATAAAAAAAAATATATTTATATGTATCTATATAACTCAAAGTAAGTTGATATGATAATTAAAACAAAAATAAAAATAAAATTATAAATTTAGGCATGATCATTCTGATTTATTATCAATTATCAAAATTTAAACAGTACATACCCTTTTAGTGAATTTGAAGTTAGTATATAAAAAAAAATATTAATTAAATAATAAGTAAATAAAAATGCTTTTATACCAAGAAGGGTTAGTAAAGTTAAAATAAATAGCTAAGTAAGAAAATCTTATAAAAAATGTTTATTATTTTTATTAGAGAGCTCATTTTATGTTAACTTTCTCAAAGAAATTATGTTTTGACTTTTTCATAACAAAAAGCTACGATGAACAATAACAATTCAACCAGAATATAAAACAAACGATTCCTTCTAATAAATATAACAATTGTGCGGAAATATACGGTTTAGCTGGAAGTAATTTTTTTTAGAGGCAGCCTCAAGTAGTAAAATCTTGCAACTTGTTTTTTTATACAAATAACTCAGTAAACAAAAAGATCTGCTTGGGACTTTAAGGTTATATTAGTGAAATCACCTGAACAATGTATATCATATTTTTTTAGTCTTAAGAAAGAAAAATTATATATCAGAAATAAAAATAATTTATATATACAACTAGCTGCTCCGAGCGCCTTCGGCGCTCTCCACACCGCCCCCTGTACCCCCCCGAGTGTCCCTATATATTCTGAGCTATAACCATCTAACTCCTACCCTGTCCCATCTCTATAGTTTTTTATATATGTTTATTTATGCAGAAAAAATTAATTGACATAATTATTAATTTAATAAAATAAAATTTAATAATAAAATTTAATTTAATAAAATATTAAAATAATACAAATTAATAAATTTGTAAAAAAAATATATAATACTTAAAGAAAAAAATGTGCCTTTGCGAGTTTCGAACTGAGGGTGCAAAGTCATAAGATAACGCCCTAGCCCGCCCAGCTACGAACAATTCCTGTTTCCAAGTTCCTTATTAGAATTTATATAGATGTCATATTATCGCCACCAGCGCCTCTATGATCTAGCATTGTAACTAAACTATTTTTATTTAAATTCCACCTCCTGGTCACACCTTAGCAATTAGCGGTTTAATAAAAGAAGTCTGACATGCCCTGAGACCTACTGAATATGCATAAAAAATTTCATAAGAATCGGTCCAGCCGTTTCGGAGGAGTAACATTTCAAAGTTTTGTGACACGAGAATTTTATATATAAGATTTTATGATGTTGATCTTATAAAAATTTAACTTAAAAACTTAATTTTAATTAAATAAAAAGTATTTAAGGTGATAATTAGAATATATTAAAATTTATAATAAAATATATTCTATTTACAATTTTTTTTTTTTTTGTTTTTTATGAAAATTTATATTTTCTATAAAAATATGCAAAATTTTAGACGAAACCATATTATATTATTAAGAGAATTAGTTAGTAAAATTAATTAAATCCAATCAAAACTAATATAAGTTTTAAATGAATTTATGTAAAATAAAAAAAAAAAATAAATAGAAACATTCCGATTTAGAAGGATATATATCTAAGGCCTCAAAATTCCAAGTGGTTAAAAAGCGAGAAATGAATATTCTTATTGTCTGGAATGAACTCAAGCGATCAAGATTAGAAATTTAGAAAAGAAAAGTAACAAAAAAAAAAAAAAATGAAAAGAAATAAGGAAAGAAAAAGCTTAAAGTACGTAATATAGAAGAAGAAAAATCCGACTTTTAGTGAGAGATTATGAAAGAAAGGAAATGATGTTTCGTACATCGAATAATCTAGAAATGAAAAATAAATCAACTTCCAATCTAAAGCAAATGGTTTATTTGAATTAAACAGAGAGAGAGAGAGAGTTGTAACTGTGTTTTCCATATATATAAAGGTGCAACCAAGATTGAAATGTTCTAATATTCGAATTGAATGAGGGCTGTTAATTCAGCATTCGATAAGGAATGCAAAGCATTCAAATTAAAGGACTCATGAAAGCGCTTAGTTTTCGCAATCACATGCAAAATGTAATCAACTTAAGGGGATTATGGTATTTTATTAGATTCTATTCTACCTAATAATCTGTTTTTTTATATATATAAAAAAAAATAAGTGGAATCCAAAATCATTATTCGATGGGCATTAAAATACAAAGAAAAAATAACCAAGGATTTTAGAAATGAATAAAAGATAAAATCAGATTAACGATCCAATAAAATTTTATTAAAATTCTATAATATAGAAATGTAATTGAAATAATAAATAAAAGTATAATACGTGGTTGAATAATAAAGTTATGGACTTTTTTTTAAAACAAAAATAAACTAAGGGATTTTTGTCAATTGAAAATTCTTAATAAAGGGGAAAAAAAAAAATTAAAAACTAATATATTAAATCCAATAATTTTATTTTTGTTGATTTATTATAATAGAAATGAACTTAAGTAATTGGATGAAAATAAAATAAAGAAATTGAAACAATATAATATCAAAAACTAATAGATAAGACCTTCGACAGGCCGGTTAAAAATCAGTAGATATTGATTGCAAATAACTAAATTAATTATATTTATTTTCGAATTTCCAATTACAGTTATTTATCATTTATAATTGATAATATATTAAATAAAATGTTATATTATAAGTAATAGTGAACATAATGGATTTATTTATAAAATTTACCTCTTTAATTTAACAATATTTCTATAATTTTTAACATTAATGATCAAAGCTGTCGATTTTTATGTCTGTCTTGTTATAACTTATTTTATTATTAATACACAATTTAACTCACACTGTCCGTTTGTCCGCGGGTTGTTTGTTTGTTTGTTTGCGGCATTTTATAATCGATAATTCAACAACTTCCCGTCATTCAATCAACTTGAAATTTTGCATACGCGCTTGCTCCTGCTAATAATATACGAATCAATTGAAAAATCCACTGAATTATTTATCTATTAGTGGTAATTAATTAACTAAACTTTCATATGCGGAATATGGAATAGTTCACTATTTCAATCATAGATGGCGATAGCAGTTCTAGAGGCGCTGAATACGACTAAAAAGTATAAAATAAATTTAAGTAAAAAGAAATCTTTTTAAAAAATACACTTTACTTAAAATTGCACTAAAAAGTAAAAAATAAAATCAATTTAAAGTGTGTGCGCTCAAATTATAATAAGACCGGAAAACATTTGCTTCCATTTGGTGTTATTATAATTTGAGCGCACACACTTTAAAGTGATTTTATTTTTTACTTTTTAGTGCAATTTTAAGTAAAGTGTATTTTTTAAAAAGATTTCTTTTTACTTAAATTTTTTTTTATAGTAGGTAGACGAAATTTAGTAGTGTGTGATAGGGATGAAGAAATAGTGTTTCTTCTTTTTATTTCAGTGTAAATAATAAAATATAACAATACTGTCATCTGGGATTAATCTACATGTTTATCTGATTCAAATATTTATTATAATTTATTACTTCATATATAGTTTTATAAACCAAATATACATATATAGGTACATATACACATGTATTCATTGTTATAGATATAGAGATAATGACTGTAGAGCAAATTATATTATTATTATAATATTAATTATATTATTAAGTCTATTAAAATAATTAATTATTTATTTTTTACAAGATTATCACGATAAGATAATTTGAATTAAAAACTAAACTCAAAAAATATAGATTAAAATATATCTTTAAAATATAATAGTAAAAACCATTTAACTAAATGATATAATTGATAATGAAAAAAATTGAAGAAAACAAGCAAAAGTTACTTATATTATTATTATTATTAGTATAATAATAATTTTATATGATATAATTTCGTTTCAACCTTAAATTAATTAATCTTTGATCAAATAAATAAATAAATGTTCTCATTCCATTGAAAATTATGTTTGGAAAAAAATCATATTTATGGCTTTTACCAACAAACATAAAAAAATATAATAATAAATTTTGCCATTATACTAGTGCTAATTCAGCGGAAATTAAATTTATAAATGTTTATTACCGACTAATTTCAAAAGAATGAATAGAGGCTGTAATTAATTTAATAAAAGCAATAAATATTCTTTATATTTCTAGATTAATTAATAATAGCCGAGGTGTGTAAAACATGACAAAATTAAAAAATATATCGTTCTAAATTACAAATTTATACAATAATATATAAAATAGAAATTCATTGAAGGAGATTTATTTGCTGTCGGCATTTATATGCTTGCTTCCATGCTTTTTGGCGGGTTTTCGCAGATGGCAGCGAGGGGCCGTAAATCACAGGGCACCTGTTTCAGCCTAAGTGAAAAAAATGTATATCTTTTATATATATATCCTAATGATGCGGGAGAGAGGATTCTATAATAATTTTCTATATATTTCTAACTTGAAAAATATTCAAAAATCGAACGAGAGAAAAATTGAAATTTTTATGTTTAAAAGATCAAAAGATAAAAATGGAATTAGAATTTGAATTACAATTAGATGAAAAACATTACCATTATAATTATTTAAATATATACAAGATATATTTAAATTTAATGATAAACAAACCTTTTTTCATAATTTTACATTTAATTAAAATCGACGGGCTTGAGACAAAATTATTTTTTCTTTTAGGCAAATGAAACTATCTATATTATTAGATGAATATGTTATAAAATAAATTATTACATTTGAAAATTGAGAAAGATAAATAAAATAAAATATTTAAATATTTAAATGACACAAAAAAAAAAAAAAAAAAAAAAAAATTATAGCATAAATTAATAACATTAAAAGTATAAAAATATTTCTGGTTTCTTTTCACCCAGTAAAATAATACTCCAAATTATTATGAAACAATTTATTATTCTACTAGCTGATAAAACAAATAATCTTTGGAGCATACATTCATTTTATTGTAAGGTATAAGGGTATCTTATAGGAGAAATTTGAAACAGTTTACTTTCTCGTTCTTAAAAAATTAAAATATAATTTTAAATATAAATTATATTACAATCTTAATATGCATTTGATATCTAGGAATATAGTAGGTATTTAAAATTTAATTCTGAAATTGATTATAAAATTTATTCAACAGCAGGGCCGCGGCGTGCACGTGTGCAAGGTGGGCGCTGCCCACGGGCGCCTGGTGTAGGGGGCGCCAAACTGACCATTCTTTTTTATTTTATTTTAAGTGTTTTAAAAATTAATCAATATAATTGTGGACGTGAATCCTGCGACACGTTTAAAGATATTTTCCAAATATGTTTGTTTTACTGCGTATCTTTCTAACATTACCCGTAACTGTAGCTTCGGGTGAACGAAGCTTCTCTAAGTTAAAAATTATAAAAACGTATTTGCGTTCGACATTGTCGCAGGAGCGCTTAACAGATCTTTCTATGATAGCAATAGAAAATGAAATCATGGATAACTTATAAATATATGATATTATTAAAGGTTTTGTACCTTCAAAGGCTCGAAGAATCCGAATAGTATAGTTTTGTGATAAAATTTCATATTGTATTATGTTTTCATTTTGGAATTTTTTTTATGTTTATTGTTCTAGAAATTTAACTTTATTTTCTATTGTTAATGAGTTAATTATTTTGTTATTTCCTATTATTATGTAGAGAAATTCCTCTATATTCATATACACAGTTTTCAAAATTAAATGTTTTATTTGCTTTTATTGTTCTATTGATAAAGGGGGCGCTTTTTAAAAATTTGCACACGGGCGCTTTGCACCCACGTCGCGGCCCTGTTCAACAGACAAGTAAAAGTACAAGACAACAATTTTAAATCTATAAAAATTATTATTATTTTTTCTGAAAATCTAATTATTTAAAACAAATTAAGTCTTGTATTTATTTTGTTATTAATTAAAATTAATTTAATACATTTTGGCCATAATTAAATAAGCGAAATGATGAATATTTTGAAAATATTATAAATCCAAAATTAAAATGATAGAAAAGAGGAAATCTAAGTTTATTTTAATTATATAATATACATTTTATATCCTTTTATAATATACATTAATAAAATAAAGGTGTATAACTATTATATATAATATAGAAAGGTCATAAGTTAAAGAAGAAACATCAACTGCTGGAGTCTGTCATAAGTAAGGGACAATAAGTAAGGGAAAAATAAAAAAAAAAGGAAAAAAATAAAAACACGACGAGTCGACTCAAATATAAATATATATTTGCCCAATAACTCTTTTTCATGAAAGAAGGGTAAAGAAAATATTAAAAAAAAAAGATTTTAATTAAAACCAGGAAGGAAAGTCTTTTGATTAGAGAGAAAAAAACACCGAAATAAATGACGAACGTAAAAGAATTCTATTAGAATAATTTTATGATTGAGATTAAATAAATAATTATAAAAAATTAATTAAAAATAAAAATAGAAATGTGTGATGACATAACATTTACGAAAGAATTGATTTTTTTTTTTTATCATAAAAGCAGTATAAACCTATCCATATTTATTAAGAATAATTTCCGAATGCCATTTATCATAATGATAGATCGAGTAGAATTATAATTCCTAATCAAAATCGGGTTTCTTACAACCCATGTGGAAAAAACAGACCCGAGGAAAAAAGATTCCCAACATACAATCGCTATAAATTTCTGCCATCAATATCAATTGTAGCATCATTACTGGGACTCGGCAAAAGTAAATCAAATGTTTTTTTTTATGACTTCTGCCTAAGATAGGCTGTAAAAAATCGAGCAGAAAAATATATTCTACTAATATATACTGGTCTTACCAGGAAAAAATGGAGTAGATGGATCAGCATAATTTTTCACTTACCTGAAACAAAACAAAAAACAAATAAATATAAAATTATACATATTTAAAGACTAGCTGCTCCGAGCGCCTTCCAGGCGCTCTTCACACCTAGACGGGGGCTCCGCCCCCTGTACCCCCGAGTGATACATGGTATTTGGTTGAAAGTCTGTATGTAAAAGGTTTTCATCCATTTTGTTTCAATCAGTATAAGTAGATAAGACATATATTTGTTTTCTTGGAAAATATATTTTAATTTAATCAACAACAAATTTTCCTAGTATAATAAGTAAGATTTATGGACTATTTCATATTATTATTTATATATTTACTAATATATTTGTGGCTCTTTGCATTTATTTAAGTAGATTTTAATTAATTAAATAATTAATATTCTAAGTTTATGAACATTATTTTTTTTTATAAATTATATTAATTAAAATTTATTTTCTTATTTCTGTTTGTTCTTTATTTTACATATATATGTACAAAACACAAACAGACACACAGACATTGCCTTTTATATATATAGATATATGAAAGAAGGTAACAAGATGAAATGGCTTGAAAATAATAAGAGGAGCATCCCGAGCATCCCTCTTCTCCCCTTCATAAAATCAAAATTTACTTAAAGATATAATAATAATAAAAACTTTGTGTTCTAATATAAAAAAATGATATAAAATCATTCACAACAAGAATGTATACATTTTATAAAGGACCTAATAATTTGTCATACGATAGTTTTGGATTAAATCCAGTAATCATAAATTGATTCATTAAAGCTTTAAATTGACATAATTAAATTTTCAAAATAGCTTTGAGTAAACAACGATGTAGTTAAATGAATATAGATAGAGAAATAAGTGCAGAATTTCGATTTGTTTAAATGAAAGGGAAATGAATCATATGAGTTTCAAAATGCAAGGTTCCTATAAAGAGGTTGCAAAGTGCAGTATAGTTTCAATAGGCCATCATGTAGGGTAGCTACAACAGCTCTACGTTCTCTTTCGCACTTGATAGCCCACTCGAGAGGTGGAGGAAAACAAGGACAAAGAGGATCTAACCATATTGTAGATAGCGTATAGTGGACTCAGTAAAGAGCATTGTTCGGTAGTACATGCATACTCCAAATATTTGGAGGGAGGCATGGAAATCATTATTATCTATATTTTGTTTGTATAATTGGCAGTCCAATTGGAATGATGAGTTGTTGCGTCACATCGACGTTAATGTTTTATTGTGGAATAAATAATTAAGGAACATTGTTTCTAAATATATTCAAAACCTGTCAAAACATATTTAGTATGTAATAATAATTGTAATTTTACTATGTATTTTAGGTGTTTGTATAAATATGAAAGTTATTTAGTTATATGAACTTTGCTTGTTCTTAGAATTGCTATAAATAAGAAACATCACAAATATTCAATTACTTGGTAATTTGATTTTTAAAGACTTTTTTCCAAGTAAAATTGGCGCTGAGTTGATTAAAAGGATCAGAAGGCCTGATTGGGAGGGGCAGGTGGGGGTGGAGTTAAAGAAAAAAGTAAGTAGAATGAGTGGAGTGACCAATGGTGTTCCATGTATTTCTTTAAAAACACTCACGCTTTCGAATAAAGGGGAATTGAAAGAAAAGGGGCCTCAAGCGAACACCCGAAGAGAAAAGTTTTACAAGATAGATACAATTTAAGACACCGAAGCTTTTAAGGCCGCTACGAACGTAACATAATAGTGTCAGTGTGTGGTGTGTAGATATTGGAGGAGGGGTGCAAGTCATTTCATGCCCCTAAAGCTAAATCGAAAAAGAACAAGTCTATTCAGAAGCCATATCGCATTGTGTAACACATATGTATTTACAACTAAAAAGCTAGTTGAAAACTATTAAAACAATCTTTCTCCTGATATGGAAAAGAAATTTCAATAAAAATTGAATAAAAAGATGCATAAAGAACCACGGAAAAACAATTTGATAAGTTGGAAAATATCAATTTCATTTTTTATTCTTTAAAAAAGTAAAGGAAATTAACATAAAACAAAAAATATAAACCATATCTATAAAAACAAAATTATTAATATATAAAGTAATACTTAATACTTTTATTATTTATAGTAAATTTTGGTTAGTTTAATTAAAATAGTTATAATTGTAGAATGTATTTTTTAAATGAATTTTAATTTAGATGAACTGTCAATATAAGAAACCAATTTGTCAAAATCTGAACAAAATTTTGTAATTGTTTAGTTTAACCGATATATCATGAATTTGGATAAAAATTTACTAGTAGATTCCTTTTTTGATTCAAAACAAACTTTCTTAACTAACTTAAGAAGTATGTGGCGGTCGTTTCTAGTTTACGAGATAAAAATTATTAAAGTTTGCATATAAACTAGTTATGAATGAGTAGCCATTTAAATAATATTTTATTTATTATTGTTAACTTATTCACTAATTTTCTGTTTTTATAAGTTCGGTTTGGATATAGGAAAATTATTTAATTAATTAATTTTTTATTCTTCCTATATCCAAATCGAACTTATAAAAAAAACCCAGAAAATTAGTGGAGCCCTCTGGTGGTAAAATAATAAAACATGGTAGCTAAATAAAATATCAATGGATTTATATGCAAACTTCATTGAACTTCACAAACATAATCATCTCTGGGTCACAGTGGATATGGTCGGAATCGAACTCCCCATGAATAAATCTCAATGATTATCTTAAGAATATGCAATAAATTTCAATTTACATTAAATAAATTGACTTAAATTTAATTTATAATCTTATATTATTTAATATATTTTAATAAAATATTTTTAAATATATATTTTTATTAGGGTTGATTGGCATTTCACTAAAAATGTTTTAAAGAAATCTTGAAAAGGATTGAATAAATATAATTATATTATAATCACAAAATAAACCATTAGGTTATTGTTTATTCATTAACTCGCTCACTCGACATTTAAGAAATTCACTTTTAAAAATAATTAAATTGGTTTCACATATATAAATTTGCATTAGCTGTTAGATATAGAATATCTTTTTTGTACGCGTAGAGTAATCATTTTTTATTTATCATCTAATATTAAAATAAAAAATAAGTTGACCTGTGGCCAGGTCCGAACCGACCGACGGTTTGAAGTAAATTAATTTCCAGCTACAGAAACAATTTCAAATAATTTTAATATATCTATTAATGTAATAAAAAACATATAGGCATATAACATACATATATATTATAAATAAAATAAAATTAAAAATATATATATTATAAATAAAATAAAATTAAAAATATTTAAGACCAGGCTGTGACGTCATGAATGGCTGGATGACGTCATATAATTTTAAATCAAGAAAAAACTAATAAATATGATTTTCCCGAGGATAAAACCAATACAAAGTGCATGATTCGTGGTGATATATAAAAAAATCTACTCATGTGAAATTTGGTGTGAAAATAACCCTTCCCTTCCTATCGTCGGTCGCTAATACTACCACTTCCGGTTCACGGATTTGCACCAAAAGTTGATCAATTCATCCCACTGATGCATTAAGTAAATATACCAAATTTCATCAAAATCGGTTGAGCCGTTCAGGCTGTACACATCTATACGGACGGACAGACGGACAGACGGACGGACAGACGGACATCATGCTAAAAATACTTTTTTCTGTTTAGAAAATGCATGATTCGTGGAGATATGTAAAAATCTCCACATGTGAAATTTGGTGTGAAAACAATACCTCCCTTACTATCGTCGGTCGGTAATAAGATTTTTTTATATTTTAAGAATATTTTTTTTTTAATTGATTTAAATATATTTAATGTTTGTTATTTTTCATGAATTTCTAAATCGTTTTTTTATTTTTTTGTTTTTTTTGTCCATTCATTTGAAAAATTGTTATTATTAGATGGAAATCAATTTATATTCAATTGGTTTTATTAACGGAAAGTCTATTGATCGAATTGAAAGAAAGGCTTGTTTTTGATATAGACGAGATTTTGGAAACACTGAAAAAGAACGACGGCAGTTAAATTCAGATTGAGAAAGGAGGGGATAAAGGCGTAAATGCGTACTATATTTGAAAACTGATTAAACACAGGGCCAGGGCAAACAGCGGTTGCGAAAGGCAAAACATTGTAGGGATTGAGTGGATCCGAAAGAAGACTCTCCTTTCTATCTATCTCACTCTTTCGAAATATATTTAGGAGACTATATAGAACAAGTAAACCAAAAGCAGAGGGTCCGATACTGCTGATGTTTTACGAGCGAGCCGCCTAACTCTGCCAAACAAACGCACTATTTCATTTTATTTTTTATGTCTTTTTTTCGTTATCTCTACAATTTATTTCCCCAACACGGAACTGGGGTAGGTGAAGAATGGGAGTTGAGCTGGGTGAAGTATGAAATCTACGTTGGGCTCTTGTTGTTGTTGTTGTTGTTGTTGTTATCGCGCTTTGTTATACGAGATTCGGATTCAATCAGTCAAGGAATTTGTTTAAACTGGAGAATTGGACAAGCGAGCTTTTCTATTTAAAGAAGATTCAAAATTCAATGCCATTTCATTTATGAAGTTTTCAACTTGCTTTATAAATAATATTATATATATATATAATAATAATATAAAGGGAAATAAACAAATTTATAAAAGAAATGCATTGAATTTTATTCAATTCAGTATTTTCAATAATTTTAATATCAATTTAAAAAATGATTCTACTTTTCAAAAAATTTTCTTTTCTTTCAATCTCTCTTTATGTTTATATTAAGTTTATTTTTTCATAAACTATAATAAAAAATAGTATATACAGGGTGTTTCAAAAAAATGTATACACACTTTGAACTTCCATAGAAAATTTATTTACCGTTCTACAAAGTTAAATTTCAGGAAAATAGAAAGCTGAAAGTCCAATGTAAATGAAACATAAATAACAAATGTTAATACTGTTCAAATTGGTGACCTGGATCAAAATTTGTCGGGCAAGGGGGCCAATCGAGTTTCCAGCACGCTCTCCAGACATTACACCACTGGATTTCTTCTTGTGGGGCACAGTAAAAGATGAGGTGTACAAACGTAAACCACTTAACCTAGACATTCTTTGGAATGAGATTCAAGAAGTGTGTAGAGAAATCTCATTGGACGTTTTGATACGATGTACAGAATCAGTGGTGACTCGTACTCAGAATTGTATTGATGCTGCAGGTCACCAATTTGAACAGTATTAACATTTGTTATTTATGTTTCATTTACATTGGACTTTAGGCTTTCTATTTTCCTGAAATTTAACTTTGTAGAACGGTAAATAAATTTTCTATGGAAGTTCAAAGTGTGTATACATTTTTTTGAAGCACCCTGTAGATGATTGATTTTTCAAATTTTGTTTATAAATTTGGATGAAAGTCACCAAAAATATAAATAACCTTTATTCTCAATTCTCAAGTATTATAATGTTTTTTGTTTTTATCAGAATTATTAGAACAGAAAAAAAAGTATATTTTCTTTCCTCTTTCAAGTAATTTTATTATATGAAAAATATAAAAGAAAATTATATACTTTTACATTGTTCACATAAATTATTAAGCTATTTTCGTTTTAAAAAAGTAATATTTCAATCGACATTATCAACACAATAAATAAATGATCAATATGTAAATTATTTATAACAATCCTTTAATTTTTTTATAGTAAAATTGAAAATAATTTTTCAAAATTTAATTTCGACTCTTTTTACATTAAAAAAAAAAAGAAAAATTACATTATAAATTTAAATTCATAAAGAGAATTTTATTAAGTCAGTAATTTCAGTTTTAATTGTGGATTTTCGACTATGGATGAGAATATTTTAATTTTTAATTAAATTGAAAAAGAAAAGTATAGGAAAATTAAAAGCCAAGCGGTTTAAGAATACGCGACTTGAAGTAAAGAGTGGTTTTAATCGTAGTCAATGAACAACTTGACTAAATTAAATAGTAAATTAGATAAAGGAAGGGGACAGTAAGGAGGATGGGGCAGTAAAAAAGGGTGAATTTGCTGCTCAATATTCCTTCAGTTGGGGGAGGCAGCAGATTGAATATTAGTAGCTCTACAATTAAATAAAGAAAATAGGTATGATTTGCATGCGAAAGAAGAGACTTTCTAATTGGAAATGAGGAAATAAACTTTTTTCTAGATGAAAGAAATATCAGTTATTATTTGGTACTGACATCTTTAAAGTCAATTAAAGATTATTTTTGCATGATAAAACTATAGAATTATATAGGAAATAGGTGTGTTGGATATAAATTTAAATTTTAATTATAAATTATAATATTATAATTGGAATTCTATTAATAGAATTTTTAATTATGCATTTTCGTAGGTAAAAATCTTTTTATAGAAAAAAAAAAAAATATAAAATACAAATATAGTTACTGATTTGAGAATTCTATAAATATGAAGAATATAAATAAATTTTTTACCCGAACCATTCAAACGATTTTCTATCGTTGAGTGATTTTATGAGGTCACGAATTATATTCTCTACCTTGGATCCAATGCAATGGAACATCTGGACCCGATTAGCAATAGATGGAACATTTATTTTCTCTAATATTGTTAAAAAAAATATTTGGCAGCGATTGAAATTGAACTAATTAATCGAATTTATCTCTTAGTCTTATAGGCTATCCTACTATATATATATATATAATTTAATCTATTCTTAATCAATTGAAATAATTGTTAAATTATTGAACTTGAGTTTTATTTTAGCATACATGTGGTCACTTTTTTATTCCTATTGTATATATATCCATAATTAAATTAAAAATAATAAGTATTTATATATATCCATACTAATAAATAAATGATTAAATAAAAAGAACTAAAATAGAAAATTTTTAAAGTATTGATATAATATTTTTTTAGAGAGAAAACTATATAAAATTAATTTCTTAAGAAAAATTTATCATAAGTCTTATATACGAGGGTGGTCTGAAAAGTTTCCGGCTTGGCCAAGAAAAACGATGTTTTTCAATTTTTGTTTTTAAATTCAAGATAGCTGAGACCTGTACGATGTCAGCTGAACGTGTGCGAAATATTTTGCAAAACCATATATGAATATGGAAAGCTGTGTGCAATGTGGGTGCCGCATTTCCTAACGTTAGACCAAAAATTGCTTCTAACGACAATTTGCGGTGTAGGCGTAATCCAAACGAATTTTTGCGTCGATTCATAACTGTTGATGAGACTTAAATTAAATTAAATTTAATTAATTAGAACACCGTTATGAGAAATGTATCAGTGTTGATGGAGATTATGTTGAAAAATATAGCAAAAAAAAATAAGTTGACCTGTGGCCAGGTCCGAACCGACCGACTGTTTGAAATAAATTAATTTCCAGCTACAGAAACAATTTCAAATAATTTTCATATATCTATTAATGTAATAAAAAACATATATGGATACATAAATAATAAATATAAACATTTTTAATTGTATTTTATTTATAATATATATGCAAGACCAGGCTGTGACGTCATGAATGGCTGGATGACGTCATATAATTTTAAATCAAGAAAAAACTAATAAATATGATTTTTCTCGAGGATAAAACCAATACAAAGTGCATGATTCGTGGTGATATATAAAAAAATCTCCTCATGTGAAATTTGGTGTGAAAATAACCCTTTCCTTCCTATCGTCGATCGCTAATACTACCACTTCCGGTTCACGGATTTACACCAAAAGTTGATCAATTCATCCCACTGATGCATTAAGTAAATATACCAAATTTCATCAAAATCGGTTGAGCCGTTCAGGCTGTACACATCTATACGGACGGACGGACGGACAGACATCATGCTAAAAATACTTTTTTCTGTTTAGAAAATGCATGATTCGTGGAGATATGTAAAAATCTCCACATGTGAAATTTGGTGTGAAAACAATACCTCCCTTACTATCGTCGGTCGGTAAAAAATTTAAAAATATCGATTTTCTTGGTCAGGTCGGAAACTTTTCATACAACCCTCGTATATATGTATGCATAGTGACTACTATCTTGCCACAACAATTATTTTAATATTTTTTAAATAATTTGAAGAAATTCTTCTTCGCGGTTGATTCTAAATTTCTAAAAGGAAGTTAATCTCAAGGTCTACTTGTTCTTTTTCAGAATGGCAACTCTTTAAGGACATATGTTGGCAAAATAAAGCCGTAACCAAATACAAAATTAGAGGCGGTATAACGCGCCTCAGCAAATAACGAAGAGCAAGGAGAGAAGACCCCGAGAGCCAAGAACAAGAAGCAAGGAGATGTATATAGTGGTGACATATCTAAGAGGATAGTAGAGTTTATTTGACTTTAGTAGTTAGAATTTATTCTTAATTAAACAAGCAAAATACTACTTCTCCTCAGCCCCGGGTGTCGCTTGACTCCGACTCACAGACAGGCGAAACGTTAAATAGTTAACTTGCTCCAATTATTTCAAGTCGTAAAAGTTTTACGCTTAATTCGAAATGACGCAGAAAGGGGTGTCCGTGGGACGCACATCTTCTCCACGTCGAAAAAAATAAACGTTGTTTTTATTTTGGATCATAAAAAAGAAAACTATTAAATTAAACAATTGTTTAAATGACAATGTTTGTATAACATGAGGATTGTATTTCAAATTTTTCTTTTTTTTTTTTTTTGATAACATAAATATTGAATTCATATTTAGAATACAATTCCATATATATGTATATACATATATATCAGGTATTATGATATGATAATGAAGAAGTTTAGGTAATAATCAAGGCTTTAAGTTATTTGCAAAATAAAAGTTTAAAGATAAAAAAAAGCTGGAGTGTCTCCACTCGACTATCTCGCAATTTGAATTGGATTAAATAACATATATTAATTTAAATTAAATTAAATTATAAATTAAAATTAATAAATAATATAAACCAGCGCATGTTTGGCTCTTTTTTGAAGGCACCATGTCACGTGTTGGCGCGTGAGATTTGCAGTGTTAAAAAATTAATTCTGGTACTTTCAGCGATTCAATCAAGCCGCAATTCTATATATAGCAGTTTTATACAATTATTAATCATGTGACAAATTCACAAACATATATCTTTGTTTTTACGGTCACTTTAGAAGAAAAAAAAATCAAAACGTTGTAGATAATGACCCACTTTCGGGTGAGCAACATTTCTCAAAAGTTGATAGAAAACTATGAATTTTGAATAATTACCATGTATCAAATTTAATCATTATAGCTCCAACCGTTTTTGCGTAATCTTGGTTACATACATACATACACACACATAGACAGACATTTTTCTCAACCTTAGTGAAAATGATTCAGGAACCTTCAAAACGTATAAAAACATCAAAATCTCAACATCGAAAATTTTCGTGATCGCAATACTATCTCTTACGAGATAGTAATATAGAAAATTTGTGTTTCACCGCTCGTTCTTTATAATAAAAAATAATTATTTTACTTGTTTAGTTTTATATATTTAGGGAGAATTATAACCATTTAATCAGCCATGATCTAAATTTTAAATTATATTAAAAGTCAAATAAACATGAAATTAATATCATTAAAAATTATATAGATCTAAATAAAAAATAAAACATTAATTAAAAATTAGTAGGAATAATATAATAATAATAATTTAATTAAACATTATGTTCAAATGAACATTGCTCATATAGTAATGACATAGAATGGTTTGAGATATTTTTTTTTTTTTTTTTATTTTAATTAATTTATTTGGTTGACCAAATTGGATGAAAATCTCAGCTGTGGCATTGCTTCTTTCCACTAAAAAGTCAAATAATATGTATACCATCACTACGTCAATGTCATTGCTTTGATAATAGATTAAGAAAGATGGAATTTCGTTGGAATACAAATGGACACACAGAAAGCTGCCAGCGAGAAAGATATTTTTTTGGAAAAATCTCGACGAAGTCGAAAACATCGTTTCCCTGAAGCTTTCAATATCTTTTAAGCAAGAAGAGGAAAATCATGTATTAGATAAATAAATCGAGAGAGAACTCTTTTTGAATAAATAGAGGAAAGAATATCATTCTTTACTTAAAGTTTTTTTTTTAATTAAGAAGTTATATTATTATATAGATTAGGATAAAAATTGAATTTTGAATAAAAGTACAATAATATAAATAAATTCTAATAATTGATTAGCAATACATTCTGTGCAAGATCCAAACAACTCTCATTACATTAAAAAGTCAAATCAAGTTTTCATAAATAAAATGAATTTTATATGTTAATGATAATAATTGCATTAGATGAAATCATAAAATTATCATTATATGCATATAACATTATGTAGTTTGATGGAAATAATATACACCTGTTAGAAAATTTAATTTATTTTGATTTAAAAATTTATTAAAATTCAACTAATTATCAGATTAATAAATAAATAAATAATTGGTAGTAAATAACTGGTTCTAGTTTAATATATATCCAAATATATAAATATATAGTATTAATAATGATATCTAAATTAATTGCTAATGTATATAGGCATAGAGAAAATTAAAAAATTATTAGGGAATCTATTTCAAAGGTATATATATTCATAATTAATACAATATGATAATTGATATGTAAAATTATATTTTTACCGACCGGAGGTATTGTTTTCACATCAAATTTCACATGTGATTTTTACATATCTCCACGAATCATGCATTTTGTTAACAGAAAAAAGTATTTTTAGCATGATGTCTGTCCGTCCGTCCGTCCACTGTCCTCTCAACAGATTTTGATGAAATTTGGTCTATTTACTTAATGCATCAGTATGATGAATTGATCAACTTTTGGTGTATATCTGGAAAACGGAAGTGGTAATATTACCGAAAGGAAGGGAAGGGTTATTTTCACACCAAATTTCACTTGGAGAGATTTTTTTTACATATCTCGACAAATCATGCACTTTGTATTGGTTTTATCCTCGAGAAAAATCATCTTTATTAGTTTTTTCTTAATTTAAAATTATATGACGTCACAGCCAGCTCCCACTTATATATTATAAATAAAATAAAATTAAAAATATTTATGTTATGTCCATATCTGTTTTTTATTTCATTAATAGATACATTTAAATTATTTGAAATTGTTTCTGTTGCTGGAAATTAATTTATTTCAAACCGTCAGTCGATTCTGCGCCTAGCCACAGGTCAACTTATTTTTAGTGATTTGATATTAAAAAGCGAGATATTATACTTTTGATGATTAATTATTTAGTAGAAACGGATTTATTTATTTGGTTTGAAAAAATCTTAAATCAGAGATAATACTTTTTTATTATTATCATAAATGAAATGTCGCCCTACTATCTAAAGAATAAAAAAAAATGAGAGACCCTTTGTCGAACAAAATTTTTTTAACTTTATTTATATAGATATGGAAGAGAGGGAAAGCGAGAGTGAAGTGGCGGTGGTGTTGGTGGGGGGGGGGGGGTGTGAGTTGAAGTGGAGTAAAGATGGCATCGAAGGGATGGGATTGTATGCAAGCGATGTGTCAGGCGAAAGCTTTTCTATGTCCCATGGCTAAGCTCTGGGTCCAGACACAAGCTGGCGTATGCTTGCGTTATTTAAAACGCCATTTGTCTCCTCTAAATCCAGAACGACGGCAGGGAGAGCGTGGAGAAGGTCGCGAGCCATTAATAAAACCAAAACTTTGTTTTTGGCTGAATATTCATTTTCCTTGTTTGGGAGCTCGAGCGAGGAATCTGCCAGCCGATAGAAACCAATAGGCAGTAGATAAGGGCGCACTGCGACAGGACCTATGAAAAAACCTCTACGATTTTTTCCTATGTCAAAAGTTGGAATGAGGTGACACCGATTGCCAATGGATCAAAGCACCATATTCTACTCCATTGTCAAAAAATGGTGTTCTCCAATCACCCTTGAAGATTATCTTTTGGAAACGAAGATGGATTTTTTGAGAGTAGTTCGTGTATTGGCATATTTATAATAAAATATAATAAATCATATCAAATATTTTTAGGGATAGTGATTTTTAAAATTAAAAAAAAAAATATATTAATTGTGAAAATTGAAATAAAATTAATTTATATCCTATATTTGTATTCAAAAAATAAACAAAAGGTTCTACTATTATAACAAAAGAAAAATGAATAAATGAAAAACCAATGAGACACGTAATTAAAAGTTCGTTGTTGAATTTACATTTAGTTTTTATTCCATTTAGCAATTTTTCATTTTATGTACTATTTCCATATATATATATACTCAGTATATATATACTCAGTTGGCCTCGGACTGTTGTCCAGTGCGGACGTGTGCTGGTCTCAGGATTGCCCAGGATTCTTCGGAGCTCTACAGCAGTGCTCCGCAACCGGTGTGCCGCGATCAAATGAAACTTAGAAATCCGCATAATTATGTCTATTTCTAAGTTTCATTTGATCGCGGCGGCACACCTGTATCTCCTTTAAGGCAAACCAGTGTGCCGCGTCACACCGGTTGCGGAGCACTGCTCTACAGCAACGCAGTGTGAGTACAAAACCACCAAACCTATCAACCCAAAATCCCGATATTAACCCTTGGTCACACAGTCTAAGACCCAGAATCCCAAAAATATTCCCACCTAAATAATCTCTTGAAAATGGCGCCAAAATGGGTGCCGAAACGTCGAGAAAACAATCTCACAAAAATACGTGATTATATCCCTGATAAATCTGATAATAATAATATATATATATATATATATGTATATATGAATATCAAATAATAAATTTTACATTTATACAATATCTAAGATAATATTTTTATTTTTTAGTAAAACGATGAAAATAATGAAATTATATTATATTATTATTATTATTATTATTATATATTATATATACATAGGTAAATTAATATTATCCATGGTAAATTAATTTTATTCTGTACATTAATTTTTTTTCCTAAATCTAAATTATAAATTTCTAGTTTAACTTCAAAGGAATTTGAGTTTTAAGTTTCCACTCCAATCTTTGAGAGATTCTATATTATTCTGTTCGCAAGAGGCGACTAAGTTTCGATAAAGGATTGTGGCTACAATCTTCCAACCCCTTCCAAGTTATATTAAATTAGTTTCTTCAGTGGACTTTAAGTAGAGCAAATAAACAGTGTTGTGGTTTTGCAGAGACCTTTTAACCATGCTTTGTTAAAGAGAATTTGTAAAATATAAATTGTTTATCACTTCTCGGAAGAATAATTCTATTTGTTCTCAATTTGCCATTATATCTTACTTTTCAAGCAAGGATTTTATTAATTAATAAATGGGTACAATTCATTATAATTTAGTAGATTTAGAATTTCATCAATTTAAGTAGAAATTTTAAGAGAGGAGCTTAATAGGAAAAAATGTAAATTAAAAAATATTAAAATAAATTAGAGCCAGTGATGTATTGGTACAATAAGAAGTAAGGGAACGCATAGTGGGAGCAAAAAAAATTTCTATCTTTAGCTAACTATTTTTTTTTCATATAAGTTTTAATTTTTTCTTATTCTTACTATACAAAATATTAACGAACACAAAAAAAAAAAAGAAATTCTTACAGTAGATTTAAGTGGGAGTTATCGGGAGATGAAAGATACTGAAACGCGTTCCGGTTCTGAAAAAAGTTAAAGGAACGTCGTTCCCCCGCGTTCCCCTCCCAATACACCACTGATTAGAGCTAATAGAATTTTTGCAATTTATTTCATTTTAAATAAAATTTCTTTTTCTTTTTGTAGAATCTAAATTTATATTGGAAAAGGTATAATTTATTAATTAAAATATTGTATTACAATTATATATAATATATTATTGTAGTGTGTTTGTGTTAGTTTTAATATATATTTTACCACATAGTTAATTGATTAGTATTTTCAAAATTTTAAACAATAGATATTATAATAAATATGCAGTAATACTTTATATATATATATATATATATATATATATATGATTTATATAAATTTAATCATTACTGTAAAAAGAGTTCCAATAAAAATTACAAAAATGTATCAATAAATAATAATTATGAATAAATTTATGATAATAATAATAATAATTGCTGAAATGCTTAAATGGGATTAGTTTCAAATGACAATTTTATCCAATAAAAAATATAAGTATGTAATATATTCATTTAATAATATCAGCCTAGATATATTTTTTTCGTATTTTCGTGAAAAATACATTGTATATATTATATATTGTATAAATTATAAGATAATATTTTTGTTTGTTTAGTTATATAAAAAAAAAGTTCATAATAATTTAATTTGTAAAAATCTAGAGTCTCGTAGACACTTTCAAAGAAAGAGCTGTTGATGATCATATAAAAGTTAATGTTGTGAATCTTATAAAATGTTTTTAAAAGTTTCCATTTGCCCAATGGATATCCTAGGAGTGAGCAAGACACATACGAAGGGTGGGAATGGAGCGAAAGGGAGAACAAAAAAGAGGAAACAATGAAATATACATGAGAGAGGTAGTGGGAGGATTAAAATTAAAAATGAAAAATGGGCAAAATGAAAACATTTCCGTGACAATCAATTACTGGCTTATAAATGACAAATCGCGAAAGCAAGAGACGCAGCGAAATAACTCATCTCCCTCTACTTTATCATTAGTGGACGCAGACGTCATTACGGGAGCAGGTAATACCTTTATCGGCTCTTGGCAAGCAATCATCTAGAGGCAAAAATTATTCTATCTTTGTAACAAAAAGAACAAAAAAAAAGTCAGAGAGAGAGAGAGAGAGATTCCTCGTTCTAAGTTAATATCATCGGAGATTAAGCTTATCCATCTTTCTCATTATAGCGATGACTTATAGCTAATACCAGTCATTGAATGGAATGCATATTAGCTATTAATTTAAGAAAAGAAGTTTATTAAAGGGATAGAGGGAATTTATTTTTATTCCATGCTTCTTGAATGAACATTTAATTTTCTTAAAATGAATATTCTATTTTAGAAGAAAGAGTTGAGCGAAAAAAAAAACTGGAATAAAGGACGAAGCATGAGCTATAAATTGGAACACATTCACCCTCCCTTTGGGTTCGTTTGTCACGATTTCCCCGAGCACAATTAAAACAATTTGTCTCCTAGCCATTGTTTAATCTCGGACAGTTTGTTTGCTGAAAGCATCCGGATTGAGATTTTTTCAACGCAATGCGTGAAGCTGAAACGGAAAAGGGAAGCCCTGAAGAAGGCGAATGAAAAAGCACATTCATCTGCAATGGTAATTTGCCTTGATCGAAGGGGCAACAGAACATTCTTTAGGATGGAAATCCTTCTTATATTACAAGACTATTAGACAAGTCTTGCAATCTAAATTAAATTCTCAGGCCAAAAGATCATTATTACTTTTCCTATATATATATTATATATATTATTAAATATTATATATATAATTGAACTCTTAAACTTAAACTAAATCGAAAAAAAGAAAAAAAAATTAAATTTTATAATATTTATCACTAATTAATTATATTATATTATAAATATACAAAAGGATCCAAGAGTGCAAACATTTTTATTTTTTCTCAAAACTTCCTCTCTTCCCCTAATTATTCATCCATAATAAAAAAAATCTACTATATTAGAAAATAAGTTGACCTGTGGCCAGGTCCGAATCGACCGACGGTTTGAAGTAAATTAATTTCCAGCTACAGAAACAATTTCAAATAATTTTAATATATCTATTAATGTAATAAAAAACATATAGGCATATAACATAAATATTTTTAATTTTATTTTATTTATAATATATGTATATATTTATATGTAAGACCAGGCTGTGACGTCATGAATGGCTGGATGACGTCATATAATTTTAAATCAAGAAAAAACTAATAAATATGATTTTCCCGAGGATAAAACCAATACAAAGTGCATGATTCGTGGTGATATATAAAAAAATCTCCTCATGTGAAATTTGGTGTGAAAATAACCCTTCCCTTCCTATCGTCGATCGCTAATACTACCACTTCCGGTTCACGGATTTACACCAAAAGTTGATCAATTCATCCCACTGATGCATTAAGTAAATATACCAAATTTCATCAAAATCGGTTGAGCCGTTCAGGCAGTACACATCTATACGGACGGACAGACGGACAGACGGACAGACGGACGGACAGACGGACGGACAGACATCATGCTAAAAATACTTTTTTCTGTTTAGAAAATGCATGATTCGTGGAGATATGTAAAAATCTCCACATGTGAAATTTGGTGTGAAAACAATACCTCCCTTACTATCGTCGGTCGGTAAAAATACAATTACTATACCTATTATAATTGTAGGAAGAAATAAAGGGTTAATAAGATACAAAGGTTATATATCTTATATATAAAATTCTCGTGTCACAAAACTTTGAAATGATACTCCTCCGAAACGGCTGGACCGATTCTTATGAAATTTTTTATGCATATTCAGTAGGTCTCAGGGCATGTCAGACTTCTTTTATAAAACCGCTAATTGGTAAGGTGTGTCCAGGGGGTGGAATTTAAATAAAATTAGTTTAGTTACAATGCTAGATCATAGAGGCGCTGGTGGCGATAATTTGACATTTGCTCAGAATTTAAAAATTATTGTAATATTTCACTTTTTATTTTAAATTCTAATATTCAAATATCAATTCAATTATATTAAATTATTAAAGCTTTGGTGGTTGTTTTTATTTATAACGGAATTTTGTAAATTAAAGCACATATTGATATTTGCTACTTCTGCAATCGAAACGTTGTGTATATTTTTGTATTTTTTGAATAAATTTACAATAACAAATATCAATATGTGGTTTAATTTACAAAATTCCGTTATCAATTCAATTAAATAATTTATTCTAAAAGTTCTCATTTTAATTTATTTATTATTCATTTGAAATATATATGATCTAATATATTTTAAATAAGAACACAAAAAGAAATGAAGTTTTATGTAATATACTGATTGAAACAAAATGGATGAAAACCTTTTACTACTCTTAACCAAATACTATGTACCACTCGGGGGGGTTCAGGGGGCGGAGCCCCCGTCTAGGTGTGGAGAGCGCCGAAGGCGCTCGGAGCAGCTAGTATATATATATATATATATATATAAAGAACTGCTTCTCGAATGCAGTTTTTTACAGTAAGAAAATTTTTGGGTTAACAAACAACTTAACATAAGAAATAACATTATACGAATATCATTAAATGAATCGAATGGTTACGATAAGCGAAATAAACCAACGGATGTCAAAGCGATAACATCAAAGAAAATGGTGGTTCCGTGAAAGAACTGTAATCCGGAATTGGCGAAGTAAACGAAATACAACTCTAAACAGAAGTTGGTTAAGAATTCTATTTTTCAAGTGAAAGGAGAAAATCAGATCCATATATTGGTTGGATCAAGAAATTTTTTCTTCATTTCAAAAAAAACAAAAAGAAAATAATTAGTTCTTCGAGAGTTCTTTAGTTTTATTTATTCAAACAGAATCCGAATTATATATAATATATTGGAAATTATAATCATTTAATTTATCATCATTAATAAAGTACAAAAATAAAGAATGACCTTTTTTTATTAATATAATTAACTATTTTTTTTATAATATTTTTATTAATATAATTAAACCATATGTATTTATAAATCCCTTAACATAAAAATATGTACTTCATTAAATGCTCACAAATCAGAAAATTATTTCTAATACAAAATGATGAACTTGAAACACAAATTATTATCAGTCAGTTCAAAAATAAAAAAAACATACAAATAAGGTATTTAGAAGACACATTGAAAAATATTAATATTTTTAAATTGTTTTAGATTGTTTCGTAGTTCAAATAAATCATAATACTTTTTTGAAAATGTTCCGTTTTGGTGATATATTTTTTTTATCTAATTTATTGATTTAGGCGTATTTCATCGATAACAAGAAAAATAATAAATACGCCTGGGACACTATTTTACTCTGGGGGGAGAAAAAGCCAAAAGAAACAATTTAATCAATAGATTTATTGTTTTTTTAAAGTAGAGGGAGGGGAAGTGTTGAAGTAAAAATAGAAGTAGTCATCAATAATTAAGTACATCCAAATAAAAGAAATTCGAAGAAGGCGTTCTACGTTGAGCGAGAAGGTTAATCGATAAGGCGACCAGCGTCCTCCGTTGCTACGTCCTATGAAATTATTACAATAAGAATTTTTCTTCCAACTATGAATGCTTTAGTTTGACCTGGTTTTGTCGTATTAACATCTTTTATTCATGATTCCGGATAGACTCTCCACTTTTTCAAGAACACTTTTTTATTAAAGATAGAAAAATGTTCTAGGATGTTAGTAAAAATTATATTCTGGAAAGGCTTTTGCTTTGTGAAAATTGAAATTTTATAACACACACACAATTACCGAAATAGGCTATTTTTTAACATTCCACAAGATTTTCAACCACAATGATATAAAAATACAATACATCATTTAATAAATAAATAAAAATAAAAGTTTTTCCGATAATAAATCAAATTAAGTAAATTAATATTAATTCTTTAATTCGAAAAATATTCACTCAATCAATTGTTTTTTTAATATATTTATATTTCTAATATTAAATAATTAATATTATTAATAAAATAAAATATATATATTAATAAGATTTAAATATTTTTTTTTATAATCAACTAATATTTGTATTTCGAATATTTGAATTAAAATATATTATAAATATAATTATATAGATCGTTTTTAAATTTAAAGCATTTAGGATTATTTGTGAATTTTGCTTAATATGATTAAAAAAATATAAGATTTTTTATTTAATTTTTATCTTAATAAGACTTAGAAATATTTTTAAAAAGATGTTTCTGTTTGAATGCGTGATGGTAATTGGTTACCAGTTATTAGCAAATTAAAATAATTTAATAGGAAATTCGTTTGGTCTTACGATTTTTGACAGAGGGGGGATATCACATATTACTGTTTATCGAATGACTGAACTTTAGAGTAGATAGGAGCCCTTGATATTAAGAGTTGCTTGAAAATTCATATATTGTTTATATCCAAAATAATATGTTGCTGTAACACAGTCTGGTTAAAAGGCAATAAGAAACTCTAATAAAATCTAATATTTTTAATATTTTACGTTGTTCTATACTTTTTTACACTATTAATTAAGAATAAAAAATTATGGTCTTTCACTATTTCTAAATCTTACTGATTTTATTCAGCCGTGGGTATATATATATATATATATTTGTAAATAGAAAGACATCAGAATAAAAGAGGAATTTATTGGAAGGGATCATCTTCTAATAATTTGACAAATTATTAAGAAGATTAAAAGAAATGACAATAAAGTAATTTTTATAAACACATATGTCAAATGTTTATTTATTAAAATAAATGCATTTCTATCAAGATAATTGTAAAAAAATCCCAAGCTTAACTTGTCTGTTTAAGATTAAAATGGCTTTTCTAATCTCAATTTTGGACATTTATGAATGTTTATTAATTTAATAAAATGACAATAACAACAAAAATTGAGAAGAGAGAGAGAGAGAGACAGTTGAGAATGTGATAACTAACATCAAGTTTGAAAATCCTTTTAATACTACAGTGAATTTAATCCTCTTGAGAAAAAAAGAAAAAATAGCGCAATCTCATTTCCAAGAGTCGAGAGGAGAAAGAGAGAAAAAAAAAGGGGGGATTCGAGATGGTGTCGATTGCATTTTGATCGTTTCGCTGTTCTCAAGTGATTTTTAAACAGCATTCGAAAGAAGGAGAGGGCATACGGATGAGCCTCCTGAAACTAAGAATTATGCACCCCCATCCATCCGCAGTGTCTTTACCATCACGGGGAAAAACAAACCCGTATCCCGAAGATGAGGGCCCTAGAGGTCCACAGTCCTTTAGAACTTGCAGGCTCTTTCGGGGATGATAATCCTCTCAAAGGGTGGAATACGCCCTTAAAACCAAGAGCTGCCACTTGAAGGTCAAAAATGCACATGAAAAAACGCTTATAAAATGGTAATAAAAGCTCGAATTATTACAAAAAAAAAGAAAGATCTAAATCCGTGAAAGAAAGAAAAATGAAGAACTATTTTTTTTTTGTCATTTTTGTAAAGGGGTTAACTAAATAATAAAAAAAGTTACCAATTTACATTTCTCTCTCTTTACAAAAATAAACCAAAACATTTGATTTTAGATAAGTTTTACGAAAACGAATGCCGACATTCACTAACCAACTCGATCACTACGCAGTTAAATTTCACTTTACTAGTTATAAATAAAATTATCTTATCAGATCTTATCTTATAAATTATAACTTTATATCTTTAAAATATCTATATTATAATTGAAATTTAGAGAAGAAATATTTATCTTTTACATGCCATTATACATAATTTATTATGTTATAAATTTACAAAATCAAATATTAATATGTGACTCAATAGAATTGAATTTTCAACCATAAACATCGACTTTCACAATTATCTCATAGGAATTCTATGGTATTACAGCATATTATATTTATATCATCTAAGTAAAATGATATAACCTAATATATTTAGCCAAGTAATAATCTGATAGTTTAATTATAAATTTAAACTAAAGATTTAATATCCTACAGATATTAATTAAACATTATGAGGGGGATATTAAATGCTTAGACTTGAATAATTTATCTCAATGCTGAACCTTTTTGATTGAAAAAAGTAATTAATATAATGAGTTCATTCAGGATTAAACTTCCAAGTTAAAAGCGAGAAAGGATCCGCATTTTTCCCTCGTCTCCAATCGATCTCCAAGCTGTTATACGAGCGAATAAAAAAATTAATTTGAAGATTTAATTTATGATTAATGAGCAGAAATTTCGAAGAGTTAACGATTGAAAATATTGAAAAGGATACGATAAGGAAGAATAATGATTTTTTTTTCTTATTTAAGGAGGGAGTAAGGGGTAGTTGCAAGATTGACACCTGGGAGAGTAAGAAAAGGGAGTATCATTAGTATATTATTATATTTTTTTAATTTAAGCATTGATGAAGAAATAAATATAATATGTATACCTATCATGACTACAACTTAAAATACAGGAAAAGTAATTGGTCATTGAAATGTTGACTCATTACTTTTAATTGATCAACCGTTGATTAAAATTAAATAAATAACAAATCTTTTATTTTTAATTCTTTTTATTTTTTAATGGACATACAAAAACAAATCGATTGTAGCCATATTGGAATATTAATTTAATTATTTAAAAAATTAAATTTGAACTTGATAACAATCCGTCATACTCAAGTTAGGGAAACTAGTATTAATCTGTACCATACATGTTTATATATCTGTACCATACATGTTTATGTATATAATAACATATATCAACTATTTAAAAATTATCAAATTTAGAAAATATTTTTCAAAAATTTACAAAAAATAATAAATTATATTTCGAATTTATGTTTCTAACCATAAATATAAGGTAAAACCGAGTGATATGACGGACAAATTGGGTTTTTGCCAAATGTGAATTGCTAATACCTATTATAACATGATTAATAGTGTTAATATTACCTAGGACTATTAACTATTCATAATAAAAATTGCAGCTTTATTCTTACAATAAAAACTACTAAAATTTACAAAAATAAAAATCAACTTTTTGGTGATATCCCTAACAGTGGTGGTGATATTGCTTATGGTAAATTACATGTAAAACAAATATAAAAACTCATAAAGTTGAAATATTTAAATAATTAATTAGGTAAGTTTTTAAGAATTAAAAGAATAAATAACTTAAATATATATTATTTACACAAGTATGGGACTATGATTAAATTGTTTGGGGGTTCAATTTTTCACTGTTAAGCAGAGGTAAATAAATGCATGTCATATACCTCGTGCACACAATGCGTCATATCACTCAAAATAGTAAATAATGAGGGATATGTGAATAAATAAGTCTTAATTATAATAAATAATAATTAAAATATAAAAATTAATTTTTTTAAAAAAAAAACAATATGAAGAGACGAGGAAAACTGCAAGGTTGAGAAATATTTAATTTTCTCTCCATCTGTCAAGGATTAGTAATAATTTACAAGACTGAAAACGGAATTCGCAGAAAATAAATAATTATTGTTCTCTGTTACTTCTTATCTTTAATTAAGAAGGGATATTGCGAACTTGAATGTTCATCTAAATTGTTAGAAAACTTAATTAATCTTTTTAAATGAATATCCGTGATTAATTTGAATAAATCAAGCCTTCACGAAAATTCGTTCGAGAAATAATCATTTGAAACTATTTTAAATAGACGAGAATCGATTTTCTTCCATTTACAAGATTAATAAAAATCGTTAATATTGGATAGAAAAATTACCTTGAAGGTAAAAATGTCTACCAATAACGTTTTCCTTTTTACATTATATATTTGGGCTTCCCTTTGATTCTTTTGATTGTAACGCTTGGTAGAATATAGAAATGAGGTAGTATAGATTACCTATTGTCCAGCTGCATTGGCTTGTAGAGGGATGAATTCAGAAAGAGAAGGATAATAACGGGGGTGGTTGGGGGAATCCCTCCTAACCGCAGACCCCCAGCCAATTACCTTGTCTAATGAACCATCCTTTCTCTCTCTCAACCTCCTTATCCTATTATTATCTATTTGTTTAGTTTAGATGTACATAATTGACTTTCCTATCCAAAAATATCAAATTCTGTAATAGACATTAATTTTATAGTTAAGTATATCTAAGTAACAATTCACAAAACAAATACTTAGTTACACATATTTACCAATATATTCTTATAAATGTATGTAATACCAACTCTAATAATAAATTTAACCATATCTAGGACTTTTTGTATATCCCCTGAAAAGCGATCGAGTTAACAATAATAAAATGTCATGTCCTAATAATTGAAAAACTAATATCTCCAATGATTATTCCAATAATTGATAAAGCTTCAAATTGGACCTCTTATGAATTATGCAATGAAAATTATAGAGAAACGAGTGAGGTTTGAAGCTGATGTCCTCGAACAACACCGGCAGGATTCAATTAATGAATATCAATAATCCGCATTTCAATTAACGTCATAATAAATGAATCGCTATTTTTATGGGCTGGGCTCGGGTCAAGCTTAAATCGAAATGTTTGCACATGTTGAGGATGTAATTAGCAGAGAACAGGACTTCCACTTTAAGAAGAAAGGTTTATCCAATTAGTTGGTTTCAAGTTAGAAACTTGTAAAAGGGTGGAATTCTGGGATTTGTTTCCCCCAGGACAATAATTTTCTAATATTTTTTTTTTTACTATTACGTTGAATTCTATGTGAGGCAGAGAACCCAAATATTATTTATTCAGGAAAAATGAATGAAAACAATAAATAAGAGATGTGGAGATATTGAATTTTGAATTTATTCACTAGAAATAAAAAAATGTATTTTTGCTCTCGACATTCTCATTTGTATTGAATGTGAAAGAAGTGTTTTTCCAATTCCACAACAGAAGAATGTATAAAAACAAACACAATAAACATGATTCTTTAATTTAGAACGTAGAAAAAAAAAGTTTAATATTGATCTAACCATGACAATCTCCTATCGTATTAAACGAATGAGAATCTATCGGTGGTTGCTTGTTGGTTATGCTCTTCAATTTTGCTCAACAAACGTACATAATAAATCAGTGAAGCGAGAGCCCACCAATTCTAGCGAATCGTAATCCAATGTATAGAGAAGAATCAGCGACCCAATCAGTCGCCTGTCTCTACTCCCTTTGCACCAATGCATAAAAGAATTAGAGCTGAAATACTGTAAAAACGAGATCAATAAATAAATAAATTCCCTAGCTTGGGATGGAAAGCGTGACCTCTTGTTTCAATTTGAATGAGTTTTTGTCTTGCCTTAGTTTATTTATTTATTTAGCCAAAGGGGGATAAGAAAATAATTCATCTAGAAAATTATAAGCTTATTGACAATGGAAATTGCATTTTAGTTCCATTTTTTTTTCTTTTAATAAATAATAATAAGTTTCAAAAAGAAAAAGAAAAAAAAAATCTAAAAAACAAAGAACCCATGAATCAAATTGATATATTTAAAATTTCATTAATAATTTTGAAAATGTTTATACTGATTTTTTTATTTGAATTATTTACTAGGCAGATTCTTAAAAATTTCATTTTATCTTGGGGATATTTTTGAAATTTATCGAATTTTACAGTTAAAGAAACATATTATAATGACATCATAATTTATAATATCAGATCTAAAAGACAAACACGCGAAAAAGAAATTGACATTTCTTATTTGACAGTTAAAAAGGAGATTTATGGAGTAATTACCGGTTGTAACTGCTGATCTGAACTTCCGGAGTTCTATTCACACTTTTTTGCTTTTTTTTTTGTTTATCAAATCCAAAATAAATATCTAATCTTTATAAAATAAGACGGACAATATTTCGTTAAATCCACTATACTTCCAGAATATCTTTAGTAAAAATATTTTAAACGTTAAAAATTAATAATAAATATAAAAATTTAAATTCCTCACCTTTTGATATGTAAAAGAACATCAACGAAAATAACAAAGAATGTCAACAAAAAGTAACTAAGTCAATTCATTAAAAAACACCAAAGTTAACTTCTAGAGAAATAATTATACAAATTTTGCATTTTATGAGAATATTTTTCTATTCTCTAGAAATAATTATTTTACTTGTAAGTATAATAATGTAGAAACTAACAATAACAGAGAAAAAATATTGTAGAATTAGCAAAGGTAGAGATATTGACTAGATCAGCGGTCGCCAAACTTTTTGACCTCATGTTAATTCATAATTTAAATCCCGCGGACCACTAATAGGATTTTTTAAGTGTTAAATATATTTATAAATAAAAATTGTGATCAAAGAACACATAAAATGTACCTAGTTAATAAAATGAAACTATTATCACGTATTGTTATGAATTGAATCATGTTTTAATGCATCTTAAAACATAACTTAACATGATGAGTAAGTATATTCCACATTTTTCTGCGCACCAGCGAAATTTTGGCGACCGTAAGACTAGATGATAATTATATCCTATATTTATATATCCTAATATATTATACTTTCAAATATTGAATAAAAATTAATAAAATTTTAAAAAATCTTAAACAATACATGAATTATGGATCTTGAAATTAATATATTTAGAATTAATTCATATTGTATATATAATCAATGGTATATTCATTAAAAAAAGGGATATATATCTATTAATAACTTATCAAATCAAAAAGATAACGTCAAGATATAAAATGAGTAAATTATATACAAATATGAGGAGAAAAGTTGATAAATATATTTATATATAGAATAGAATATAAATATATATGTAAATTTAGAAGATCCGACTTTAATTTAATTTCACTACGAAATTGAATTTCATTCAAATCAAGAAGGATTTTCAGATTATTAAAAAATTTAAATGTGCACGGTTATAAACCGATTATCTGTATTATTTATATGACATTCTAATTGCATGGGGTAGAGATTTTATTGCGGAATGGAGTTTAGTTTATTAACTTGGATAAAACTTATAAATTATGAGTGGAGTAGTTCATAATAATATAAATATGACTATATATGCATCGTCTGCTGGTGGAGGCAAGAAGTCGTTAATATCCCAAGCGTTAAAAACTTGGTGGTTTAATTAGGTGCTCATTATGATATGCATTTGTACAAGTCATCTAAAAAATCTTTTCATTCTCACAAAACAAAAAAAAAAAAAATAAAAAGTTGCAGGTGTTTTAGAAAATGGCAATAAATGAACTAAAAGTTGAAAGATATTTTAAATGAAAATAGTCAGAATAGAAAAGTAATAATAGAAAATATCAATTTTGTAACAGTATATATAAGCTACTTGCATTTTAAAATAATCTAAAAGTTAAATGTAACAAAAAATAAACATAGTTTCGTTAAATTATTTCTGTCAGCAGAATATTCTTACTTTTATTTAATTAAATATTTCTTTTTTTTGTAATATTATTAAATGAAATAAACTTCACTTGAAATTCAGAGTATTTTTATTTATAAATTTTAGAATTAAAGGAGGTCTCATTTTTTAAAGTAGGTACATTACTTCTCTCATACTTCTCATTTAGTCTATTTATAACTTTTTTTTAATATTACTTATTATATGTATATATAAAATATATGCTTTTTGATACGATATTTTTATGATAGAATCATTAAATATAATTATATTACCCCTTTATATGAAATTTTAATATAAAATCTTTTCCATATATTTTCTTTGTATAATATGATTTTTCATAAAAAAATACAATAGGGGTTTCCAAATATTCAAAGAAATTATTATTATTATTATATAAAATTAGGGAATATTTTTTGGGTAATAATATACAACATAAAATTCGCTATAATTTCTTATATTGAAAAAAAAACAAGAAAACTAGACAGGAATTAACAATTTTATGATAAAATCTTTTTATGCATTCAGTTGTCGTATAAAAATAATCATGTTTGGCTCTAAACTATTAGATTCTCATTAATATGATATATTTCATCTTATTTATTTCATTTATTAATTTTTTGGAGTAATTATATTCACAAACTAAAACTTTAATTTCAATTAATTTTACTAATATTATTATATAATGAAAATGAAAAATTTGGTTTGTCCGGTCAGGCTAGTTTATATATATATATTTTTTTTAATCACTTGGTAGAAAAGTTTGTAGAAAAGCCCATCTACCCATGGTTACTTCATCAAACCCTGAAAGGGATGGTGAAACCTTTCATTATCGTAGGACGTTTAGAGACTTGTGATCAAAGTATCTGATTCAAAGTCTAAAAGCACCCACCCTGAGCTACTGGAAACATCCCACTTAAAATATCCGCAGGCAAGCCCTTTCTCATTCATCTATATACAACTCAACACCCTCGCCACTACCACAATCTTCCCCACCTTTCCTTTTTTTTCTTTTTTTTTTTCTCCTCACTTTTATTTTTGTTTTTTTTTTATTTACGTTGCTACATTAAAAAAATTCTCACTCATGTTCCAACAAAAACGCATATTAATCAAAAGGATTAATTTCGTTTTTTTATATATACACACTAATATATATATCTATATATATATATTTATGATATATATAGTAGAGAGTATATATAATACATAATACATAAAAGAGTATATATAATACATTGTTCTGCAATGCGTGCACCTGAATAGTCACGCAGCCCTCTTGAAATATCGATCGAGGAAGATGCGTTCACAAACCAAAGCTTACGCACCCCTTTCAAAATTTCATTTCATCTATAAATATGAATATACATATCTATAAATATATATACAAATATATATATTATATACAGTGTATTTTCAATTATAATGTATATTATAAAAGAATAAAAAAATGGAAAAATAGGTGTTTTTATTGTTCATTATATTATACATATATCAATATAGATATTTTATATATATTTTGAAAATTATTTTATAATATTTAATTAGTAGTTATGATGTTAATGAAGACTATGCATATTGCTAGCCAATAGTTAGTCAAAGTTATTAATATTTCGATTAAACAATATAATATTTTTCCTTATTTCATTAATTATTTTCAAATGTATTTTTTTAAAAATGAAATACTCCATTTTGAGTTGAAGTTTCTTTTATATCAATAATATTTATTACTTTACTTTTGAAAAAAAATATGTTCCAAAGTCTCAACGAACAAACTTTATGTTTAAAGAGAAAATATTGAATGATTCATAATTCATTGATTCTTACGAAAAATATATATATATTTTTTTTTTTGTTTATATTATTTTATATTCAAAACAATTTTCCAGTTTGGAAAAAAAAACTTGAGTAATTAATATAAAAAAAAAAAAAATCAGACAAATCTCATGAGTGAAATGATGGAAAATAAATAATAAGAAACTAAATTAAGTAAATTGCCTTCAGAGGGAGAAATTGCATAATATTGTAAATTAGGCATTTTAGTTTTGTTTAAATAAAAACTTTTGTAAGGTCTTAATTAAGGGTAGTAGAAAGTTTAATTAACAACACACCCTCTGGGAGAGCTAGTAAAAAAATTGAAAAGAACATTATATGAATTTTTCAAACATATTAACTCACACATTTAAAATTTAAAACAGATGCTTGAAAATAAAGTTGGAAAAAATATAAGAAAACATACTTTTAGTTGGTAAGAAACTATTAAAAAGATAAATCACTTAAAAAGTATAAGAACATTGAAAAATTATTGAATTTTTTTATTTAACATTTAACATTATTTAATTCATTTTAAATGAAAAACTTGGACATTTATAATTTTGTAGGAAAAAAAGAAAAGTTCAAAAACAATCAATAAATATTTATAGGTGTACCTAAATATTTTTTTAGAATATACGCGCAAATATCTTTGATGAATTCACATGTCTATGAATAATATATTAATTTTACATAAATATTATGATTTAGGTATATAATTTTAGTTGTATTCATTCTAATAAAATTATTAATTTCTTCTTGTAGAACATGTAAAATATACCATATTTAGTATACAATACTCTAATATTTAATATATTATGAAGGAAATATCCTCTATCAAATTGTAACATTAATTAATTAACATATTTTTACTGAATTTGTAGGAGGAAGAGGACGAAAGACAAAAGTAAGAATTAAGAGGTGAGTAGCCAGAGTGGTTGGGCATGCAAATTGTAATGAACCTCCGCACGAGCGCCAGTGAACATTTCCTCTATGCACGCCTGCACACTTGAATATAAAACCTTTATATATATAGGGCATCTAACGAAACACCTTCCACCTTGCTTGCTCGATTGCCTTCGATTATCCTGGCACGTGCTGCTTGATACCGTGAGCCGAAGCCAATTACATCGCAGACAACTCGGCTTGCATTCAAATTTAGAATTCACTTTTAGTGGAAGCCACGTTCTTTCAGGAAATAAAAAAAAAAATTAATATTGCCCAATAGATAAAAAAAAAAAAATAAAAACTGCTCACTCTATCAAGTAATCGATCGTAACAACAATCAAATCAAATTAATGTTGTATTTATCTATTTGATGCCAATTTTCTAAATATTTAGATATATTTTGTTTTGTTTTTAAGTATTATGGATCTTGTTCAGAATTTTCTTGTTAATCAATTAAACATAAACATAGATATCACCAAAAATATCATGAGCTATTTCCTTCATATAGAATTAATAAATGATCAATAAGAAATGTTTAGGAGAGTTAGTTTTATTTAATTAACAAAAACATTACATATATTCTAAAATCTAGCTACCACTGATATAGATCTAAACAATTAATTTATAGTATAGTATAGTTTATAAATTAAAATTGATTTTTTTAGTCTTGACTAGATACTCAGACTTAGTTATCTCGATGATCTTCACCTCTGTGAATCATGAATTCATAAAATAGTAGAAAATAGGAATTCATTTTGACTATCTTCAAAACTTCATTTTTGAACCTCTAAAACAAAACCAACTTGAAATTTATAAAGTAGTTTGTTTAGTTTAAAGTTTGTTTAACAGAATATTTTGCTGTCGCCTCCTGGGCAAAAAAGCTTACTAATAGTGCTCCTGCTCTATATTCTCTCTCCTTCTTCTTCTTTCCTTTTCTTTTCACACTTTTTTCTTTCGTCATGCCTTTTTTCTGCAAATGTTTCTAACTGTGTGGTTAATGAGCTGGATTTTATTATTATTGAAGTGAGTTTTCAAAGAAAGACTTTTTTTTTTGTTGCAGGTAACCCTCTAACTTCGAGCTTTGTCTCTAAGATATTAAACGCATTCTAAGGAAAAAAGATAAAGGAACATCGTTACTTTTAGCTGGGAGCGTAATTTTAAATGTTAATTACAGCTTAGATTAGAAATGAGTTGGAGTTCAAATTCCTCAGGCTTGTGGCTACAAGAATATGAATAGTCATGAGAGGAAATTGAGGGGCTCCATGGAGATCAGGTTGCACTTTCCCTCTATGAGTGACCAGCACCTAATTATATATTCTATAAATATTTCAACAAGGGAATTTATTCATTGTCTAACTAAAGTGTCTTATTCAAACTAGCAGATATCAAGTAGCGACCATGGAGAATTTGGATCAATGAGTTTACAAAGAGATAAAAGATGATATATTTAATCCTCAATTATTATTTATTGAAGACATACCTATTTTTAAACTTTTGTAAAATTATATCAAAAAGAAAATGCTAGTGATTTTGGCAAATTTATATAAACATATCCGTATATAATCAAAATATAAAATAAATACAAAAAAATCAAAATATTTTACAATCTGAAAATAAATGATATTTTATAATTTAGAATTAGAATGAAATTAATTATAATTCTAAGAAAAGAACCAATATTCTGTTGGTACAAAACGATATGTTAAAAGGAAGAGACTACGTGAAGTCAGTCCATTCGATGAGGTAATGTGAACTTGAACAGGGTATGAGAGGTGGTGAGTTGAGGTCGTTAGTATCCCACAGAGATGGACGTAATTACTGCACAAACCGCCCTTTGGCTTCGCGTAACGAGTGTTGGGGTGTAGCAGAGTGTTTAGGTTGGTCCTTTGCCCTCATCCTCAAGCCCTCAATGAATTTCGGAGTATTCTCATTCCATCTACATGGCCAATCTCAACAGATGTCATCCCCTACATCTGTACTGTCTCTCTTAACTAGAACGGCTGTGCAATGTAAATTAATCTGCGTATTAATTGACGCCATCAGAAGTCGAGATGTAGGGTAAGCATTTCAATGTGGAGGGCCCGGTCAGGTCATTAAAAGTCAAGTTAAAATCCTAATGGCCCAGAATATGATGATAGTTTAATTAGACATCATTTCAATCAGCCAAATGGATCATGTCCATTTCGACTTTTTCATGGTTAATCATATAGTTTTATTAGGCTTATTACTAATATTATTATGGTTATTTGTATCGTTTAGTGCCATGTGTCGTCCAATGCAAATGACAATTCATAAAACAAATGCAATTTTTATAAATGGACGAAACTTTTGTACAAATTTCAATAAAAATATCATTATTAATATTATTGTTTTATTTTGTCTTTTTTTTTTTGTGAACTACAAATCGATAGTAAAGAGATTTCAAGTTATAATCATGTGAATTTAAATTGTTATAAACAGGAAATTGAATTTCGGTTCCTAGTTTAAATCCGATAGAAATTAATGAGAAACTGATAGGGGAAATATAAACACGGAATCCGGAAATCTATCCTGGTGGATGAAGCTATGCCAAGCAGACGCAGCAGATTCGATTAAAGAGACCTAAACTAAAATCTAATAACTACAAAACCTTGACTAATTTTGAATTATAAGAAAACAATCAATTATTATTTTTCTTATTTTTCTTTTCCCCCCACTTTTAAGTGTATTAATTATTTATTTATTTCTAAGGGGTTGGGTCTATAAAATAGTAAAATTTTCAATGATAAAATACACAATAGTTTTTCATTCCCAAAAATAATATAGATTGACAAAAATTTTAAAATGTTTCTATAAAATAAAGAATTTAAAAAAATAAAATTGATATCATTTGTAAAGTCGATATCTCTTTCAAAAATAAGATAAGTCAGATAAATACATTTTAGAGAATTAAAAATATTATTATTTAATAAATAAATTTAAATGAAATCATCTTAACACATAATATTTTAACAATAATCAATAATCTAATCTAATCTTCCTGGTTCATATATGTTCTTTAATCCATTTATGGAATATAAATGCAGATTGTTTTATTGATAGGGTGATATTTTTTATATTTATTTATATTAATTAAATAAATGTTTTTGCCATTAACTTAAAATCTTTCCTATATTGTTTCAAGTGTTTTTATTCATTTTATTTATTTTGCGCAATTTCATTTATTAATATAGACCTAATCTGAATACAGGTGGAATATCGACTCAAATAAAAAAAAAAAGCAATAATCTAGATAGAATCGATTTTTATTTGTATAATTCTAATTAAATTATCAAAACCATTGCTAATATTTAAAAGCCTGTTTATAATGGTTGCGTATTGAGACCCCCATTTGATCATTTATTATTGTAATTAGTTGAAGTAATACTTTTGAGCCCTATTGAGCCATTAGAGTCGAGAGCAATTCCATTGATTGCACATTTATGCCTGGATAAAAGCACTGAAATCGGTGCGATTTAAAACAATAAATATAACCGTAGCTTGTATATGTTTATTCGCTTAATTGGAGCCATTAATTTATTAATAGAGATGTTTTGGTGATTTTGTTTTTGTAAAGAAACAGAATTTAATTGTCACGGACAAGGGATACATTGGGGAGGGAGGCCGCCATTTTGGGGGAACCTAGACCTGAACTAGAACTGAATGGCAACCGAGTACTCTATTAATAACTGTGAGTAACGCCCACTTAGAAGGCCAGCTCTGCAATTGGTGCATTGTGGAAGAGACGGGCCAAAGAAAAGGGGCCAGGGACAGGAGGAGGTGCTTAAGACGCCACAAAAGATGGCCCAGGGGGCGCAGGGGATCGTGGGACAAACAAGAAAAAAAGCTTTACAAATTATCTCATCTACGGCCAAATCCTGTCGCTTTGTTTTATGTCGGAAATTAAACCTTTTGCTTTCCATGAAACAAATTCGAAATTATTTATTTACTTTGTTATATCTAAATTTTATTATAGAACATCAAATCTCTAAAAATATGGTAAAAGAAAAATTATATATATAAAAAAAAAAAAAATTGTTTAAATTAGTAGCTGTTCTTGACAACCTATAAGTAAAAAACTTAATATTAAAAACTGTGTTACATTATATTAGGACACTGCTGGCAAGCGGCCCTTTTCTAATTCTAATAATTAATTTAAAATAGTATTCCAAGTGTTAATAATTTTATAATTCATTATAGTGAAATAAGTAGTTTAATATAAGTATTTTTATTTTAACTGAGAGTATAACGAATTTAAAAAGGTAAAAACTACTTAAGGCTCTCTCTCTCTCTATAACCTCAGAATAAAATAAATATAAAATTATATTAAAGGAAAAAGCGAAATATAATGGTATAAAAAAATAAACTTAAAATTTAATCATTTTTAATGAAAAGTATGGACCTAATCCTGCTCTTGCACAATAGTTTGTTATTATGAAAAACTTTTATGTAAAAATATGTCTTAAAAATATACCCATTACAAATTCATTAGATTTCAATGATTAGTGAATTTTTATCCATTTCTTAAATTTTTTCATTCTTCATTGTTTTTAATTAAACTAAATGTTTACTAATTTTTATTTATATTTTTTTAAAATTACTTTTTTTTTTATTAGTATAGTTATCCAATTTATAATATACAAATATAAAATGTTATTTATACTTTATTTTAGAAACGATAAAATTCTTAAAAGCAAGTAATATAAGTTTTAGATGATCGTTTAGAAACAGTTACTTAAAAGTCTTATTGGATTTAATAAAAGATGAGAGAAAAATTTGAGTTTTTATAAAAAATTGCTATAAGTATGCCTTACAATTAAAACAGATGCAAACCGAGTTTTAATTGTATTATAATGTTGGATGTGGCTATTTATACATACAGTATGTATACGCAATTCGATATTTATACATAGTGTATGTATAAGAAATTAGCTATTTGTAGTTACGTTTAACGTACTAACTAACCAAAAAGTTTATAATAATATTATATTACATTTTATTTTAATTTGAAATCTATTAAGTCAATGTTTACTATTATTTTTATTAATTATATCAACTATTCTATTATACTAATAAATATTATTCATAGAAGAGTTCTCAAAGCGATTTTTATTAATAAACTCATATTTGTATATTCACTTGAATAAGGAAGCAATGAGAAATGAATGAATTGAAATGTTGAATAGTGATACATTTTATATTAATTTTAATTTCTATTAAATCAATGTTTACTATTATTTTTATTAATTATATCAATATTATTACATTTTATTTTAATTTGAAACCTATTAAATTCTTATTAAACAAATTGTCATTGGTATCTATTTGAATTGTAAAAATAAACTGTAGTTTAAAATATGTATGCATAAATAGCTAATTTCTTATACATACTGTATGTATAAATAGCCACATCCTATAATGTTTACAAAATACAATCAACCAAAATATATAACAAGACAAAATGTTCAAAAAAGAAAACAAATAAATCAAGATAAAAATTTGATATAAATAAAGTCGATATCAGATGAAAAACCAATAAGATTAACTTTTTATTGCTTTAAAATTCATAAATCAAGAAAACAAAATCTTTATCGTGTCTTCTTATTTTGAGTTAGAATAGAAGTGGGCTGACCTTTAAGAAAAGAGACAATAGAAAGGAAGGCTAGGCTATTTTTATAGAAAAGGGATAGGAATAGAAAAAGGAAATAGAGTTAAGCAAAAGAAAAGCAATTCTTTTTTTTTTCAACCTGACATCTTTTTTTTTTCTCGATATGACATCAACGTATATTGCCTTTGAAACGAATGTGCAAATTAGAAATGTTTCACGTGACATTATGACTCAGAGATTAATTTTTCGGAATTGCCACTAAGATAAGTATTTGTTATTTGCATAACCCCTTTAACATAGACAACGGGATTAGAGCGGGGAATTTATTTTATATTTTAATACTGAACGTGAGCGATAAAGTAAACAAGTGAGGCACAGATAACTCAGAGGCCTTCATTTCCTGTTAAATTATTTAATGTATTCAAAAAAAAATTAAAAAAATTTATAAAAAAACAAAGCATTATTTTTTTATAAGGACGAGTTAGTTAAAAACAAAAGTTGATTGGAATGAAAGAGATTTGGCAATTAAATGAAATACAATTTATTGTAAAAGCATGTTAGCAAAGTTTATATGAAAAAAGTATAGGTATTCATGAATAGTTTTTTTTTATACTAAAATTTTCAATGATTTTAACACTAAAATTAATTATGTATTTATTATGAACAGTGACTACCTTCTCATAGTTATATTCTTTTTATTTCATTATCAGATTTATTTAAATATTGTCTAGTCAACGAACCCAAGACTTTTAACCTTTTCCCAATTGGTTTCTCTGTAAACCAACTCTCACTTTCTTCCCTTTTATTCGAGTCTTTTCAACCATTAATTTTACTCAAATTAGCCATAGAATATTTAATTTATTTCATTTTGATGATCCTATATTTGAAGATACTTAGACACTATACAATTATTGGTATGTAATTTGCATTGATCTCATTTTTTTGTTTTGAACTAATAATTATTAAATTTAAACCTTCCTTCAATCTTTATTTAAAGATTTAATAAGAGAAAAGTTAATTTATATGACTGTCCACATGATTGTTCATTCGAGTAATATTTTTGAACTACACTGCTACTTTTTGGTCGACTTAAAGAGCCGATGTTTTAAGATTGATGATTTTTATTCATGGCGAACTGCCGAGTTTTCAATCAATGGTTGATCTATTCTTTTCAACTACTAATGAACTATTTCTCTTTAAAAATTACTGTTACTTTAAATACTTTGCACTAGCCATTTTAAACCAGAGGTTCTCAAACTTTTAAAAGTTGGTACTACAGAAACTTCAAAAAGTTCAGGTACCACTGATAGATATTACCGACTGGTTTTTAAGGTACTACCAGTGATAATATACTTGTACCACTGTTTGAGAATCTCTAATTTAAATCATGATTAATTTAAAAATGGGAATTTTAAATTTCTATATTAAAATTAATACTTTATAAAAAACTATAGTTCATTATCTATTTATTTGTAATTTCAGTTAAATGGTGAATCAGAAAAAATATCATTTATCATTAAGTGAATACAATTTTTAAGATAAATAATTCAAAAAAAACAAATTATACAAAAACTAATTTATCTTAACGATTAATCAAATGATTAAATTATATATATATATATATATATATATATATATAACAGGAATAATATATTTTTTCCTATGATATAATTAATTAATAAATTTTATTTAAGTATACTTAATTTATAACAAAGAATAAAAATATTCTTCCATTGCATACCTTTAAACACTTATATAAAATGTATTTAAATCTTAAAGATAGATACATAGCACTATATATAAATATATTTTTTATCCTAATTGTATTATATGTACCAAATAATAAAATTAATATCTTTTGAAGCTATTAATTTTTACTTTAACCCTTTGATAGAATCAATTAAGTCAGAAATTAAAATGAAATTTTAGATTCTATTTGTATGGAAAGTGGTTTTTCTAAATATATCAATATGGATAAGAATATTTTTTGAAATTTTCGATTGTCTCAAATATCATTATAAAAAAAAAATTATCAGTTTTCAATAGTAATAATAAAAGTTCATGTATATGTATGCGTATATATATGACTAATTAAAATCATTCGTATTTACTTCTATGAATTCTATGTATTATTTAATTTTTTCTATTTGATTTCTTCCTCATACTTAATGACGTTTGTTTTTTATTTCGGAAATTATTCCCTATTCGTGATGTAATGATTCGTTTGCATGTGACGAATAAATCTCTACGACACCTTATAAAAGAGAAAAATCCCTTAATACTCGTAAGAAATAAAATTTTAAAATTATAATTTAATAAAGTACAAATTATTTATGTCATTAAATGTGTAATAAATATAAATATTCAATTTTATAATATGTAGTATAATCATAATAATTCCTAGTCGATTGAATTGTTTCTTCTATTCTGTTTTACGATCAATAACATTAATTTTTTATGGGGATCATAATCAGACTTTAATATGAATAAAACAGATAAATTTATGAGAAATTTTTCATAAAACAGTATGAAAATTTGTCTAAGATTCTCTAAGAACTGTCTAATTTGCTTTATTTTGAAAGCATTAAACTTGATGAAGAAAGTGTAAATTGTAGTTACAATTGCAATGATCATTACTTAGAAATGTTCAATTGAGATTCTAAAAGTAAATCACAAAACTTCTCAGTCATTCAGTATTTAATATATTTTTATTATCTTTTTGGATATTAAATGGGTTTTTTTATGTAATCCATTAATTTGCTTTAAAAATTTTAAGGATTATAGTTTTATCAATATTAGTGAAATTAATGTAATTTTTATTCTCTTTTTTTTTTTTAAAATAAATATTCATTTTTAATGAAAAAAATTAATTGGTCTATTATTAACATTTAAGGGAAATAAATAAAAAAATAAATAATAATGCACTTCATATTTAAATCGTACGTAAATTTAGTTAAAATTGAATTGAATGACAGGCAACAGTTAATCAAAGGCCCCACCAGTTATCATATATGCAATCACAATTCCAAACGAAAGCTTCTGGATGTTAATTGTTTTTGATTCTAACGAACCCCAAGCAATGCTTAGACGAGGGAAATAAAAAAAATATATTTCTTTAGACTATAATATTTGGAATAAATGAAAAAACAAATTTTTACACATTTTATTCGCAAGTTATTTATTAATACATAGATATCGGTTTTTTATTGACCATTTTATTTTATATTTAATAATTGGAAGTAAAGAATCATAATATTAATTAATCCATTTTATATAAAATACAATGTTAATAAATAATGTTCTACAGAGATAATATTGTCTAGGATATTTATTTAGTTTTCTTGATTACACTAATAATCTATGATCAATTCTTTTTGTGAAAATGATGAATGATTGCTATTATCCAATTAAAATATTATAGATAACAATTATGTAATTTAAATAAAAATAAATAAATACAAATATTTAAATTATTATTAATTTATTTGAAATAAGAGATAATGAGGTGAAACAGATGTTCTTAGAAATTTAAGAAAAATTTGGATACGGAAATGAGAGAAGTACTTTATCCAAATTCTCGGCTTTCTTATTAAAACAATTTAAGCTTATTTTCTGTAATTTTAATGATTATTTTAATGTTTCGAAATATTAATTTTAGATATAAACCAAAAAACGTATTTTAATGATAAAATAATTAATTATTTCCATAATAACTTACCGGTCCAAACTGTTCGAAGTAATTCTTCACGTCATCTAACGTCGTGGGAGCCGATAGACCACCTACGAAGATTTTCTTCGTTCGTGTCACCATCTATAAATAAAGAAAAAAAAACATTTTAAACTAATTTGTAAATAGTTGAAATATAAGAAAAATATTATTTTATTATTGTATAATTAATAATATATACTAGAAAAGAATTTGTAAAATAGATTTTTTTAAATGCTCCAAATTACATATATTTATATGTATAGCAACAATGTTTTTTTTTTTTGTATTTAATTAGGATGAAATATTGAATATTCTATATATATATAGTATAATATACAATTAGAAAAAAATGTATAATGTCTTTCAAAAATAATTAAAAAGATCCTTCAAAAGAGATTTTTAGATTCTCATTTTTAAGTTCAAATGTAAAGAATATAAATTAGGCAATCAATCAATTCCAGAAGGATTTGTCAATTAAGCTACAATATCAAGTTATAAGACTTTTCTAGATCGAAACTAATTGTTTTTTGTTTCGTAATTAACATAAATTAAAATATTATTTTATCCCCAGCTGTTTATATAGAAAATATATATATAAAAAAAAATATAATTGGAAAAAGTATTAAACTGAATAAAATTGATAAAAGAGAATATGAAGAGGAATGATGGAGAAGATTCAAAATCGATGCTGGAAATTTGTTGAGAGCAAAACTTAGCGATGTATCAAAAGTGGATGTAACAAGCAAAGAGAAAGAAGCAATGGGGTGGAGCCCCGGGGGCTGGGTTCCGACAGAGATGGATTGCTCGTTAGTGGCCGCCGGAAAGGTATAATGAGTGGCCGGCAGCCTTCAAGCCTCTCTCTCCCTGAGGAAGAGAATAGATCCATAGTTGGAGGGTGGAGAAGGTCAGATAGCAGCAACGTGCTCCGCCATTTGATACATGGCGGCACATTTATTCCTGACCGCTGCCACCCCATTGCACAAACGCCCATCACCTTTGCTCTAAGAACCACTAATCGTTTATCGTTCTCAAATGGCTAACACCAGGAAACTCGAACATTTATAAGGCTCTAGAAATACATATTAGTGATAATGGACCCAGACGAAATTCAATCCATGTACGAATTTTTAACAAAAGTCCTACACAAAAAGTAGTTGTTTTATATAGGTAATTTGTTTAATGCTCAAACTATAAGTTCTTTTTGTTTTAGTATTTAAATATTATTTATTATATATTTATTAAATGAATATAATTGAAATTTTATTTTTTATTATTACATTTTTATTTGTTGGAAAATTATTTCTACTTTATTAATTGTTAATAGTTATTACATTTTAATTAACAGTTTTCGGAATAAGTATATTCTCATATTATAGAGATTCTTTATAACGGAATTTTGTAAATTAAACCACATATTGATATTTGTTATTGTAAATTTATTCAAAAAATACAAACATATACACATATATTAAATAAAAACAACCACCAAAGCTTTAATAATTTAATATAGAGATTCTTGTTTGTCTCACAAGACTACCTACATTATTTCATTACCATTGTATGATTCAAAATAAAATTCAAAATATTTAATAGGACATGACATGATCTTAGTATTTTTCCCATCCCAGAATATTTGCTAATATTACATGTAGGAGTTCCAATTACCTGCATATTTAATGTCAATTTCAATGCTGAATAAGCTTTTAAATAAAAAAAAATTTGAAGAAAGTAATTGGAATTATTATTATTAAGAATCAACAAATAAATTTATTAAATATACATTTAAATATGTAAATAAATCTATATATAAATTTAATAAATATTCAAACAATAATTGAAACAATATAAATAAAACGATTCAATATTTTACTTACATTGTGATTTATATTTTTATTTTTATTACACCTGTTATTGTGGGCATGTTATTTTTTCAATGTCACCATGGTAACCATGAATAGACTTTTACCAAAATATTACTATATTATTAATTTTGGATAAATTAATTTTGGATTTAACTACACTAAAACCTTCCTTGGTATGCCCACAACAATCCCTGAAAGTTTCATCGCAATCGGACGGGTAGTTTTTGATTTTAGGCGAGATAGACAGACAGACATTCCCTTTTATATATATAGATAGATATATAGATATAGATATATATTAATTAAATAATAGAAATATAATATATATAATATAATATAATAAGGGGATAAATGAAAAATAAAAAAAAGTTTTATCTATCTATATGATATTTATTTATATTAAAGAGCTTATGAAATATTAATTTTATTAAATCCCTGACAAAAACCCTTATGTTGTGGGGTTTGCATCGACAATCAAAGATAAATTTTTGAAAAAAGAAACATGAACACAATTTAAATATATATATATTTGCGATGTATAAAAGTTATCAAAAAATTTTATATATCGATTTTATGTGATTTCTTAAACTGAATTTTACCAGAAAGTAGAATTTATAATAATTATTAATGTTATTTATTCGAATATATTTATCTATAGATTTGTTTTTTTTGCAAATGTTTTTTTTTAATATAATATTCATTCTACTCCTCTATTTAGTATCTTTAATTTAATTTTTTCTAAAAAAATAGCTTTATTATTTTCCAAAATAGGAAATAATAAATAATTTAAAATTATGTTTAAAATATCCCAAAATATATAGATTAAAAAGGCCATAAATTCAGCAATATATATCTACATTGTTAGTTAAATATAAATTACGCAGTATATTTAATTAAGGCAAAGTTGATTTACGGAATTAAAAAAAAAATGTTCCATTCCAGCTCTTTTTTCACTTCTGAATTGTAATATAGTGAATTCATCGGGGACACGAACCGATTAGCGAGATTTGCAAATATCGATTGACCTCATGCTGTGGCAGTGGCAGGATCATCCAGAAGTAAATGCAACTCCAATAGAAATGCTCTCGAGTAGCATTGCATTGGACATGCCAGGTCACCATGTCACCCGCTGTCAGGTCAGGACCTAATTGAATCACAGGCCAATTGATGTTTTTGACAGAAGTCCAACCTACTCGTCTATTCGAAATATAATTATTTACATAAATGAATATTAATGGAATAAAGCGATCAGGATCAAAGAAACAGCCGGGATGAAAGATTAAATCATCAGTCTTTCTCTCTTTTTTAATTACCCTAAGATAAATTTATATTTAGAGTAGAATATTTTTGACGCGATTTGATTTTAATTTTTTTGGACAATTTTTTTTTTCTAAAAATATGTTATAGAAAAAAAATCATCTCGAATAAAACTTAATGATTCCATTTAAAAGAAAGTTCTTAAATAAAATTAAAAGAAACCATTCAATGTTTACTATGATTAAATGAAATAATGATATATCTATAACCTCAACATTATATATATCATTTTATTTTTTTTAAGAGGTAATAAAACATTTTGTGCTTAATTAATGTTATTCATTTTAATCCTTCTTTGCTTTAAATATAAAATCAAATAACTTTATTAATCTAAAAAAAAGGATATTAAAAAAAAAAAAAATTGTTCCATTTTATGTCAATAAAAAAATCGAGGTAAAATTGTAAAAAATGTTGATTATCGTTATATACCTGACAAGTTATTTCACTGAAATGATTTACTGAAGTAATAGGCATTTGATTAAAATAGATGAGTATATTAAAATGAGTCATTAGTTAAGTTAGATTTACTTAAATTATATATAGTTAATTATTTTAAATACAACTGGCTTGTTTCCCGCCAAAATCTCTTGCTTAAGTTAATATTAATATAATATATAATGTAAAATTAAAGAACTCAATTTATTCATAAAAGAATTGTTGTTCACGTTTTGTTTATAATTTTTAATTTAATTGTTTAAGAATAATTATTTTTTCTCCTGTAATTTTGAAATTGTAAGCACGTTCAGAGCGCCATCTGGTTGGTGACTTGGGTCTTATATTAATGATCATTGGTCACTTGTCACTGGACACTCGAAAAGTGCAGTCGCTTGATAACAATTGCAGAAATAGCAATCGAAACGTTGTGTACATGTTTGTATTTTTTGAATAAATTTACAATAACAAATATCAATATGTGGTTTAATTTACAAAATTCCATTATATTTTTATAAATATTTATTTTACTAAATTCTATAGGAAAATAGCTTAATATATTCGTATTGTATTTGATATGATGAACTTACTAGGCTAACAAATAATCATTCATTCATTGTTATTCAAGTCTTCAAGAAATAAGTAAAGTAAAAAATTATATAAATATTTAAAAATAATCAATTTATTAATTATTTTAAGAGCATATCTTAAATTATTATAACATTAAAAGTCTTAGAAAACTTAAGGTTTGATACATAATTATTTAAAAATATAAACATAACACTTAATCTTTTAATTATAATAGAATTAACCTCGATAAATAGTAATACTTCATTTCACAGATTACAATGAATAATATATTAAATCTAAATATATTATATTTACTAGAAGAAAAAAAGAAATAATTATATTATTATAGTTATTTTTTCAAAAGAAACAGAAAAATTGATGATTGACGCATAGTTTATATTTCAAAAGATAAAGTGATGATAATATTTACTTCGTCTTTGGAGATTGGAATTATATTAGTTTGGTAATGAATCTATTTTAACAACAAAGAAAATTCATCAAGCAGCCTTTACGATAGTAACAGAGATTGAAAAAGCATACAGAAAGGAATTCATTTTATTTCAATTAAATAAATAAAAATTCAATTAAAGTCATTTACGAAATGAAGCGTAAAATCACTTAAATATCGTATAAAGAATTTTATTACACTGCAATATATATTGGGATGTTTTATTTCAATCTAATCAAGGGAAATCATTAATATTTTTTTATGTTTAATTATTTATTTTGTAATAAAACGATTTTTTGATACTATAAGAGTTTAATGTTAAAAATTTACAAATCTTTTAATATAAATAACAATTATTAATTGTAATATTGTAATTCCATAATTTTGTAGGTTTAAAATTTATCTACTAATCATAAAAGAATACATTTTTGTATTAAAGATAGAATAAAATATATTTTTATATTTTAAAGGTTTTTTTTTTAATGTTAAAAATTTACATAAAAAATATTTTAAGACATATTCGAGCTCCATGTATACACTTTTCCAATATTTCACTACATAATAACAAACTTAAAATCAAGGATAATCACTTTATTATAAATAATAATGAATATTAATGAAATTGAAAAATGTATTTTATGTGGAATAAAATAAATATAACAAATATAAAAATTATTAATCAAATGAAATAGTTCTTTTAATTATTTAATTAATGCGAAAGCTAATATTAAAAGTATATTATGCAGAAAAAAAAAACATTTTTTTTATATTCAATTCAGTAAAATCATTATAACTTGAGTTGTTAAATGAATAAAAAACGACCGGAAAAGAATTAGAGACAGAATAAATATTAAGTAAAAAAAAGTACTTATTTTCCACTCAATCTAATTAAAAATAAATTATTTTTCCTCAAAAAAAAAAAAAAAAAAAAAAAAAAAATTAAATTATAAAATGCTGGTTCTATGGTAACGAAGTAAGTTGAGATTGCTTTTCTAAAAAGCCTGGATCAATGGTCGAGTTCATTAAATGATCATCTGCGTTGTATCTTAAAAGTGGTCCAAGATTGTTCAGTTTAAAACTTTGAGTCATCCTATTTGAAAAGAAGGTCATAAAAACAATATCCATAGCATGTTTCGATGATAAACTATCCAAGGAAAAAGTTGATCAAAATTCGAAAGATGGTGAAAGTGTTTAAGAAAGTGTTCTCACAGGGAATAAAAAAAATGAGATATAAAAACTCCATTCATAAAAGTTCTTTATTATTTTCGCTTTCAATTTTTTTTCCCCCTTGCCTTATAGAAAATTATTTTTACGAAAAATGTCGAACATTATTTTAGCATATGAGTTGGTGATAATGTCCGTTTATAGGGAAACCACCCATCCAACAGGACATAAACTTACTATCTATCTTTGGACATTTTCGGATAACGTAGAAATTCAAATAATATAATTCAAGTGCAAATTCCATATATGAATTGGAGAGCAGGTGAAATTTGTCAATTAGAAAATTTACCACATCAAACGATAAAAAATGGATATATGTAAAAAAAAATAATTAACATGATTTTGTCAAAAGAACAAATAAACAAATGGGAGATCAAGCAGTTTTTAAGCATTGAATGAGTAAAAAATGAGTAAGTGAATCCACTCTCATCTATCGCCTTTAAAACGAGGGTCAGGAATCTTGAAATCGGCTCATACTTGATAATAACTCATGAAATACCAAAGTACCAATACCAATTTCAAAAATAATTTCATTTTCTAGGGAATGTTTATTTATTCAATTTGATTTATATACTCCAATTTGGATTATTTAAATATTAATGCTCCTTTAAACATAAATTAAATTTAAAAAAATTTCAAAATACCACCTTTATAAGTATATAATTGTATATTAGAAACAAAATACAATATATAAGATTGAATAGATTAATTTAAAATTTAATAAATGACACATTCACTTGATGATAATTATTTGATCAATGATATAATATATATAGTATAAATAGTTTAATACAATAGAAATGTAATCATCATAAAAAATCAAGTTCGTACTTGAAATCAATAAATAAACATTATTTACTGCACTGAACATGTGTTCATTTACGTAAAGATTTTTTACCGACCGACGATAGTAAGAGAGGTATTGTTTTCACACCAAATTTCACATGTGGAGATTTTTACATATCTCCACGAATCATGCATTTTCTTAACAGAAAAAAGTATTTTTAGCATCATGTCTGTCTATCTGTCCGTCCGCCCCTATAGATGTGTACAGCTTGAACGGCTCAACGGATTTAGATGAAATTTGGTATATTTACTTAATGCATCAGTATGATGAATTGATCAACTTTTGGTGCAAATCCGGAAACCGGAAGTGGTAGTATTAGCGATCGACGATATGAAGGGAAGGGTTATTTTCACACCAAATTTCACATGAGGAGATTTTTTTATATATCACCACGAATCATGCACTTTGTATTGGTTTTATCCTCGAGAAAAATCATCAATATTAGTTTTTTCTTAATTTAAAATTATATGACGTCATCCAGCCATTCATGACGTCATAGCCTGGTCTCTTACATGTATATTATAAATAAAATAAAATTAAAAATATTTATGTTCTATCCATATCTGTTTTTTATTACATTAATAGATATATTAAAATTATTTGAAATTGTTTCTGTACCTGGAAATTAATTTACTTCAAACCCTCGGTCGGTTCGGACCTGGCCACAGGTCAACTTATTTTTATTCTTTCTCAAAGAAGTAGGTAATAGTCGTAATTTTATTCGTTTTATATATCTGTTAAATTTTGTTTTCTTTTATGTATACATATATCTTTTGTTCATGAATAAAGCCACATTAAAGGGATGAGTTAAATAATATTAATTATACTTGTATATTATTTGCAAGATGAGTGAATGGATGTTATAATTGTTTTTTATATTTGTATCATGTCAACGAATAAAAATAAAATAATTATCGATATATTCAATGCCTTTAATTTATGATTGTTGTTTTTTCATAATGACAACTCACACTTAGATTATAATACCTAATTTTATCGAAAAACATTGTCATAAAATGATAAAGTGAATAATTTATATAAATAGTAAGAATACTCAGGCTATTAAGGTGAAGTCATTAATTGGGCATGCCAACCTGGTTTGAAAACTTTTCAAATGTTATCCGCGTGATATCAAACTGATTAACGAGGATTATAAAGTTCTAATTGAATAATCGATAGTTTTTGGGGCGGCAAGGAGGATGCATAGCAAAATAGCGATGCCTGTCAGGGATGGACATCTAATGGCCAAGTAAAGGTCATCGGGGCTGAAGAGAAGCAAACGCGAGGCTTCTAGGCAATATAGAGGGTTTAGGGTAGAGGGTAGAGGGTTAGGGTTGCGTGCCCGGGGGTTGCGTTGCCGTTGCTGCCCGGGGAGCCGAGCCCCGAGTATCGACTCGCTCGACCCCGAGTGAGAGTCGCACCCACGCCGCATTCAGTACAGCCGAAGGGACCGTACACAGGTGCCCTCCCCAGGGGGACACAGATAGATACGAGACCATAGGAGGAAATCCTTTCAATCACATGGGAGAGACTCCCCCTCCCCCTTCCTCATAATGAGTACGGCTGCTCGAGCTCAGGCCAAAGTGGAATACGATGTTCACCCGATCAAGAACTCAACTCACGAGCTCAAAGTACGAAAGCAAATCTGGCAATTCTGTGGGTAAAAATGGATATAAGTACTACTTTATTACTTGTACTATTATCACTAGTACTTGACACATCGAACAGAAAGAGATATTTGTTCTATGAAGAGACTAACTATTTTCTATTAAAAGAAGCAAATTAAATTGAAATTGAAAACATCACGGAAAAAGGAAAATTTTAAAAAATTTAAATAAATAATTATATATTATTATAGTAATTATATCACAGACGGGCCCAACACTTTTTCGGTTATTTATTTTAGAAATAGTTAATAAACCGAATTTAAATAACCGAAAAAGTGTTTAAATGACTTTAATATGAATAAAACTATTTCTAAAATAAAATAAACCGAATTTAATAACCGAAAAAGTGTTGGGACGGTCTGTAATATAATTACCGAATAAAAATAAATTGCATTGAAAGAAATTAAAAGAATATTATATAATGATTAATGTTTTATTAAATTTTAATTTTTAATTTTTAAAAAAATTTCAACAATTTATATAATTCATGATTTTAATTTAATAATATAAGTAATAATTATATTTTTTTTTAAGAAAAGTGAAAACGTTTTATCATATATTATAAATTTTAAAGAATTCACCATCACCAGAGCTTGATCTTATTAAATCAGTTTTGGTAGATGAGTACATCCAATAAAGAGATTGAAGGGTTTAAAGGGGATCCATACATATGGAAGATCACGTTCCAGGTATTTACTTATATCTTCTTCATCGTTCACGATGAATCCATTTTTTTTTAATATGAGTCCTATCTTCATAGATACCACATTTATTAGAAAATATGTATTTAAAAAAATATTTATTATTTCTTTAAATTTGATAAAAAAAAATATTGTCAGATTTCTGTTTTTTAATCATTTTTATAAATTAATCAAAATAAAAAAAAAATATCAACAAAAATTGATGATATTCATTACTTATTCATGAAAAAAAAAAATAATAATCATAAAATAGAATTTTATTGAATTTTCTCTTAAAAAATGAACAGGGATGAGATACAAAAAAAATGGCTCATTTATTATCAATATTAATTTGTACTAATTCTGCTGATTTCCAAGTATAATTTATTATAATAATTATTTAAATATATTTAATTTTTATTAATATAATTATTTATTGTATTTGAAATCTAGTTAAATAATTGGCTGTCTGTGGCATAATGCAGTTCGTCTCCATAATACTGACAAAAATCGATTTTAAATAAGACATTGATATTCAAAATGGCAATATTCAAACAAGTATATATTTCTATAAAATTGAATAATGTAATAATCATATTTATGCCTCTATTGTTAAAAAAAATTAGATAACAAAAAATATATCTTTCCATGAATCATTGAGCTATTCTTAGTAAAATGATGCCTCAGAGCTCCATTTTCAAGTTTGGAAAGTTGCAAATTACTTACATTGAACTCGGTTGTGGACTATTTTCATTCATTTAGAAATGAAATGTATGTATCATTTATTTAATTAATTAACATATATAGCTTAAAACTTTTTGTCATTCTTTAAACAAACTTCTAAATCCTATATTCTGTTATATGTTCATTAAATATGTATATAGTCATTAACAATACAGACATTTACGTTGGTTTATTTAGTAACGCTAATCAATACTATTACTTTTTTTTTTTATTCATATTCATTCAGATTATATAATTTGCATAATACTTCTTAATTAACCTTTGAGATAAGAGAAAATATTACTTTAAAACGATTAAGTGATTTTGTCTATACTTTAATATCAGCATTTTTCGACTGTGGAGTATAATATACATCTATAAATCACATATTATAAATGATAATTTTTGTTTCTTAGTCACGAAATTATTCCTTGATATAATTATATGAATGTAATTTGAAGGTGACAATTTATATCAAAAACTCAGGGTTTAATGGAATAATTTCTAAACAAATTTTAATTTAAAATACATATAATTTATTGTATATAAAATATGCTTACTTTTTTATCTAATGATTTAAATAGATTCATTTTTACTATCTCGCCAGAGATAGTATTGCGATCACGAAAATTTTCGATGTTGAGATTTTGATGTTTTTATACGTTTTGAAGGTTCCTGAATCATTTTCACTAAGGTTGAGAAAAATGTCTCTCTCTGTGTGTGTATGTATGTAACCAAGATTACGGAAAAACGGTTTGGGCTAGAATGATGAAATTTGGTACATGGACATTATTCAAAATTCATAGTTTTCTATCAACTTTTGATAAATGTAGTTCAACCGGAAGAGGGTCATAATGTTTTGATTTTTTTTCTTCTAAAGTGAGTGTAAAAATAAAGATATATGTTTGATAATTTTTCACATGATTAATAATTGTATAAAACTGCTATATATAGAATTTCAGCTTGATTGAATCGCTAAAAGTACCAGAATTAATTTTTTAACACTGCAAATCTCACGCGCCAACACGTGACATGGTGCCATCAACAAAAAGCAAAACACGCGCTGGTTTAATAAATATTATTTATTAATTTTAATTTATAATTTATAATTTAATTAATATTAAATTTAATTTAAATTAATATATGTTATTTAATCTAATTCAAATTTGCGAGATAGTCGAGTGGAGACACTCCAGATTTTTTAAATAATAGTAAAACATTGACGCATTATTCATATTTTCAAAATCTACAAGATATAATAAAAATATTGTAATTTCATTTATCTCACTTCAATAAAGGTAAATTAATGTTATTGTAAACATACATCATCAATATATAAATAAATAAAATTGTTTATTTTTTTAAAAGGTTTATATAGTATATAAATATTCCTATTTTTGATTTAGTGATAATTTATGCATTTATTTAAATTAGATATAAGGTTATAACAGTCGTCTAATTCTATTTATCACCCGTTTATGAGCAATGTTATTTTATTCGAAAGTCTCATTACATATTCATTCGTAGATAGAGATCTTTAATTAGAAAAATAGAACAAGTAATAAATTATTTTATAGAAACTGAAGACAATTGAGTATTTATTTTTCTTAAACGGATTCAACTCCTTACGCCTATGATTAGGGTCATAGAACGAACTAAAATGTTTTGTTGTTTTTTTTTTGGCCCACATTTTTAGACCATCTCTTTACTCATGTGCTACCCTTTTGGCTACCAACAAAAGTAAACAGATAAATCGTAAGCAAACATGGCACTCAGGGTGATTAAACGAATTGGCCGAGCAGCGAAAGAATTTCAAATATGGCACAACTATTGAACAAACCGGGCAATTATTGCTTTTCGTTCACAGACATTTTTTCACGAATAAATAGCCAAGAGAAAGAGAAAGTGTTAACATGTTCCAATTACAGGGGTAATAAGCGGAGAAGGGAGGAGATGGCGGAGCTTTTATCAGACGCCTCTTTTGTTTACGATACATTTCCAACAAACAAAAAGAAAGAGAGATGAAGGAAAATTTTTTAATTTAACAAAATTATAATAATATTGAAAGGCGATGAATCGCAATATCTTGGGAGGATTTTATTAAAAATATGGAAATGCGTTGAAATTCAGCCTAGAATAAAAATTTACATAATCTCTTTCTAACCATTTGATTAATTTTAAAATGAAATATATATACATATATATATATATATATACAAATATATTTCATATAAAGTTTTGTTGATATTTTTTCAAGGATTTTTGAATTGAATTTTGTCTTTTTATTATTTAAAAATGGAGTCCTTCAGTGAAATATTTATTTTATTTTATTAATATTTTTCTTTTTCTTTATGAATATATATATATATATATATATACGAGGGTGGGATGAAAAGTTTCCGACCTGACCAAGAAAATCGATGTTTTTAAATTTTTTTTTGCTATATTTTTCAACATAATCTCCATCAACACTGATACATTTCTCATAACGGTGTTCTAATTAATTTAATTTAAGTCTCATCAACAGTTATGAATCGACGCAAAAATTCGTTTGTATTACGCCTACAGCGCCAAATTGTCGTTAGAAATGGTTTTTCGAAGCAATTTTTGGTCTAACGTTAGGAAATGTGGCACCCACATTGCACACAGCTTTCCATATTCAAATGGTTTTGCAAAATATTTCGCACACGTTCAGCTGACATCGTACAGGTCTCAGCTATCTTGAATTTTGAAAAATAAAACAAAACAAAAATTGAAAATCATCGTTTTTCTTGGCCAGGACGGAAACTTTTCATCCCACCCTCGTATATAATTTTATAATTCAAAAGAGAAAAGATATTTTCAAAAAATTTTCGAAAAGTTATTTTAAAGAATTAGAGGAGGAAAGAAGGAAAAAATAACAATGAAGTATATGTGTAAATGAGTAAAACTTAAATTTTTAATAAATAATTTAAGTATTTGGTTTTGTATACGATTATTTATTATATTTATTAAGTATTCACTCTTGACTCATTTTCCAAGCGTTACACGTAAATTTCTCTTTAAATTAAGATTATAAGATTAATTTTTCAAAATTATATAGAGAAAAAAACATGAGTTTAAATAAAACAGGCTATAATTAATATCTCAAATATAATAAAGATATCATCATCCGAATAATAAATTTATTATTCGTAAATCATATAAAGTTCTATAATTAAATTTTAAAAGTTTGATAATAATAATCTTCATGGAATTGTTTAATATATAATATAAAATTTAATTTGAATAAACAATATGAACATTAATTTATTCAATTTAAATTCCATTACATAAAACTAAGATTTAATTATGTAGATATATATATGTTAAAAAAATATTTAAATAGAATATACCTATAAACCTATATAATAAATAAAAAAAAATAATTTTTTTTTAAATTTAATTTTTACTACCTCGCCAGACATTGTATTGCGATCACGAAAATTTTTGATGTCGAGATTTTGATGCTTTTATACGTTTTAAAGGTCCCTGAGTCATTTTTACTAAGGTTGAGAAAAATGTCTGTCTGTGTGTGTGTGTGTATGTAGATAAGATTACACAAAAACGGTTTGAGCATTATTCAAAATTCGTAGTTATCTATCAACTTTTGAGAAATGTAGCTTCTTTCGGAAGAGGATCATTACCTCTACCACGTTTTCATTTTTTTTTTCTCTAAAATGACAGTAAAAATAAAGATATACGTTTGATAGTTTTTTAAAATGATTGAAAATTGTATAAAACTGCTATATATAGATTTCAGCTTGATTGAATTGCTGAAAGTACCGGAATTAATTTTTTAACACATTGACTGGCAATCACGCGCCAGCACGTGACGTGGTACCATCAACAAAGCGCCAAACACGCCCTGGTTTAATAAATATAATTTATTAATTTAAATTTATATATTTTAATTAATTAAATTTAATTTAAATATAATATAGGTTATTTAATCCAATTCATATTGCGAGATAGTCGAGTGGAGACACTCCAGATTTTTTTTATTTGTAGATTAAATTAAGTTTTACTAACTTTGTTTATTCTGATTTGCTCAATCTATCTTCGTGCAAAAGAATTGTTTGTTGGTCAAGAGACAATTGAAATCCACGAAAAGATACAAGGATATATAGTATATTGAAATGAAAGAATTGGCCATGTCTTGGAAAGTTTTTTACTGACAGGAAAAAACAAGACATTTGGGGAAGATCTCTTTCGGTCCTGCTCGATAAACACTAAAGTTCATTTATAAAGAGATAAATGTCAATTCCCCGACCAAAATGGGGAGAAGGCATATTTTTTTTTTGTTCCTTCATATAAGGTGAATGGCAAAAGGTCGGAAGGGTTGGTGGCACGTCGAGAACGATAGGTAAATAGCATCCGGCAAACATTTCACACTCCCTCTTTTCTTATCGACCTTCTCTTCCATTTCCTCAAGGCGAATATTAACATTTCCGTGGCAAGTGAGCATACTCTTGCAAAATTTGCCCGATTCATAAGAATGAATAACAGGCATGTTGGAGATAGGAAGAGGTGAGAGAGCAAGGGTGGGTGTCTAGTTAAAATTAAAAGTAAACGGGTAGTAACCTCCCTTCCTTATTTGATGAAAGGTTAGATTCAAACAATCACTCTTATCAAACAAAATTTATACTGCTATTCAAATTTATAATAACTTCATATGTTCGCTAATTAATTAATTGGATGTTACTAATCGTTATTCTAAAACAAATAATGTTTTAATTGAAATAAAAAATATGTTATAGATGATACTTAATAAATAAAAGAGAGGGAGAGAGTTAACATATTTTGCTTTATTAAATTATCAAGCGAGAATATTATTTTAGATAATTAAAGTACAATATATAACAGAGTAATAATTTAATTTAGGTACGTTAGCTAATCTGTTTAATTTAATTACTCATAATATATTAATTAACTTCAACATCTAAATAATTTTGCTTCTGGTTACTTTTCAGGTATGCGTTGTATAGTAATAATATTCATTTATAATTATATCTTTTAAAATATTTAACATTTTTATAATAAGTATTTACGAAATTTAAATTAGTTTACTAATTTTCAAATATAATATAATATAGAAATAAATATATATAATAATAAATAAATATAAATAAATAAATATTTTTATAGAGAAGTTATGTGAGGATATAAACGGTATTTAAGAAAAATAAAAAATTTTCCAAAATGGAAGTGGATGAATAAGAATTAAAAAATTTCTTTAAGCGTTCTATTACCAGTAATGGATCTTGGTTTTACTGTTTGTACCTTGGAGGGGGGCAAATATCAAGGATACCTATTAATTAGCAGCTACTCTTATGTTAAGTGACATTCCTTTAAGCTATTAACTTATGTCCTTAATGAATATAAGGCAATTTTGGCTAAGTCCAAGTTCCTGGTGAGTAGTTTCAAGCAACTCAGTTGGCTTGGCCAGGTCTCCTGGCAGCAGAGGGGGGCTTAACCAAATGGCCGTGTCAGTTCACGCTGGTTGCTTTTATGGCTTCGCTAGGGAGATAAGAGAAAAAAAGGATTTTTGTCAACTAGCGGTACTCATTAATTTCAAATTAATGAAATTAGAATTAGATTATATCTCCGGGTGCTAAAAAACTAATTAGGCACGGTTCTTTTCTATTTAATTTATTATATTACAAATGCATTTTGTTTTGTTTTAATGTTTCATTATATATTTCAGGTGATATTGGTTAAGTGTCACAACATTTAACTTTTAACCAAATTTTATAAAAAGCTTTTCCTATTTATTAATAATTTTGAAGGAAAAAGAGAAATAATCATCCCAAATGATTGTAAATAATTTATTACTGACAAAGAAAACATGTCATTAGATTTTTTTTTTATTTTTGATAGAACTGATAAATTTAATAGCATATTTTAAATAAAAAAGACTAAAAGTATAAAATTAGACCAGGACATTAATAATACTAAGTGAAATAATTCCCAACAGAATATTAAATGTAATTAACAATAATATCTATTAATTGAAGAGAAATTAAGTACTTCAAATTTTCACTTACATTTATTGATTTCTGATAAGATAAAAATTTCAAATTAATATACACTATTCAAATATCTTAAAAAGAATTATATTTATTTTATCGTATATATTAAAATTTTCAAAAATTATTTCAAAATTTCCATTTCTTTTCAATCTTAAATAAATATTTATTCAACAATTATATTTTAATTATAATCATAGAAAATAAATAATAATTTTTAAACAATTTTTAAATTTTAATATAGTGGATTTTCTGGAGTTGAACCATAAAACTGTTGTAACATTATGTACGAGGGTGGGGTGAAAATTTTCCGGCCTGACAAAGAAAAACGATGTTTTTAAATTATTTTTTTTTCTATATTTTTTAACATAATCTCCATTAACACTGATACAAGTCTCATAACGGTGTTCTAATTAATTTATTTAATTAATTATTTAAATTTGATTTAATTTAATTTAAGACTCATCAACAGTTATGAATCGACGCAAAAATTCGTTTGGATTACGCCTCAAGCGCCAAATTGTCGGTAGAAATGGTTTTTCGACGCAAGTTTTTGGTCTAACGTTAGCAAATGCGGCACCCATGTTGCACACAGCTTTCCATATTCAAATGGTTGTGCAAAATATTTCAAACACGTTCAGCTGACATCGTACAGGTCTCAGAGCTATCTTAAATGTTGAAAAATAAAACAAAAAAAAAAAAAAAAAAAAAAATTTAAAAACATCGTTTTTCTTGGTCAGGCCTGAAATTTTTCACCACACCCTCGTATTATCCATTGATTTAATAAATCTTGCCATATTGGTTCATTAAGACGAATTTTATTTTTAAATAAACTAGTCAAAGAACCAGTCTGTGAACTTTTTTCCAAACTTATGATTTATCTTAGAAGGAGAATTGGATTAATTTACTTTGGAAGGGGTTGGGGTAGAATCAGAGGGAAGGTGATTGGAAAAGGAAGGAATAGGGATGCAATGAAATTTATCACCAACACACATTTCGCTTTAATTACCCACTGGAATGATAATCAACATCAATAAGTGAAACTAATTAAGCAAAGGTTTAAATGCATGGAATGTAAGAGGATATCGCTTGAGCGATAAGGCCAGCAAGCGAATGCCACAACTCTTCTCGACTATGCTAATATTCTATTTGTATATCAAAAGTAAATTCTTCTGGGAATAAACGTTGCTATTGATGTGCGGTGAGGGTAAATATATATTATATAACATTTGGTGAAAAATAAACGTCAAAATATTTTCCTTTATACAAGACAGACCTGTCATATTGAATAGACAATCATTCCATTCATTATTTAACCCATTCAATGTTAATTATGTGATCATAACGTTTAATATAAACAATAAAATTGTATTAGTCAAATATTTTTTTTTTGTTTTGTTTAGTCAATAAATATATAATAGATTACAAAATATATTTAGGATTGATTGAAAATAAATAATAATAATAATAATATTAATATAAAATTAATTAAAAAATAAAATCCTTTTTATATATAAAAAAAAAAAAGGAAAATAGAAAGGAGTTTTTTAATCTAATAATTTCGTGGCAAAAATAAATAAGAAATGAATGATGTTGAAAAAAGATGAAAGAGACAAAACAGAAAAAACAAAAATTATGACAGAAGCCTTTTTAGTACAAATTATGAATTTGATCCAACAATTAGTTCATTGAAGGATCAATAGTATGCCAACTTCCTAATTAAATGCGGCTGGTTTTTTCTTGACTCAACAAGAGCCGAAAAAAAGAGAGCAATAAAAAAGAACTAACGTATCTTTTTATAATATCCAATCGTTAAAAATTGATATACAATTAAGAGAATTATAAGAGAAAATATATATATATATAATTTAAACAATGTCTTGATTATAAAAGAAAGATTATTAAAAAATCAAAACAAAAATAATTTTGAAATAGCCTGATTATTTTTAATTAGATGAATCAATTTCCTCTTTTAAAGAAATAATAAGACTTTGTCATACACAATTACGAGCTTTCTAATAAAATCAATAATATTCAGTCTCAGCATTAATTTAATATCTTGGAGATTCAGTATAATTTTTTTTTTTTTCTAATTTTCTAATTTATAAATAGTTAATTAACTTAATTAACTTAAGTAGGATGAGAAAACTTTTTAATTTAAAAATAATATTTAACTCTAAAATACAAAAACAAACAAATGGTTAAAGAAAATGTAAATTATACTAACCTTATATATCATTAATCATATAAGCTCGTAAAATTATGATTCATAGTTCTGGTAAAATATATAAAATCCTGTTTTGTGCAGTAGAATAATAACGATTCGGAAGGATTATTCAAAAAGCTTAGAGGTAAAAATATAAATATTTAACACAAAAAGAAATATATTCACCATTTAAATATATAATTTATAAATACATATATTTTCTGGATAAATTGAATATGTATGAGAAAACAATGATATCCTTAAATGTATTGTATTATTACAAAATTTCAATTTGACTTTTATTTGTAGTTAATAGTAGAAATTTTGAATTTATTTATTTATTAAAAACTTTTTCTGACATTATACAAATAAAATCACAGTATAATTCATAGAAAATTATTTATTTAATAGAATTTTATATAATAAAACTTCAAATTATAAGTGTTTTTTAAATATTAAATCAATTTCAATTTAATTATGATTTATTACCTCCTTTTTCACTAATATAATTTATTAATTAACCATTTATTATTAATTTATATAATATATCAAATATATTTTCTTCAATTCTAACCATTAATTTAGGTATCTATAAACTGATAACTGTTAAATGAATTAGTAGGTAAACTTAAGTAGTAGTAAACTTAAATATTAGTAAATAATTAACTGGCAGGGATAGTTGATTTCACAATATTTAAGTATTGTTATGGGGAAACTTAAAGATCAATATTGTCAATTGTTTAAAAATGTCATCTTTTATTCCTCAACGGTAAAAGATTTGTTAATAATCAACAAATACAATTGAATCTTCTTAATATTTTGGCATAAACTATTCTAGTGTTTTAATATCAAAAATTTAATTATAAAAAACAACTAAATGTGTAAGTACAGACGTATTGTCATAAATTTGACAAAAAAAAAAAAAAAATTGAATTTGATGAAGGAAGAATCTAAATGGAATTCAAAGCGAGATATGGATGGATTTATAAAAGATCGTCAATATTCAAACATTACAAAAGAAAAAAAAAATATAGAAAAGAAGAGAAAATTGACACAACGGTGGCTGTAGTCGTGTATATTGCGCATCAGCACCCGCTTTGAAAATCTGCCTGAAGACAGACAATCTCCCTCTTTGTCCCTTCAGTACTTTCCCTAAACAACCCTGTTGTGATTTTTCTTCCCTTTTTCACTCACCCCTTGAAGCAATCGAATCATGGATTTATGAATTGGTTTTCAGAACGTTAACATGTCGTAAATGAGGAAGAAAAAAAAATTGTCGAAACGTATTTAGAGTTTAATTGACTAAATAGAAGAGAATATGGCATTTCAATGGGAACATTGAATAGAGGGGACGCAATATCCTCAAAAATTCTCAATTAAGTGCTGAACAGAGATTAGATAGATATATATTACGCCAAAGAAAGAATCATAGAGAGAAATGGGATTTTTGCCAGAAAGATCGAAATAGAATGCCGGCCAGATGTTTCACAGGATTTATAAGTGGACAGGCACAAACAAAAAAAAAAACAAACAAAAAAAATTCATTCACAAATAAAAACAGGTTAATAGTGATGTTTTCCTATTTTAAAATATACTTAATTATCAACCTGTGGCCTGGAAATGATTTTTTTTAAATAAGAATACTCAAAAAATATATAATATGAATATATCCTACTATAGACTTTTATTTATATAATTTTTCTATTTAATTTTATAAAATATATTTTAGAATTAAAAATAAATATTACCCTTTTTTTAGAATTTGCATAAAATTTTTTAACGGACTAAGACCTCAAAACTTTATTAATGGACAAGTTGTTTAATTATTTAACCAGTTTCTCGGTCATTATATATATATATGTAAGGAGACTGAAGATTTTTATTATATTTCCAATCTAGATTCAAATATATAGAGATGACTGTTCTATATAGTTAGTATACAATGGTAAGAAAAAAATATAAATTTTACGAGGTAAGAAAATGTGTTTTATTAGCAATATAACGGTGCTATAAAACAGGACAGATGCATATAACATAGATATATGACAATCATAACAATGATATGGAAAAAATCCACATGGAAATATTATCAGATAATGATTTGTGATTAATTTAATACATTTTCCCCAATAATAATATTTAATGGATTATAATAATAATCTTTTAATGGAGTTGATGTTGAATATTCTTCCACAGAATATTGACAATGATTAAAATTTAAATGATTTAATATAATTAAGAGTGAAAGAAAATAGAGAAATAAAGATAGGAATTGAAAGAAGATAAGAAAAGATAGAGACATCCCATCAAAGAAGGAAAGTAACTGAAAAGCTGTTGGAGTTTCGATGACCCAATCTTCGATGGAGATGGATTCACTCCATCAAGGAGAGGGTGAAAAGGGTGTCAGGGACAAGGTCAGGTGGCGGAGATAAGTGTTACTTATAAAATGAAGCAGATCGATTGAATTTCACTGTTTTAACTTTGTTGGAGCGCAAAGAATTGTCGGGCATCGATCCCTCGATTACTTATTAAGCAGAGCGGATGAGCGAAGCCAGGTGGCGCCGGGCGCCGGCCGCCCGCGTGCATTATTCAGCACCCCGGAGTGGCTGCCTCCAGGTATCGACCCAAGACCATGAGAATCGATCTATAATTCAGATCCAGTCCTTATATAGATTGCCACCAACTGAGAGAACTACTTCAACCAATTCGAAAAAACACATTGGAAAATTCCATCAAGAAACATTTTAACCTCGAAAACAATTATCAAAAAAATGATAAACTATTCTCAGGCCAAAGTTAGTAGTATAAGTTGGAATTTATTTTCTAATATGATCCAGATGTGGAAAAATCCCTTTCTATTTTAATTTTTTTTTTCTCAATATTTGTTTTACGTGATTTTATGCTAAAATAAAATAAAACTAATTATATTTTATTTTAATTTTAAGCATTTTTGTCAAAAAAATGTTAATCTTATTCAATCATCAAATCATTAATTCTAAGAACATTCAACTAGAATAGTTACAATGTTACATTTTATAACAATTATATTCGCCCCAATCAAAACAAAACTAATGGTATATTGAAACATATATTACAGATTATATATAGATTAAGCTCAAAAATAAATATCAACTAATAATAATTATAACCAAATGGATAAAAATTTCATTAATGTTTGAATGTAGTTATATATGTATATATACTCGTGTATATATATAGAGAAAGAGTATGTGTGTATAAGAGAGAAAGAGAGAGAGAGAGAAATACTTGCATTATTCTGTAGAAAATGTTTTAGAAATATTTAATTGATATTCATATTTATTTTAAAAATCTTTTTATATATATTTCGTATCTCTTTTAATCTTCCATAGTACTTCTTTGCAATGTAAAAAAATACCGTTTTCAAGTAAATTTTTGTATACGATTGCTTTTTTCTAAATTAATAAAATGGAAGTATTAAAAAAAAAAACGTTGATAATATTAAAAGAAATTCGTAAAATGAACATCAGTGGCAGAATATTTATTGAATTGTGTTAAAATGAAAAAGTAATCTATACGTTGGTTATTGAAGCGTGAATGAAATTGGGAGACGGTGCCGTTTATAAGCAGATTTATTTAAGAGCTTTCCTCCCCGTTCTTTATCCTTTCAAGAAGCCCAAAGCTTCAAATAGAGATATCATTATTCTTCGGTTGTCCTTAAAAACACTTAAAATGTATTAAAGACTATGGGCTAAATCGATATAACTCATTTTAATCTCAAAATGTCATAATTAATCTTTCAACGACACTGTTAATATGTTCCCATGAATGATGATTCAATTGGAAATAAATGGTAGCCATAAAAATATTACTTTCAGCAAAAAAAGGACCTTTGAAACAAATGTTAAAAGTTACGGAAATTTATAGAGGTGGGTAGGAAATATTATTTTAAAAATTATTACTTCATCAATAGAATTTTGATTTTGTTGCATTCAAATAATTGAATAATAAATTATATTAAAGTGATATGCATATAGAAAAATATATATTTTGGTGGTAAAATGGCATTGTATCCGCCTAAACTCATATAATTGATAATATAATTGGAAATTCATTTTATTATCTCTATTTATACTCAAATATAATTTATTATACAGCTACATACTTACATTTTAATACAACCTTTATTAAAATAATATGAAAAAATGTTATATTGAATGTCTTTAGAGTTTTGACAGTTTAAAGGTGATATGTTAGAGAAAATAAACTTTTTTTCATAGTTTAAAGAAATAATAAATAATAATAAAAAAAAAAAACAGATATTTTCTAAAACATTCAGTATGTCATTAATAATAATTTATTAGACATTTTTAATTAAATGTGTGTAGGAAATATAATCTCAGAATTAAAAGAAAATAAATTTTTCGTAAAAATGTATCAATCCTTCTATAAATATAATTTTTTTTTTTGATCAATTGAGAAAAAGAAATAAAAATGTATAACTTATTTCAGAAAAATAATAATAATTATCCAAAGGTAAATAATTTTGAATCCTTTAAAAATAAATTGGTAACAAGTACAAATAAGAACACAAAAATCAATGTCTCTTCTATTTGATAAAAAAAAAAAAAAGATTAAATTAATCGGAATATATGCATAACAAACGGATTTTATCCCATGTTATGATGGATAGGAAATGTTCCAAAAGAATGAAAAAAAAAATTCTCAATTAGAAAATTTGCTTTGTCAGGGGACGGGTCAAAGAGGATAACGCAATATTTGATTATCTTCATCAGTATATTTGAATAGAAATAGCTTTGTCTAAAAATAAAATAAGTATTGTTCAAATTCAAATGAGTCCCTTTTAATAAACACGAAGTAAGAAGGCTAAAGTAGGAATCAACATGGTAGTTGCAAATAAATTCTAATCTTTTTAATAAACAGAGTTGAAATTAAAATTAGAAATAAAATTGATACCCTAGGAAAGAAGTGATTCATTTAATAAATAAGTTTATTTAATGGTGAACAATTAATATGATATAATGTGAACCTAATAATTATTATTGTTATTTTACTTTATAAGAAAGGTTTATATAAAGTTTAATTATTGTTTGTCACTACTTCTAGTAGTTATTTTATACTGATTCTATAATTTCTTGAAAATTAATTCACATTTCATGTTTTAAAATCAAGAAACTTCATTTTAACCCCGAATTTATGTCTACTCGTTGTTATACTTTTCATTTTAATTAAATCCTATGGGGGGGTATATTGAAACTAAAATAAATTTCTTAATACGATAAATGAATTATTAAGTGTAAAGTAGGTTCAACTTTTTTTTTTTTTGTAAGTTTGAATTTATATCTTGGGGTAGATAAATTGGTATTTAAATTTAACAAAAGAAATGATATCTTTTATGAAAAATAAAAAGAAAATTTCTAAATATTTTGTCATGTTGTAAAAAAACTTTTAATAAAATAACATACTAACTATAAAATTAGATAATCTTTAAGATAACTAATTGTATAACATTTTCAACTTTGATCTAACATGAAAAATCACAAATTTGTAAATAAATAAATTGTATAATTTGTTTTATGAGTACATATATTCACACATAAAAAGAAAACTAGAAAAATGACTTTAACGTGTATATATGTAGTATAATTCTAAACAATTTTCACTTTCACGAAACTAAAAAAAAAAAACACCATGTTTTCGATGATTTAATCTAGATTAGAGATAGAGTAGAAAGTAGAGATAGGGGGTCTTTTCCCGAGTGACTGTGAATGGGCAGGTGTCCTAGTTTCTGTCTTAGTTGGTCCTCGTGCTAGGGCCTTGGGATGATAGCAAGCGCGAGGGTTGTTTTGTGCTCGACGGAGGGCGCGTGTCCCCGGCAGCGCGCGCAGGGCCCCATCATGAATGGTGGCGGTTGGTCCATGCACACGTCGACGAGTATCGATTGGGACCGGGCGCCGGGGCGCCGTCGAGGGGCGCTGCTGCTTCCTGCTCGACTGCTCGCGTGCCGCTGCAACGCCACTTCCGCTGCGCGCCATCGCAGCAGCAGCCGCAAGTGACAAGAGCTCGACAACAACCGAGAAGGAAGAATAGTCAAGATATGTACAAAACACCAACAGACAAAGGGCGCCCAGAAAAAAGTTAATCTAAAATATCCTAGAAATATTGTTATTCAACGAATAATTGGGGATTGTTGAAATGCTGCATTAGAAAGAGTATTCGAAGGGATGGAATTTTATGAAAGCTGAATCGAAAAGGCTTCACTTGACGACTGGAATGAAAATGTCAAGCGTAATGATAGTTCAACCCCGCGGCTGTAGTTGGTGAGAGGAAGAACTTCGACTCGAAAAGGGGACAACCAGGATTGACTGACAAGCCACCGACGAGCCACTTACTTTGGTGGAGTTGTGCGTGGTGGTCGTGGTGGCAGCGGTAGCTGGAATCGCGCTGGCAGGGAACGTTGGCAGCGGCGTGATTGTGACGCCGGCGAACTGCTGGGGTGCGAGTAGCTAGGGTGCTCGAGGGTGGGTTGTTGTCGAGCCGGAACCACTTGACTTAAGAACGGGGTATCACGAACAGGAAGCGAGTACCAAGTGGACCGGGCGGTGGCCGAGCGCGGAGTAAAGGGGCCTCCGAGTGCGCGGCGCGGCTCCAGAGGCGGACGCGTGCGCGGTGGAGGCCACCCCCGCCGCCACCGTGCCAGCCAGGGATCGAACCCCGGGGCTCCCGCACCCCCGAATTTGCTCTGCCCACCACCCCCGAGACAATCAGCTCGTGGCAACAAACCCACCCCGGGCGCATCTATCTCACACCCCCGCCACCACACGATTATAACTTATTTAAATCAGCGTCCGCGTCACGCCACCGTACCAGCCATCATCTTCGGTTGAGTTCAATTCGCATTTACGACTACCACTAGATTTTATATTATTTTCATTTCAAATTGGAACTTATCCCAGGATAAATTTGCCATAAAAATCTTTATTGCAATCGCTAATTATCTCTTTGCAATATGTTACCAACAAATGGTTCCAATTGCAGCCAAAGATCCCTGAGAAAAAAGCATTCCCAGGAAAATTTTCAAACACTTTTATGATAGACCGTTTTATAGTATAAGATATTGTCAAATATTTTATTATAAGTATAGATATATACATTTTGATTAAAAACACTGATTTTTCGACAAAATAAGGGCATTGGAAAATTATAACAAAAGATTTATCTAGAGAAATAAGAGAAAAAATAAAATTTAATTTCTTCCTGGCTCAATATTAGAAGATTCTTAATATATATCTTGGAACAATTTGTAAAAATATAAATAGAAGTATAAGAATAAAATTAAAAGACAAGATACCTATTAATAAAAAAAAAAAAAAAAATCATAAATCGAATAAGCATTCCTGAATATTTTGAATGAAAGGCATTAACTGGGTCAAGCAGAGTGACTTCGAAGAAGTTCGAGTCAAGTCATGCCTATTTGTAAGCAAATGAGTTAGTTGGTTGCCAGTGGAAAACAAGAAGCTGTTGCGGATGACTCGACAAGTTCGTCAAATCGAGAAATAAATAGTTCCTCTAAGATTCTCTCATTAATAATCCATTTAAAACATAATACTGATTTAATATATTAAACATCCAGTCATTATTAAATTCAAAGAATTTACATAATAAAATTAAAGAAACAAAATATTCAGAAGATATTGGAAAGGTTTTTTTATACTAAAATTTATTAAAATGCAAAGGTTATAAAAAGTGAAGTTTGAGAATAGAGATAAAATTTTTATTTTTTTTTTTTTTTTTTTTTATAAAAATATCTTGCTAATTTTAGAATAAATATCATATAAACAAACGTATTGTTGACTATTTGAAGAAAAGTAATTATCCAAAATAAGTAAACATTTAAATATTACATTCTGTGTTGAAATTAAAAATCAATCGATTATAATTTTAATTAAATCTTTTCTATTATCTATCTAGAATTGATAATAGTGGTAGTAATATTTAAGTAGATATAGTATTTGTCTGGAACGCTCAAAGAATTATTAAGATCGATAAATTAATTGATACTTTACCTAAATAAACCTATAATTTATCTATTGATTATTTTTACAATGAGATTATGGCTAACTTTATTTCTTCAAAATACATAGGAATGTCAAATCTTCTTAATTTATTAATTCAAAAAGAGGATGAGTTCCATAAAATCTTCCAAACAATAGTTAGCAAATTTTTATAAAAAATCTGTTGTTTTTTTTTTTAAATTAAAACATCTATCATATTTGAACAAGAACTTAAGACAAAATTAATAAATTATAATATGAAAGTTATACTATTATATGGTGTAAATTTAATCTAAGAATAATCTAAATAATAATTATATCTTCTTTTGAAATATTATATTATATAAGTACCAATAATTTGAATTATTTTTATCAATATTTTTGAATAAGAACTTTCAGTGAATCCTAATTTAATCATTTTGATTAATTTGATCATTTCCTTCTTTAAAAAAGTTTCTAAGATTTTATGTTATTTATATTGGCAGAGATAACAACGGATATCAATCTTTTCTAAAAATACTATAGTATATATATATATAAAAATATAATTATAACTATATATAAAATATATATAAATATAATATATATTACATTAAGAGTGACTAAAACAAATCGTAAATCAATAAAAATTGGAAGATTATAAATTGTTCTTAAAAATCAAATGCAAGTTGATTGAGTTCGTAATCATTGAAAGAGGCATAATGAAGGGTGAACGTGGGAGGAGAGAAGGGGTGATTAGAGGAATGTATGCTGACCGGGTGTTTACTGAGGGCGCGGTGCCTATTTGCCAGCAACAGTGACCCAATGCCGGCAGGTTGCTTGTTGGGAAGGGCAACCGGGTTGCTACCCCAAAAGGGTGATAGTGCATGTTTGTTCGTGCAAATCGGCTCAGGCAGAGCTGCATTGGGAAGGGGTTGTGGTCGATGCGACACGCGTGGCCGATCGCCACCCCGAGGGAGGCTTACTACCATAATGATATTAGGAAAGATCTTCTAAGTAGAAACAGAGATAGTTTCAAAAGGCAGCTAGTTGTTCCTCTCTTATGAGGGAAAGCTACTTTTACAAATGTAAAAAGCTGAGAAACGAAAAAGCGCAATCAATAACAAACGCCGTCATTTTTGGTGCATTATGATGATCTTTAAGGTCATAAGGTCATTCATTAAATAGAAGATAAAAAGTCATCGATAATAAAAATCCCAATGTCATTAATATCTTTTTATTGACACAACAATCTAGCATAATTGAAAAAAAGTATAGAACTTGAAAGAAGTAAACAGTGTATTTACCTCGTCCTAAATTTATTTTTAATGAGATTTATATTTTATATTAAATATTTACTAAACAAATATAAAGAGATTAATTGATTTTATGTATAATAAAACATATCAATTCAAATATTTTATTAAAGCTTTCATTATATTTCATGATATCGCAATTTAAATATATTTTTTAATATTATTATTTAAACTAATAAAATAAAAGATTTTGGAAATAGAAATTAAATGATTTTATATGAATTTTTTTTTTATCTAATTATTTAATGAATGAGTTATATTATTATAGTTTTTAAAACAACTGGACAATTAACCACATGTATATATTCAATAAACAGTTTTCAATAAAAAATATTATAATGTAATATGATTGGAAATTAATATATAAAATAAAATTCAAATTTATAAAATATTAAATAGTAATAATATTTAATCCCAAATCCAATGATAAATACATTAATGTTTTAATTTTAATTTTTCCCATTTACTATTATATATATATATAATATGATTAGGAAATGATAAGAATTACATTTTTAAATCACAACTATTTGTACAATGTTTCTAGTGAAAGATTAATGTAAAATTAGTTATCGAAGTGGAATAAATTAAAAATATCTTTTAAAATAATAGTTTACATAATTTTTTATAATAAATAAATTATGCATATTAAAATTACCCAGAATGATAACAAAACAACCCTATAGCCAATCTAAGTTTGTAGATTCTCTTTTTATTCCGGACCAGCGCCTCTATGATCTAGTATGGTAACTAAACTGGTAATGGTAACTAAACTATTATATTCTTTATAATTTTTTTAAAATTTTTCTAATTAAAAAATCGAAAATCGGGCTTCGAGGTCTGGTGGCCAGCCCCTTTGTGCTTCCGTGTAAAAAATTCCAGGTCCCTGCGTGCGATAGTTTTTGCTGAAGAGCTCGGTCAAACAAACAGACAGACAAACAGACACATTACACTTGCTTTTATTATTATAGATTAATTTGTACTATGGATATGAGAAATTCGATAAGAAATGTGTAATGATTTCTATAATCATTAATAATTTGTGGTTAAATTAATTGTATCATAATAATTATTTGAATATGAGTATAGGGAATAAATTTCTTATAAAAAATTTTAACATCTATGCTAAGTCTATGTTAGAGACATGGCCGAAAAGTTTGGAATATTATAAATGTGTCAATGATCTGAGATAAAAGAGGTATCTTTGCCAGAAATAAGCCAATATTTAATTTGATAAAATAAATTTCTATTTCAATACTTTAATTTTTGAATCTCACATTCAATTTATGAAATGTTAATTCAAAATTAAATGATGTATATGATATGATCATTTAAGATGACCCTCAAGGATAGATACTAAAAGTTTTAAAATCTGTTTAGATAAATCCAAACTAACGAGGGGATTAGTAATATAGATTCAATTTATAAATATCCATCCTGATACTGCTATATATAATCTGATTACTACCATTATTCTGGAAATAACCTTTTCATTACACCGTAGCAAACAGGTTAATATTAATAAGCTTATATGTGTGTATATTGAGGTATTATGTATTAGTAACATATGAAATTATAACCAATAAGATAATTTTTAAAGGAATATTTTTTATAATTCATTAAAATAGACAACAAGTAGATAATACAAAGACCAACCTATAATAAATAGAAAATGTGCCAAAAAGAGAATCTATAATATCATTAAGAATTTTTTTTTTGAAAATGACAATAATTTCTTACAATATATTTGTAATATATATTATATTTAAATAATTTTGAAATGAAAGTAAGAATTTATTAAAAATTAAATTATGAATTGATTAAAATAAAGAATACATTTAATATTTAATTTTTTTTTGTACAAATAATTAAAAATTGAATTGTCTTTGCTAGATTTACCTTGTCTAAGAGTAAAAGTAAGTTAAGAAGCTAATATGAAACAAAATTTATTTTCCAAATAAAAAAATAAAAATTAATATTTAAAACTAAAAATTATGCATTAAACAAAATGCTTTCCTAAAGTAAAGAAATTAAATTAAAAATATTCTAAAATATTTTAATTCTGTCCCATCGACACTGGTCTTTGATATGCATGTGGCAGAATTTCCAGAAAAAATAAGTCCCTTGCGGCACTAAAATATAAATGAAATGTGTCTCCCTTCAAGGTGAGACTGCCATTTGGAATATCTTTTTTTGACGGTTTTTTTCCTATTTCAGTAGAGACACACATAAAACGAGGAAAAAAAAAATTCAATTGATATTCCACCTAAGAAGCAAATAAAATTCATTAAATAAAATATCATTGTTTATCTGATTATAAAATTTATATATTATTATAGCCATATGCGTAATTATATTTATTTATGCTTTACAACATTTCTAAAGACTGAAATTACACATGTAGAATAAATGAAATTAATCTTTTAACATGTATGTATGTATTAAACTAAATAGAAAATATCATATATCTTACTTAAATTGAAATTTATTAAAATGTAAAATTGTTTTAGTCACGTTTTATAAGTATATTTTAAAATAACTTATTTAGGGTCATATATTATATATTATCATGCATTCTATGTAAAAATATTTTCAATTTTTATTTATTTATTGCGATTAAAATAAAATAAATAAATAATTCAATAAGTTAATTTGAGAATGCATTATTTAAAAATCGGGAGTGTCCTCCCCTAGACTTTCCCGCATATAAATAGGTAATTAGGTTATTATTATTATGTTTTAACACAATAAAAATAAACAAACTAATTAATTTAAATTATAAGGTAAAATGGTTTAACACTATTATATATATTTATAATTTACACCTAACGCTACTTGTATAGATAAAATGTCACTTTCGGTAGTAAGATCATGATGAAATTTGGTATCTGAATTTTTTTCATATTTTTAAATCGATATACAAAATAGGAAGCAAATATCTCGAAGCAAACTGGTACTTTACTTGAAAGGTAAACGCAATCGGTGTAGGTAAAGTACCACTTCCGGTTAACCGATTTTGACGAAATTTTGATAGAAATCTATAAACTGTGAATAATACCGGTGTACCAAATTTCGAAGTCCTAGCTTGATTAGTTTCTGTTTCTGAGTAAATTTGCTCACAGACAAACATTACATACACATCCATACATCCATACATCCATACATACACACACACAGACATAATTCGAAAAATGGTATTTTCCGACTCAGGGAGGTCTAAAACGTCAAGATCTATCGAAATCTCGAAGTCGAAATTTTTGACGATTCCAATACTTCCCTTATACGAAGTATGCGGGAAAGTAAAAAACGTTTTATTTATTCATTCATTCAGTTTAAGGAGATTAAAAAAATAATAATATATTGAACAGACTATCTTTTTCTTTTTAATAAATAAATTGTTATTATTGCTATAATTGCAGTTGAATGTTATAATTGCAGTTGAATGTTAAAAACAACAACAACAATTTTATGAATGTAAGTCTTTCTGATCTTTAATATTGTCCACCGACAGGGCCGTCCTAAGATTTTGGGCGCCCGTGGGCTCCTAAAATTTTGCGCCCCTTTTCATAAGAAATTACACAGAATGGTTAGTATAAAAATATATAAACTAATAAAAAATTCCGCCCCCAGAAGGCTTGCGCCCTAGGGCTATAGCCCAATTAGCCCTGTGGTTAGGGCGGCCCTGTCCACCGAATTCTCGTATTAGGGGGGTTTTTGAAATAAACTATCAAAATCTGTTTAGACCTCGTTTAAAGAAAAAAATAATTTTTATTAATTTTTTTTCTTAAATAAAGTAATTAATAACAGATGTCAATAAATATCCAAACCAAAACATTCAAAGGCGGCATTATAAAAAAAAAATATGCACATTAAACATGCACGAATATTTTCTCAGAACCAAGGTAGACGGAACTTTACATAAATTCTTATTAAGGTTTTCACTATAAATTAATTTCTGGGCTCTTGAAAATATAAATTGATTGATGATCTTATAAATTGTCTACTAACAATAGTCATTATAAGATACGAAAAGGAGAATATTCATAATAAAATATTATTAGTAATAAGACTTACAATATTGTTCAAGCAATATACTAAGTAAATCAAGCAGAAATTTTTTAAAGTAGCTCTATTAATCATGACTACCACTTATAATAATAATAATAATAATAATAATAAATATAAAACATTAGTAAAAGATGAATTTAAATTTTCTGTTTTGAAGAGATATTAAGAAAGGTAAATAAATTATTGAGTGGGGAGAATTTTTTTTTTTTTTTTGTTTGTCCATTTATAATCGTCGTTATTAACGTCAGTCAACAGAAGAAAAACGACTCTAGTGCCAATGGCATTTGTTATGTCTCTACCGTCCAAATATCACTTTTAGATCAATATTATTATGATTAAAGAGCTAAAGAGGAGCTAAATATAAAAGAGAATTTGAAATGTGAAAAGAAATTGAAGGATGACATTTAAAAGTAACTTCTTTTTACGAGTATATAAGTAGAATATGACTTTGCATTTTTTTTTTTTTTTTTTTTTTTTTCTTATTTTCAATTGTTATCTTTTACATTGAAAAGATTTCTCGGGGTAAAATAAAATAAAAATAAAATCATAAAAAGGTTTAATTATTTGTAATTTAAGAATAGAAATATAATGAGAAGTGAAATGATATTATATAAAAGCTTAATTATAAAATGAATCAAGAATGTTGAAAGTGTAAAATGTCAAAAAGATTACTGTCTCCGATTATAAAATGTACTTGTATGTCATCAGTCGACAATTTAATAAAAATCAAGCTAATGAATGCAGACGAGTTTACTACTTGATTGAAGTTCAAGATAAGATCCTTTGGCAGGCTGACTCGATATAAATCAAGCCAAAATCAAAAGTGAGACAAGGGACAGAAGCAGGATGCAAGAGTACCGACAGAAAAAGCACACCTCACGCTCTATAACGCAAAGAATAGAGATAAGAATAGATTGGCTTGTAGGAAAGTACGGCCCACCGGGTGAGAAACACCAGCCATTTGAATTTCGATTCAATATTCTAGAGAAATCAAGTGAATAAAAAAAAAGAGACGCGAAAATTGAGAAATTCCTAAAGAAAATAATTAGAGCGAGAGAGATGAAAAGAAATGTAAAAGGCAGCCACAAAATAACCATAAAATTGACTTTCGAGGCAACATTTTAACTTACAGCTGGTAGAAAATTTGCTACAAGGAGGGCTTCTCCCTTTTCTTTGAGATTTAGCTCGTCTTAATGCATATTCTAATACAATGGAATCTATGTAAAGCATAAATAAGTAAAAGATAGAATTCATTAAAGAAATATATAGATTATTCTGCTAAGAAAGAATTTATAATCAAGCGACTTCATTAATAATCAGTCTAGTTTATTTATTTAATAAAAATCGGGGCGTTTGATCAAATCCCAACTCATCCCCATAACTGACTAATTTGATATTTTAAATTTAAGATCTTCTTTTCATATATAAGTATATATGTATTTTTATTTATATTATTAATCTATTCTATTTTTGTACCGAATAGAGGCACAAAAAAAAACATTTAAATATTAAAAATACAATCTGTATTTTTAATTATTGTTATTATGATTATGAAATCACAATTAATATAATTTTTTTATTAACGCATGGTAATGAATTAAAATAAAAAATTTCCTATTAACATGTTAATTTTTTTTTTTCCAATTTTTTATGTTTATTTTTTTTTTAATGTTAAACCACAAATTTTTCTATCGATAAATGAAAGAAATAAAAAATTATGTAAGTATTTAATTTGTTAATTTAATAATAACTAGCTGCTCCGCCCCCTGTACCCCCGAGCGATACATAGTATTTGGTTGAAAGTGTGTATGTAAAAGGTTTTCATCCATTTTGCATCAATCAGTATAAGTAGATAAGACATTTATTTGTTTTCTTGTAAAATATATTTTAATTTAATCAGCAAATTAATTATATATTATTATTGTATACTACCATCTAGTAATATAATAAGCTAGAGCAAACAGTAAAGAAACAAATATAAATGTTTATTATTTTAACAATGAATATATATATTGCAACATTTCTGGAAAATGGAACACCCGCAGCTCAGCTCAGGAGTTACCTAAGATTCTAATTTCTTTTTTATTTTTCATCTCATTTGAGGTACCCTTCACCTCAGAAAAATTTGGTTACCTTACTCCTTGTATTTTAGGCTCTGGAGTTTTTTGCCTACGGATGGACAGACTGTCGTATTAAATATATAGATATATTTTTATTAATTAATTAATTGTTTAAAAAATTTATATAAATTAATTCATAATTTATTAAAAAATTATTATTAGAAAGGGAAAAATCGATTAACATAATTGAGTGGTCATAGTTATTATTATTAAAATGTAGTGAATGCAATTGAAATAAATAAAACATTTCGCCTTGGTGTTGAACCTTTCGTGTCCATCTTGATAACCGTTTCCTCGAGGCATTTTGTACGAGTGAATTAATTGAACTTTCTTAAAAGTACAAAAAATCAGAATTGAATTCTAAATCGTTTTTTCTCTTTTCTCTTTCCCTCTTTCTTACTGTGTTGATTTAATGGAATACTTGATCTACTTATTGATACTTGTAATTCTAATGTTATTTTTTTTTTAATGAACATTTTAATTAACTCTCTCGAGGAGTTTTAAAATATTTAATAATATAATAAGAGTTACACAAAATTCAATTACAATATACATATTCACTTGATAACAATAATAAAATACCTATTAAATTGACTAATAGTATAATCAAAATCATAAAATAACTTTTTAAAAAAATATCCTCTCAATGGATTTGTTTTTTGAGTAATTTAAATTTATACACACAAATTTAATTATATTTCCTATTGTAATGAACAATTTTTTCTTAAAATGATTGTTATATTTCATTAATAAATGTTGTATTAATAATTTTGAGCGAGGTCATTAATTAAATAATATTTCCTCTTTTTTTTTATTGTTATTAATACACTTTTTACAAAATATACATATTTTTGAACATTATGATTCACTTAACTATAATGGATATATTACTATAATCTAAAACCGATTTAAAAATAAGTTGACCTGTGGCCAGGTCCGAACCGACCGACGGTTTGAAATAAATTAATTTCCAGCTACAGAAACAATTTCAAATAATTTTAATATATCTATTAATGTAATAAAAAACAGATATGGATACATAAATAATAAATATAAACATTTTTAATTTTATTTTGTTTATAATATATATGCAAGACCAGGCTGTGACGTCATGAATGGCTGGATGACGTCATATAATTTTAAATCAAGAAAAAACTAATAAATATGATTTTTCTCGAGGATAAAACCAATACAAAGTGCATGATTCGTGGTGATATATAAAAAAATCTCCTTTGGTGTGAAAATAACCCTTTCCTTCCTATCGTCGATCGCTAATACTACCACTTCCGGTTTCCGGAATTGCACCAAAAGTTGATCAATTCATCCCACTGATGCATTAAGTAAATATACCAAATTTCATCAAAATCGGTTGAGCCGTTCAGGCTGTACACATCTATACGGACGGACAGACGGACGGACAGACGGACGGACAGACGGACGGACAGACATCATGCTAAAAATACTTTTTCCTGTTTAGAAAATGCATGATTCATGGAGATATGTAAAAATCTCCACATGTGAAATTTGGTGTGAAAACAATACCTCCCTTACTATCGTCGGTCGGTAATTATTAGATTTCATCATTTTCATGTTTTAAATATCTATTAATATTATATGTATGTTCGAATATATTATATATCTTTCAAATAAACAATGAATAAGAAGTTTATTAATTATGGGTGTTTCTTTAACTTTTATTACAATTTGTAGGTGGGTTTGTTATTGCATTGTAAATCTATTGGTCTTTTTATATATATTAGAATATATACCCTCTCACAAAGTATCAACAATAAGTATTTAAATCCAAAAAAGAGCGGTATAATATACATTAATTAATTACCATATAAATAAACGACAAATTTATTTTATTTGAATTAAATGTTATACTTTTTTGAATATTTCTCATTTAATTTTGTTAAACATCATAACATAAAATTTAAAACATACACTAAACGTAACAAGATTTTTTTTTGTTTTATATTAAAAAAATTAATTTGAGTATGAAAAATAGATAAATAAATAGATATGTATTCAAAGAGGAAATAAAATTTACATAGCTTTAAATTATTAACTAAATGTACCAATTTATTAACTAATGTAAAAATCTAATTTTTTCAATTAAATTATATATAGTATGTAAAGTGTATATTACATATTTCTTTGTTATAAACATAATAAATTGGTTAAACCTTCAAATTTTCATAAATCATTATTTTATTTAATTTATATCATCTATATTAATTTTTTTCAATAAAATCTGAATTTAAGAAATAATATGAATGTATAATTTATTATAATAAAAATTAAATTTTGATTTAGAAATTAACAATAATATGTAATATATAATACATTGAAATAAATGATTTTATATAAATAACCCCTTATTTCGAGAATTAAGCTCCTTACTATATAAATTGGGTGTATGTTGAATTGTTCAAACGTTGCCTGTCTACAGAAAAACGCTCAGGTCACTAGCGATTTAAAAGCAAAAAGATAGATCGTGGTAAGTAGTTAAATTTGGGTAATGATCGTGAACAATGGCATTGCAATAAATTTACTATTCGCAATGGGATGGAGCGATTTATTGGCGACTTTAGAAGCAACGTTCCGATGACGATACTGAATGGACACTCGTAAAAGCTACCGGCCTAGAAAGGTCAGATGAATCCGAGGAAAGAGTCACCAAAACTCCTCCCACTAGTGTTGATTTAACGAGTTAAATAGACATCCAAAAACACTCAAATAATAAGATCAACCAACAAAGTTTCACGGAGAGATTGTTGATTTAGCACACCATAAAGGGGCAGCAGAAAGGAATTTCGGACTTGATCTACCAAGAACTTATTTTATTTAATTTCAAAATGGACTCAAGAAACCAAAAGAAATTAAATGAGATTTTAAATTAGGGTCTTTTTTGGCATGTAATAAATTGGATTTTCTTTAAAGAAAATTCTATATCTACAAATTTCAAATCCTCGATATTGACAGAAGAATTTATGATTGTAAATTGTATTAATTTCAATCAAAAGAGATGCAGGCCTAGGTCATTCAAATTTGTTTTTTCAATATGTTAAGAATAAAGATGTTACTATTGGAATTTAATTAGATTTGTAATTTAAGAGAAAATAGATAACAATATAATTTGTAGGTTATGCTTATATTTAAAAAAAATATAAATATGATAATTATTTTAAAAAATAATTATAAAAAGAAACTGTGAAATATTTCAATAAAATCATTAGATTATCATATTATTTCTCATTTGCAAACATAATAAAATATATAATAAATTTACGTGTAATATTAAAAAAAAATAAAAATTTTTGAAGGTAATCTGATTGTTTGTAAGCGGATGATTTGGTTCATTTTGAAAGGAAAAACAAAATGAAAATTTCACAAAAAGATAAAATATAATATTAGAGCAAAGTGTATTTGGGAAGAGGGTCGCTATGGGAAATAAACCTTGCAATTAGACAGGATTGTGAAAAAAAAAGATAAAGTTACGAAAATGTGGGAAGAAGGAGGAGGGTGGAAACATGTGGGCTGTAGATCGTTAAGGAGCCCAAAGAGAAAGGTAGGCAGGGTTGTGGCAGAAGCCCAGAGGACAGACAGACCGCCGAATGTCACAGCCCCAGGCGGACCAATCAATAAAATAGAAAATCCCCAGCTGAAGAAGACCTTTCGCTTGAGGCAACTAATCAAAGGCACATTTCTTATTCAATCAAATAAAAGTGATAATATTAGAATTATTAACTTAGTTACAAATTATTTTATCATTAAACTAATAAATTATGAACGATGGTGGGATTCGTAAACGTTGCTTGAATGAAAATTCTATTTTCTGGTGCAATTAACTCATCTCCTGGAAACAAATCCTAAAAAAGGGAATAAGGCAATAGCGAGTTTGAACGAAAATTAAAATAATTTCCATAACACAATGCATGGTTTGAACCAAAGAAACAACTCCACAAACAACCAGCAAACTTTCACCTCAAAAACAATGGTGGAATTTATGCAAAATAGATGGGGTGGGGTGAAAAGGGTTGGGAGAAAAAGAGAAGGTGGGGGATCTATTTCGAACAGGAATTTGGTTTATTTAATAATTCATTTTCACATTCCAGATTTAAATAAGGAAAAAAAGGTAAAAAAAGAAAAAAGGATTTGAAATATGAATAAAAAGAGAAAAAAGATGAGAGGGGAAGAAATGAGAGGAACTCGGTTGATAATTCATTCATCAACTTCTCACAAAATGATCATAAGAATTAAGCTGCCTGCAATCGATATGAATTAATAATCTTTCATTAGTAATCTTTTTAGTAAAAATAAATGAATAAAAATTAAACAGAATAAAAATAAATTAAATACATTATGTTATATTTGGATTTAAAATAAAACTTTAATATACATTCACATTCAATGCATTTTTAATTAACATATAAAAAATAGAAAATTTTAATTTAAATTAAATAAAATAGAGCCAACTTGACTAAATTATATACTCGTTTAAAAATGTTCTAATAGAAGTGTAAATATCTCATATTATTTGAACATTTCACATGATTTAATATTTCAAAAACTAAGTAGCTAATACACTGAAAAGAATAATTGACACACTATGAGCAGGGCGGGTATTTGTACCCGTTGCGGGGACTGCCACTTATAAGCGGGGCGGGTATTTATACCCGTTGCCACTTATATGAGGGATATATATTAGTTATCGTTTAAAATAAGTAATTTTAAGTGACACAAGGGAAAATATATATTATATAAGTGGCAACGGGTATAAATACCCGCCCCGCTTATAAGTGGCAGTCCCCGCAACGAGTACAAATACCCGCCCCGCTCATAGTGGGTTAAGTTGAGAAATTATTATAAATTATTAAATATTTTTTCATAAGTTAAAGGAAAAATATTTGTAAGAATGATAATTTGGTAAATTATTGTTAATAGGAAAAAACACACACAAACAAATATATACTGGTATTATTTTAAAATTAAAATAACCTTATTTAAACTATTAATTTATAATAAAAAAAAGCAACTTGATATTTTATTTAATAGCTTTTATGTTAATTTATTTAAATATCAAGTATAAGGGTTTTAAAAATTACAAAAATAATTAAATAAATATTTTCTTCAAATCTCTTTAGTTGCATATTTTTTTTATTTTAATTACAAACTTCTTCAGCGATAAATTAAATATATAATTAGATATAATATATTTCTGGATGTTTTTAAATATTTTACGTTTTAGGGTTGAAAAATTAAAATTAAATAATATAGAACATTAATAACTAATTTTAATTACAGCCTGTTATTTTATTTTTTTCGGTATTATTATTATAGAAATTGTATTTTATAAAATTTATAGTTGTATATTTTAATTTAATATCATATTAATAAATTAAAAATTACTTTAGTATATAAATAATCAAACTTGGCAGAACTTAAAAATTCAATAAATGAGCTTTAAGAAATGAAAAAAAGAGAAAATATAAATTTAGTTGTGTACAATCAATGTTAATAATGATGTGGTTACTTTTAAGCAATTTAGAAATTACCATGATCTATTCTAGCAATGATCAATGAGAGAGAAATCCCCACCAAAGGGAACATTTCCTTTTAATGGCGATTAGATTTGCAATGTTTGGATTGAAAATTTATGGACTCGATTTTCTTTTTTTTAAATTAATTCTCTAAGTGTAAATGGATTTTAAGTTTTTATTTTATTATTTGTTTGAACTGAATTAGTTTTTTTTTTTTTTTTTTTTTTTTTTTTTTATAAAACAAATGTAATAAAGATCTCAAATATAGTAGAAGACACCTTTTTTGAGGGTAGAGAAGAGAAGAGTGAGTGTGCATGTATCTCACCACCTTACTCTCGGATCTCTTTCTCTACTTCTACCACGAAATGGGTTGGATGGGTGCGAGCATGTACGAGTCCCGCGTAATGGATGGCCCGCGGCCACGAGTGGGAAGAGGACTGCGCCTGGCACGGCCAGCAACCTGCATGGATCGATGAGAGAGAAAGAGAGAGTGCGATGCGGGAGAGAGTGTATGGGGAAAAGAGAGCGAGCGCATCGCTCACGAGACCAGGGCAATAGGCTAGCAGCCTGGTCAAACATCATTCTGGTCACATGACCGCAATCATATTCGTCTTGGCAACGGGAGATGTGCAATAGAACATTCAATCACCAGCAAACCATACCCACCCCCCAAGCACACCCCTTAGCAATTCGAAAAACAGAGCTTGATTTCCTCTTGATGATGTTCAACGAACCATTAGTCTGTTACTAGTATTAAGTGAAACAAAACGCCTATCGTAATATTAGTGAAAGAATCTGCTCAAGGAGGTGGTGATGGTGGATGAAACAGGGGGTAGGGGTGACATTTCGAGGCGCCACGCCCAAAGCTTGCCCTTTACTAGACAACTAACTAATTAGATTTCAAGACAGTGGGGTTTGAGGTTGATGGATTTTAGAGAATATTAAAAGATCTTCTATTTTTAAAACAATCAATGATATATTAAAAAAAACTAAGTTTCAAAATTAACCCATTAAAATTTGAATTAATTTAGTTATGAAATCATTCCGATGATATTAAATTTAAAATAACAAATTAAGAAGATAAATTGCCAAACGAAATGAAAATATTTTTATGTAATGATATCACTTTGTTCGTTGAGATTAATTAAAGTAAGTTATAAAGTTTTATCAATTTTCATTTAAAAAGTATTAATATATAAGAATTCATCAATTTACAAGAATGAGATAATAAGCTGACTGGAATTCTTCACTTAATCATAATCTCGGTCTCGAATTAAGATTGTATTCAAACTCACTTGAGTAGTATCGATCGTTACGAAGTTATTTTCTTATTAGTTATTTATATTGATAGACGTCATTCCTAGGGTCATTACTTTTTTTGTATAATTAAACACTTTAGAAAAACAGTTAATAATTTAGTTTTGTTATATTCTAAAAAAAAAATGAAAGCTCTTAGTCAATTAAAACGCTTCAAAAATAAATATATATTTATATCTTGAATACAATATTTCCATTCAAATCTTAATGGATCAATCATAATAGACGCATTAATTTTTATTTTATATAGAAATCAGTTATTGAAATAAATCATTGAAGGGGAGAAACCAGCTTTCAGTTAAAGAAAGATTTAATTCATTTAAATTGTGTTGAATCAAATATAGGATTAAGTAAAAAAAAAAAAAGAAAAACGAAGAAAAATATTTTTTATTTGGAGTTTGTGGAGAGAGAGGGGTAGCTTGGGATTGTATTCCCCTAGTCTCAGTTGAAGAAAATGCATGCGACCAGATCACAAATACTTCGTCCCTAAGGGCTGGCAGGAAGGGCAAAAAGGCGTAAGCAACAGAAGTAGGAGTCACGGGCTTGATAAATATGTCTGAAAAGTCGGTCCTACGAGAACCAAAGAAATCGAGCTTTATTGCTCAGTGGCAAACAAATCAGGACCCAAGGGCTCGTCCTTTTTTATTGCAAAACATCGTTTAAGAGTCATCCATCCGTATCTATAACTTCTTTTCTTCAATGGTTGATACTCTAAGTTTCCATTAAAGGCAAGCAATACGTAGATTTATGATACGCTTCGAGCAAAAGATACCGGAGAAAATCATAGGCTGATTATCCAAAGAATAAAAAAAACGAATGATGCTGAATAGAGTAGGTTAGGAAGAAGATCGGGTCGAAATGAATCCCCTAATTTTAATATCTTTCATTTAGTTTTCTTTATAGAAGAGGACATAAAGCTTTATAAGATTTTTAACAGCCTCTCTAAAATTTAAAAATGCATTAGAATTATGAATTCTAGATGAGATAATTTTAATCTTTATACACCCTCTTTATTGGATTATTTGCAATATAAGTATTTTATTTCCAGCTATTAAAAAAGAGATATACCTATTTCTTTGAAATTGGATTTTTTTTTATCTTTAATATCTGTTTATATTAAAGTTATTTACTGAGAAAATAAAAGAATATTTGTAATAAAAAAAAATCACAAACTAATTGGATTTTTAAAAATTATCAATAATATAAACTTTTAACACAAAATGTGCAAATATTTTTCTATATAATGTAATTGTAATAATTATCACAAAAATAAAATAAAAATAAGTTGATCTGTGGCCAGGTCCGAACCGACCGACGCGACGGTTTGAAGTAAATTAATTTCCAGCTACAGAAACAATTTCAAATAATTTTAATATATCTATTAATGTAATAAAAAACAAATATGGATATAACATAAATATTTTTAATTTTATTTTATTTATAATATATATGCAAGACCAGGCTGTGACGTCATGAATGGCTGGATGACGTCATATAATTTTAAATCAAGAAAAAACTAATAAATATGATTTTTCTCGAGGATAAAACCAATACAAAGTGCATGATTCGTGGTGATATGTAAAAATATGTGAAATTTGGTGTGAAAACAATACCTCCCTTACTATCGTCGGTCGGTAAAAATGTTAGTATACTTTTAAAATTATACTATTTTATCTTAAATAGAAGAGAGTCAATATCATCAAATACATAATAATCATTATATAATAAATAATTTTAAAATTTTAAGAAAATTAAAAATTAAATATATTTTTTTAAAAACAGTTTTAATATAATTAAAAAAACCTATTAGAATTGCCATATTTCTATAGATTTTTGAAATGGTATTTTATATTTCTACATTAAACATTCAAAATTTTAATTCAATTCATATATCTTAAAATTTTGATTAAATTGATTATTTAAAAAGCTACCCACAAAATCCAAGCCCTAAACATGTTACGGATGTCTTCAGCATTTCACATTTTATACTTTCAAATATTGAGTGAAAGAGATAATTCTTTATAAAGATGACCTATATAAATATATCCATATATAATGTATATAAATATATTATTACCTATAATGTATATACTTATTTAAAAAGCAAAATATTGATTTTTTTTAAAAGAAAATTGTTTCTATATAATTACGGAAGGAGTTAAGATCCAAGACGCAACTTTCTTTTTAAGCATATTTTTAAGAGTATAATTGTATTCAAAAAGACAAAAGTTTGATTACATAATTTTAATCCAATAATGCTTCTATAAAAGTTCATTAGATACTAAACTGATAAAAGCTCGACCATAAAGAAGAATGGCTTAAATTTTTAATGCTAATTATAATTCACGGCTACTTATCTTTTTTAGTTTTATAATTTATTATAATACCTACAAAGAGATTACACTTGAAAAGTGGAGAAGTCTGGATGAGGCTGTTTTAGTCAACCGCAATACATCGAGGTCGGAGTTCATTTAAGTCATTGGTTAGCCTTTGGATCGATTGCTCTGTTCGACCAACATTCAATTTAATGGGTACATTTCACAGGGCATGTCGTAGCCCGCATGACACATGGGTAAAAATTAATTTAGCAGCATGTAAATGTTCTGGGTGACAAAAACAATTTAATTTCCCCGGCGCCACAGCACTAGACAGACAAATTCATGCCCAGGGCTGCTGCCCCTAGCGTAAAGATGCTTTTTCTGTGAATTTTGACTATGGAAAACAAGCAGAATCTCTCTACAGGGATAGTTTCTAGGGAATACAGGGACCTGCTGAAGATTCTAGAGCCCTTTCATGTAATTATCAGAAATCGGATAGTCTCTCGTGGGAGGCAACCCCAGAGAGGTAATCATATTCGTGGAATGAATCGACGGCGCCTCAACTGCTATTCTAGCATGACTTATGCTTATAAAGAGAATAGCCTATGGCAATGGGTCAGTCATCCCAATTAATTTTATTAGCTCAGCTCTAGTACCTCATTTCCGTTTTTTCGTTTGAAATCGAATCATGAAAACATATTTCATCAAACAATTGCTCTTTGTGAGTGGTTAATGATAAAGAAAAAAAATAGAATTATGTGTGGAATGATACCTAGTAGTAGGAACTTTCTTGTTTAAATGTTTTTAATCAATACAAATGAAAACTTATTTAAAGAAAACAATATCGACTCAAAATAAAATTATCGTATTTCTTAAATAAATATTTTTAATGAATTTTTTAAGAGAATTATAAACCTAGTTGAAATAATACATAAAAAGGACGGTTAATTTTATTTGTCTAGGTCAATTATCAGTTGAGTTAAATTTAATTAATTGGTTTCAATTATCCGATATACTATTTTCATGATTATAATCAATTTATTATATTCTTTGTATATTGTTTGGTTGAATAAGTTTATTTTTACCGACCAAGGAAAGTATTGTTTTCACACCAAATTTCACATGTGGAGATTTTTACATATGTCCACGAATCATGCATTTTCTTAACAGAAAAAAAGTATTTTTAGCATGTCTGTCCGTCCGTCCGTCCGTATAGATGTGTACAGCCTGAAAGGCCCAACGGATTTTGATGAAATTTGGTATATTTACTTAATGCATCAGTATGATGAATTGATCAACTTTCCGGAAACCGGAAGTGGTAGTATTAGCGATCGACGATAGGAAGGGAAGGGTTATTTTCACACCAAATTTCACATGAGGAGATTTTTTACATATCACCACGAATCATGCACTTTGTATTGGTTTTATTCTCGAGAAAAATCATCTTTATTAGTTTTTTTCTTAATTTAAAATTATATGACGTCATCCAGCCATTTATGGCGTCACAACCTTGTCTCTTACATATATATTATAAATAAAATAAAATTAAAACTATTTATGTTATATCCATATCTGTTTTTTATTACATTAATAGATATATTAAAATTATTTGAAATTGTTTCTGTAGCTGGAAATTAATTTACTTCAAACCGTCGGTCGGTTCGGACCTGGCCACAGGTCAACTTATTTAAATTAATTTTCTATAGAGACAATAATAGTTAATAAAATAAGCTAAAAACGAAAAATTTGTCAAAATTCATTTAATTAATTTAATTTTTTTCTTCTACGAAACGTGCTTTTGTTAAATCTCAAAATAGAAAGTTTCGTTTGTGGCTAAATCTGTCATTGAATCCAACAATAGGAATTTGCTGAGTTGGATAGGTCGTGGGGGAAGAGGTATGGAAGGGGGAGGGGCTTTTTAATCCCTGGTCTGCTTAGACTTTTAGTTGAAAGTTTTAGTCAAGCCCAATTGCATAGTCATGTTCAGGTTCTAGTCGAATAGATTCATTCTAGAGTAGTTTCGAGTTTCCACAAATAACTATTAAAGAGGACTTCATTTAGACTTAAAACGGAGAGCATTTTGATTAAAGGATATAATGAAAAAATTACTCATTTGTTGTATGATAAATTAATGTATAGTAGGTACATTATCTATATATGTAGATATTGGAAAATAATTTAACTATTAATATTATAATAGGATTAGAGTTTGTAATTTAAATAAGTATTTTAAACTAAATTATCTTTCAATATTTGTTGATTTTATAAACAAAATTATATAGAATAATATAATAACCAAATATAATTAACCGTATATTTTCATATAAAATCTGACCGTATCTCTTATAAATTTAATTTTCATGTGATTTTAATCGTAGTAAAATTTTAAAGCATTAATTAAATAATACTATATAAAATTTATGAATATTTTTTATTAATTTACAATACTATACAATATTACTAATATAAATTTAATAATATTATATTTTCTAACCCTAAATTTCTATTTACTGCTTTATTATTATTCATTATGCATATGGATAATGAAGTTAAATTATTTACGATTTAGTTAAAAACAAGAGGAAGGTAGAATACGAGCGTCAATAGATAAAAGTTAACAGGAAAGTGTAGAATTCTAGTCTGGGGTAGTACATAAATAGACAAGATTTTTAATCTTAACTTATTCTCTAGTTAAAATAATAAAAGCAATTCGAGTTTATTCTAATTTGCGATTAAGTCCAAAGAAATATTTTTAGGGTAAACATTAGTAAGGGGAACATTAGCGATAAAGGAAGAAGCGAGGAATGAAGAGACGGTTTTCTGACACAATTAGGGAAATTTCCCACACTCTGCTTGTGACAGCCTTTGAGGGGTGGAATGGATATTAAAATCCCTGGGAGACCTTGGAGACAGATGACACCAGTCACCGGGCATAAATTAAGACGCGTGCTCCTAACGCTAACGCCAGGGGTCGCATTTTAACAAAATGCCCCGCTCTTTTATTAATATAAGGAGAGCTGGTTCGAGCCCCAGAGCGTTTTGATAAATGAAGGTGCCGACCAGAGATAGAGCTGACTTCACGGAATGCTAGTGGCCAGGATGGATCATTTCCTAAAGTTCACCGTTTTCCTCTTTTACTATAACTCTTGCTAATACATAGTCCTATATATTTATATAAACTTCAGAATATACGGTTTCCTTTTTGAAAATTTGAAAAATATTACAAGTAAAAATAACTATGATATCATTATTAAAATTCTTGTTTTATATAAATTTACTTTTACTTATATGTTTTTGTGAACTAAAAAGTGAAAATAAAAAAAAAAATGAAAATAATAATTTACTAATAAATTGATTGATATTGATATTTGTTTTTTTATGTAAAAACATTTGTATATATTACATTATAGTGTAAAATATTTAAAAGTGGCTAAATAAATTATTTATCAATATTAATTCTTTCTTTGCTGTATTAAATAATGAAATTGTAGAGAAGTGAATATTATAAAGATCAGACCAACCGTTTTGAATGATTAACAAAACAAATTCACTAAAAACATTTATTTCTATATTATTTTTTGACCAAATTGAATTCTATGTACATTACTACAAGATATTTTTGTTTGGTTCTTAAATACTCATTTCATTAAAATACATTAATTATTAACAAAGATAGAAACATTTACATAAATAATTATTCGATTTTTATTTGAGTTTATAGTATTTTAAACTAAATATTCATTTTTCAAATATTTATTTTAATTAATGAGTATCTATTCTACCTTACAATGAATTTAAAAAATAATTTTTGCATTATATTATATCTAAAATTGCATTTACTTTAAAGTTTCAGACGGTGAGATTAAATATCATAATATGAGATCTCTAAATTTGTTATCGTGGCGTAATATTTGTCCAAGATGCTTCAAATCCATTTGTATGCAAAAATTCAGATCCATTTGCACGACCATGATTTATTATACTGGGGTGTACGATTTGGAGATCGTTCATTCTTGTCAGCGATTGAGTGAAAACGGGTTAAGATGGTAGTGCCAAGAAGGGGTGAATTCCCACTCCTTCTTCTCAATCTCATACCGGTAGTAGAAAGGCTAATGCTTATCAACTTTCTCCAAAACTCCACCAGGAAATAAGACGTGCTTAAGGGTAGACCAAGTTCTCCACTTTACAATGGGACAAGTTTGTTTCTTTACTAGAATCCATCGTTGTTTCTAATGTTAGCTTATAAGCATGCTATAACCATTAATCTACTGATAGATTTCCAACATAGATAACTTTTTCTCTCTTTATTGAATCTAATTATATTGATTTCAAAAAAAAAAAAACTTAAAAAATGTATCATTTATCACTGATATTCTTCCATAGGCTTCATACATTATTCTATCATTGATTATATGTTGAAATGAAGTTGAATTATATATGTATATATATATATATATAAGATTTATTATCTCGTTAAGAGTAATATTATAAACTTTTCTATTATCTCTAGTAATTTAAATAGTCGAAATTGTAAATAGGATGGCCTAAATTAGATTTCCATGCATTGATTTATACATGAGTTTTCATGAAACACATATTCATTATCTAGAATAAATAAGGGTTGTTCGAGGGCAAATATTGTACAAATATTAACATGGCGCAAACAGTTTTTGTGCCGTTCGCAAACTTTTCAACTGTCCCCTTGGTCCAGATGTCCCATGCCATCGCAAAGAGGCTTTAATTAAGAATTTCATTCATCACGCAATTTGTATTAAACACTAGCTATATTTTAATTAAAATCATGTACAAAAACAAAATTGCAATCAAACTTGGACCGAGGCAACAGATAAAAAGTTAGTTCAATTTTTTTCCCATATCGTATTAGTATATTTAATATTAGTTGCACTCGAAATTAAAGAATTAAAAGTTTGGTTTACTGGGTTCAAAAGGGATTTGAGTTGAGATCTTTGTTAAGAGCAGATGGAAAACCGCCTGTAATAGACCGACGTATGAAAGATAAGGTATAATATAAGGAAGGCAAGTGACGCGCCTATTGTATTCTGTCCGATGGAGAGTGCATCTGCTGACTCAGACAAAAGTTCTTGAACTGATTTCAAGGTACATTATTGTTTGGAAAGAATTCGAGGAGATAAATACCCTAAAAATTCTTCAATTAACTTCTAGAAATGTTTATATATATTCAAAGATGAAAGTATTATTGAAATGAAATTTAATTTTAATAAACAATAAGTAAATTATATTTTTCTTCAGTTTATTTTTTAAATAAACAAGAGAGATAGCATCAGACTACTTTCATTTACAAAATCTGATTTTATTATCAGGAAATATCTAAATTTATACAAAGGTTAATTAAGTAGAATTAATTAATATTTATCATATTTTTTTCTCAAATATAATTTTTATAATTTTATATAATAATAATAATTTTTATAATATCAATATTTGTTTGTGAGAAATTAGATAAATATTTTTTGAATTGTTTAAGCAAGTATCTGTCGACAGGTATTCAACCCAAGTGTAGCCTCGAGGTGAGAGCAGGCAAATGCGCCCTAATAGGATGGTACATGGATGGTTGCGAACCGTATAAGGGTATTAAATCAAAGCCTCTCTACATGAGAGGAAATAAGAGGAATGAGAAGTATCTTACTCAAAAGCACCCCGGAAGACCGAATGGTATACAACGACAAGATTGATGGAATATTATGTCAGGGAGAAATGAGAGTGGGGGAAGAAGGGAATGGAAGGGAGAAATTCATCACCTCTAAGGACAGAATTAATTCCACCATATTGGAAATTGGATTTATTAAAATGAATAAAAAAAATATATATATATTATGCCCTTGAATATATGAGAGGGAAAACGAAAATAAATATAATTTGAATTTTTAAATGAAATAATTTATAAAAAAGCAAATCAATCAAATATCAGGTTATACATTTTTAACATCTATCAAATAACTTTTGATACTATATAATAATTGATACTATATAAATTTTTAAAAATATAAAATGAAAGGAATCCAATTAATTAATATACATAGTTACTTGTATATAAATTTGTTGTATAAACTAGAAAAATGATGAGAAAATAACTTTTTCCAATAAAGAAAAAAAAATAATACGAGGGCAATTCACAAATTAGGTTACGTTTTGGAATTGAGACAAAAATAGTACAGGAAAATGTTTTATATTATATACATTTAAAAGAACAACTAAAATACTATTTTTCTACATAATCGCCAAAAAAGTTGAGACATTTATCGTAGCGATGAACGAGCTTCGAAATTCCTTCCTCATAGAAATCCGCCGCCTGAGTGTTGAGTCAACACACATTCTCCCAAAAAAACACGAAAGTGTTTTGCAACGTTGTCTGCCAGGAAGTTGAAGTCAAAAGTATTCTGGGACAGAAAAGGTGTGATTCTTGTCGATTTTCTGGAACGTGGTGCAACAATAAACTCTGATGGGTATTGTCAAACATTGCGAAACCAAAGAAGGGCAATTCAAAACAAGCGAAGAGGAAAACTCCAAAGTGTTGTTTTTGCGCGACCTCACACGTCAAATGTCACACAGAATCTCCTTCAGACCTTCAAGTGGGAGGTTTTCCTTCAACACTCAGGCGGCGGATTTCTATGAGGAAGGAATTTTGAAGCTCGTTCATCGCTTCGATAAATGTCTCAACTTTTTTGGCGATTATGTAGAAAAATAGTATTTTAGTTGCTCGTTCAAATGTATAATAAAAAACATTTTCTTGTACTAGTTTTGTCTTAATTCCAAAACGTAACTTACTTTGTGAATTACCCTCGTATATCATATAATTTCATTTAATTTATTTGTAATTTGAATAAATACAATTATATGAATATTAAATTAAAAGAGCTTTGAAAATTAAGAAAATATATATAAAAATGGCATGAGCAATATTCATATTTTCCAAATTTTTTTTTACTAATTATTATGTTTTATTATATGATACGTGATTTATTTTACTTATATATTATTGCCTTGAAAATTTTCTACTGAAGTTCATTTTATTTAATAAATCTAGTTCTAGTGGAATAAAAAAAATACAAAAATGATACATTCAATTTGTAATATTTTAAATTTCATTTCTAAATTAATTGTTCTTTTAGTTATTTTTGAATTATTAATATTATTATCTGATGGACTATGGTTGACTCTTCGGGAGGGGGGGGCAGACTGCTTGAGAAAAGGGAGCTATCTCAATTGGTCCATGTAGCAAACAACCCTCCACTTGAGGCATCTTGTTAGCTGGTGCTATTTTAGCTTGGGTTACCTTGAGAGTCAATCCACGCATCCCTCTAAAGACACGAGAGCGAATCTTATCATTTTAATTACTCTTCCACGATGTTTTCTCAAGTATTTAGAAAAGTAATTTAGAAAAGCAAGCGATCTGATAAGTGTAAACAAATGATGATAGAAACACCCTAATACCCTAATAGATATTAACTCCCCAAACTGTAAACTACTTGGATAATAATTATTAAGCAAATATAATTTAAATTTAAATTATGTACTTCTTTTATTTAGTTATTTAAATTTTAAATATTTATACAAAATGATTGATGCTTCTTTTTTTTAAATTTTCAAAATAAATTCCTAGAAGAATGCTCCATGACAATTACGAGATAAACTATAATATATAATTAAATTATTTCTTAAAATTCTAAAAATGAGTAGAATTAACAATTGTATTGTCAATGTATTTGTGTGAGGGTAGAAGTGGAAATCTCTTTGGAAGCTGTAAGGAAGGTGGGGTTCAACTGATGAGAAACCTTGATAACTTGTTGTAAATTGATAAATTTAAATAAGACACCAATTATATTTTTGTAGATATTGTCTAAATACTGAAAAAAAACCAGGAGAAAAGAATGAAATGATAAAGTGTTAGTAGAAAATTAGTTAAAACAAGCACACGAGTTTTTGTCAAACCTTACCACTTTATAAAAAAAAGTCCACCTCGAGTCTTTTTTATGTTTGGCTTTCTTTTGATATTTTTATTTAACTTTCTTTCTTAAAAAAAAAATTCACTTGGCATTCAAAAAAGTAAATTCATTCTGAATTTAGTAAGAAATGTCTTAAGATAAAAGCATTTATCAAATTTCTAAGTAAACTTTATTTTAATCCCTGTTCTAAGGAGACCTCGAAAGATAACTAGATAAGAATAATAGCATGATAGCCCCAAGGGACTTGGGGGACGGGTCTCTGCCTGGAGGCGGTTCGATGTTTTCAACACAATTTCATCCGGGGTTGAAACAAAAGAGATATGAAAAAGAATTTTCAAGCTAACTTCCTACCCAAACAAGTTTTCATTAAACCAAGTTCCTTGCCATTAATAAAAATATTTCATAATCAAATGTAATTAAAAAAAATAATCAATGACTTGTTTTTTTTTGTTTTTTTTTATTATTAATTGAGAATTTTATTATTAAAGATTACGAACATTCTTGCAAACTATCAATTTCAGCTAATTATTATTGTTCAATAATATTGTTCAATAATTTATCTAAAATTTAATTATTATTTTATTGAATTGACATGATCATGATTATTTATAAATACAAATATTAATTTTTCATTTTTACTTACAAATTCATTTTCATGAAATTAAAATGGATGTTTTATATTAATAATTTATATGGTTCATATTTCATAGTGTAATTCATGAACAAAATAATTCACATAGTAAAATGTAATACAATATTACATTAAAATATTATATATTATTTAATTTATCCATATCAAAATTGTATTTAAAATTATTATTAATGTTATTAAAGAAGAGAAGTTGAATATTGAATTTTCTTCCCCGACATGTGCAGAAGTGTCTAAATCAGCTGGCATGTTGTTGTAACGAGAGAAATTCATGACAGCGGACGACAGTGCAAATTACTAGTAATTTGTCATGCGTGTTGTGCTGGGCTTTCTCCTCGTGTTTGCATATTGCATGCCAAAGGTCAACAATGTTGGTATAAACAAGCAAGCGGAAAGGGCTTCGCCCCTTGGATCTCCCACCCAGGGGAGCAAACGTGTGCGAGCATTAATGTATTGTCTATTATGTGCGGTTATTATTTGAATATGGACTTCTAAGAGACATTGTCAGTCAAACCAGACCAGGATCCAGCAATTAGATATGGTAAGCAACCTCATGAGTTCATAAGCATTCATTGAAGAATTTGAGAGCAAAGGAAAATTCTACCAGCATCCCCAAGAATTTTTTGAATTTATTTTTTTAAATATAAGGTTGGTATAATATCACTCTTGTACGATAATTTAATTAATCTGCCAATCCATTTGTTTATAACTATCTGTTTCTAGTTTTCAATTAAATATATAAATAGCTACATATATAGTAGAAGCCTATATTATTGTAGATTCATGTTTTCATATTAAATACACGTTTGTGATCCCCTGTGCCCTATAAGTATAGTTTCACATATTGCTATGTTTCCGTTCGTATGCATTTTACGAGATAAAAAATATTTTAAGCTTGTAATTTTTTATTTAAAATAGTACTATCTAAGGCAGTGTTTTATAAACTGTAGGTCGTGACCCCCCAGGGTTCCCTTGAGAGTAGATATTACAAGAGGATGGCAAACACGTAAAAACTAATTTCATACGATCATAAATCATTTATTTAATTTATTAATTATTATTGTTTTAGATTTAGGTTTGATGATCATCAACTAAAGTCATTAAGGAAATATAAATGATTTATTAAAGGAATCCAATTGAAAAAAAAAATATTTATAGATTTGTTATAAATTTATTTTACAGAAATGAAATTATAATTTGAATTTAATTTTAAAGTTAATGTTTGAAAAAAATTAATATGGTATATTATACAAATTATTTAATATACTCTACCAGGCCTGGCCAACCCAAATGGGCCTCTTTGATTAGGAGCAATGCTACAGGGGCCGCATTTTATGGAAACGAATCTAAACTTTACAATGTATTAAAAAAAACTTTTAATACTTTCTTGATGCTTAATGTTTAATGTTTTTATTTATTATTTTTCGGCTACTTTTTTTTAAATAAAAATAATAATAACAATTTAAAATAAAAAAATATATTCTCTATTAATTACTATTATTTTCTAACTTTTTTCTTCCTATTTATGGAATCAAATATGTCCTAGAATTAAAAATTCTAGGACATATTTTAAATAAAAAAATGAATTAATTATAATTATTTCAATTATATTCTCTGTTTTTGAATATACAGACGAGAAATGAAAGTTACAAAATAAATATAAAGTTAACTGACGGGCCGCACAATTTTTCACGGTGGGCCGCGGGTTGGCCAGGCCTGTACTATGCTAATATTTAAATAATTTTTTTAAGAATTATGTCTATGATAGCTCCATCTCAACCCCTTTAGTCGCTTGAAATATTGTATTATTCTATTATCTTTGGCTAACACGAAAAGAAATTAGTATTTACAATAATTCTACAAGGAAGAATATATATTTTGTTAGTTCAAAATTATGTTATTAGTTAATCATAATATAACGGTAATATATCATAAAAACGGAAAATTTCTAGTTAAGTTTTCAATTAATAAGATAATTTAAAAATTCTTTATACATATTAAGAGTATCTATACTTTATTTGAACTTGTCTTTGTGTTCAGAAAATTGTTTATAAAACTCATCTCTTTGCCAGAGTCCTGTTATCCGATCTCTTATGTTTCCAAAATTTATTTATACGACGTCATAACATTTAGTATAAAACATAGTCTTTAAGATATTGTTTAATGTATTATAGACACGTTATCTATATTATATATACATATAGGTACTAGATTATATATGTAAAAATATATTTATTTTATTTACATTATGTAAATTGAGTTGTCTTCATAGGAGCAGAATCGAAGAAATTCCATATACTTTATTATTTTGGGGATGTGTTTTTTAAAATGAAATATTAAATCGATCCCTAAGAAAAACAACCTATTCTTCTTTCGGATGTAATTGGAAAATTCTTAAAATTTATTATCTCCGGATATAGATTTTTCTTTACTTTCTTTGCATTTGCTTCTTTGAAAAATTTAATGCCAAATTTATATTTTTTTTTTATTTCTTTTGCTTTCTAAATATAATTTCATATCCGGATAAGATAAATAAAGAAAAATAAAAAGATAGTGCTTCTCCCTCATTTATAGTTAAACAATATTTATAGCATTTTCAAAAAGAGAAAAAGGGAGTATACTATCTATATATAATAAACTTAGGTATAAATGTGAAATATGGGTTAGAAAAATATAAATAAGTTGTTTTCAAGCCATGAGATTCAATCTTTGATTTACAGTACATATTGTTAAAAATAAAGATATTTTGAATCTTTTAAGTATAATTAATCTATGATGACAATTATGTGAAGATGAAAAGTATGTGTAGTAAAAGTATTAAATATTTTTTATTTATGTCTTCCAAATGATAATAAAATTTGAAGAAAGGTGAAATTGATCGAGTAAATCAGATTCTAACCGCCCGATATATTTTGCTTCTCTGAAATCGTAATTCAATTGATCTGCTTCATCTCCTTTTATTTTTCCGGTCAGTTTTTCTCCCTGGTCTTTCCAGGATGGACATCGTGCCGGGATTCAGGAGCAGAATTGAATGTCGGACGTTTAATTTTTCCCCGCGATCGGACCAAAGTAGCGTCGGGTCAGAGGTTCAACCCTGCCAACCAACAATCTCCACCCCATGCCACTCTTTGACCAGAATTGATGAAATGAGATGGGATAGTGGGTGGAGAGAGAAGGTCTCTACTCTCGTGTCTCGAGACTCGCACAAAGAATGGAATAGGGGTTGGGGGATGTCGATTGTCTGCCCGCTTTTCGGGCCAATCGTAGGGTGGTTGTCGGGTCGTAAATCTCTCTTCGGTCGGTGCGATGGTCTGACGTCGAGAGTGCCACTCGTATTCCTAAGGGCTGCCTGCCTTCGCCTGCACGAATATTCACCAAATATTTTATTCTCCTGTTATACATTCGAACTTTTCCTGATGACATAAGCCCAAAAAAGAATTCACCACTCTTTCGAATATCGAATCAACTTATTGGTGAAAAAGGGTGTGAATTCAAATGGAAAAAGAGAAAGAATAAAATAAATTTATATTGTTAATTAAACAAAGAATTGAAAAGAGTTAATTGCTACGCAATATGGACATACATTTGACATTTAATTTATGAAAATAAGGTTATAATTTCATAATATAAGAAAATTATACATTTTTTAAAGAAATATAATGAAATTTTAAAAGTAAATCCATCATTTTCATCCCAAATAAATAATTTTCATTTAAATTCTTTAAAATCTACTCCACTGTGCCTGGCCACAGCTTATTTTTATTATCTCGCCAGAGATTGTATTGCGATCACGAAAATTCTCGATGTCGAGATTTTGATGGTTTTATACGCCATTTTCACTAAGGTTGAGAAAAATGTCTGTGTGGGTATGTGTGTGTGTATGTAGACAAGATTACGCAAAAAACGGTCATGAAATTTGGTACTCGGGCATTATTCAAAATTCGTAGTTTTCTATCATTTATTGAGAAATGAAGCTCTTTCGGAAGAGGGTCATAACCTACCACGTTTTCATTTTTTTCCTCTAAACTGACCTTAAAAATAAACATATATGTTTGTTAGTTTTTCACATGATTAAAAATTGTATAAAACTGCTTTAGCTTGATTGAATCGCTGAAAGTACCGGAATTAATTTTTTAACACATTGACTGGCAATCACGCGCCAGCACGTGACGTGGTACCATCAACAAAGAGCCAAACACGCCCTGGTTTAATAAATATAATTTATTAATTTAAATTTATAATTTATAATTAAATAAATTTAATTTAAATATAACATATGTTATTTAATCCAATTCAAATTGCGAGATAGTCGAGTGGAGACATTCCAGATTTTTTTATTTACAGGTCATTTAATTGAAAATTAACGGTTAATTTTATAAAGGAAGAGTGAAAAAAGGTGAATTATTTCTTCAATAAAATATTAATTTAGTTTAAACAAAATAGCTTTCAGAGCCTTATAATTTATTTTTCTTATATATATATATATATATTATAATATAATCTTATAAAAAAATATAGTTATTCTCGAATTGTTTGAAAAGAATATAGCTAGTACAATAGTATATTCTCTTTAATGTCAATATCATCTTTTGATTAGCTCTTCTCATTTTGTCTTTAATTAGATACACTTTCCCTTTTAATTTTATTTTTATATCTTCCACCCAGTTACTGTGCATAGCTATCTTTTTAGCCCCTTATGCTACAATACATTTATTTTACGATCTCCATAAAAAGAATAAATATATTATTTTGTCACCTCCTTTATTTAAATTTAAGTTAATTGTCGGTAGATGAATTTGCATATTTCATACCTAAATATAAAATTTTAGACTTTTATTTAATAACTAGAGATGAATTCTCGGACTTTGCATTTTAATATTCGTTATTAAGAAAAAATCTTTTGAAATAAATTAAGATAAGAATTGAACGAAATAAGAATACTTAACATAGACATATATTCTAATCTAACGTGTTCATTTATTTAACATTTTGACATTTATTCTATTAAAAAGAATCGAACTGTATTCATAAATCTCTCCCCTCTGTTTATAAAAGACACAGCTCTTTCTTTTTACTTTTGTTGATGAATCATTTTATATGCAGACATTTCCAAGGTTTTTAGATAAATCATCATTCAAACTTTATTGAATTATTGATAGAAACATTTTCAAGAATAAAAGAAAGAACTGGAAATGGCCTGGCGGACGAGGACAAGATCGTCTCGAAATAACTTCTTCAATATGAACGAAATATCATATTCGTCTTTATTAGACATGTTAAAGCGCCATTTGGACTTTGTGAAAAAAAAACGAAAGATAATATATAATATTAAGCGCATTGATTTGCATGATAAGTTTCTGTTTCTTCTTGGTTGAATTTTTTAATCTTCAAAATTGTTGACTCGCTCTTTTTCTTGAAATCTTTTTTGTCATTTGTTCTTTTAAAATCGTTTAATCTCTTATCAATAACACCATTTGACAAGTACCTCTGTTACTCATAATTCACATCAAATACAATTGGCGAAATTCCTTATAAAATTTAGTAAAATGATTATTATTTTAATTTACTATTTATTTAAAAATCTTTTTTTTTTAAGTGACATTTAAAGTCAGTGGCGTACCTAGAACTTTTGCCGCCCGGGGTGATCTCCAGTTTGCCGCCCTTTCTATTATAAGTCAATCAAATAGTGGTTTTTATAAATTAATACACATAAATAAATTATTAATTTATTTAATCAATATTAATTAATACACAGAGTAAATTTTTTTACACATATTTGAATGCACTCGTAAACATATTTTTATAATATTTACTCTTCTAGCTTTCATACTAGAAAAATCGTGTATAATGCTCCCAAAATTTATATTATTTGTAATTTCTTGTTCTATTGACAATATTGCAAGATTTTGTAGTCTTAATTGACTCATTGTAGAACGAAGATAATTTTGCCGAACAAAATCTTAAAGATGCGTTTACGAATTCAACGAATTTTAATGAATACAATAAAATAAAATTATTATCCTGTTCTTGGAATTAGAATTCAAAATTTACACTAAAATGCATTTATATACACCGAGGAATAATATTCGAAATCATATAGTTGATCATAATTTATATAAATCAAATAGTAAAGTTATAATAATCATAATAATCATTTATTATTCAAGAAAGAAAAAAAATAAATATGAAATGAATAAGTTGCTTTTTACAACTATAACTAAATATAAAAAGTGCCGCCCCAAGATAAGTGCCGCCCGGTGCGGACCGCACCCACCGCCCCCCCTTAGGTACGCCACTGTTTAAAGTTGTAATTATTCGTGAAATATCCAATATAAAATATTATAATAATTTTACTTGTAAATAATATCTTTCAAGAAAATATTTCTAGTTTGTATTGATTTATTATAAAATAGATTTGATAAAACTTCCAATCACTGAAAGTATAAAAATTTCTACTTTGTATTCTTCTGTGATAGGTCATTAAAGATTTCGTGACCTCATTAAATTGGTAGCCTCGAGTTCTGATTTAAAAAATAAATTCTAACTTTACTTGGAATCAGAAATGAAAAGAAGTATTACTTTGCAGGAAGCCTACGAAGCAGGGCGAAGGAAATGAAGAGAAAGTCGACGAGGAGAAGAAAGAAAGAAAACAAAAGAGGATGAAAGAGTATTTTTTTTTTTGTTTTTTGTTTTATTACTAGCGATAAAAATATGAAATAGCGTTGGAGTGATTTCGATGCAAATAGAGATGATGTCGAATGATGCAGCTGGGAAAGATAGCTGGCAGTATTTGGGAATGACGAAAACGAGATTGAGTTGGGAGGCGCGTGCAGATTTCAAAAACCATTCAAGTTATCAAAAAAAAAAAAAAAAAAAAAAAAACTACAACAAAACAACGGAAGTAGCTCAAAATTTCTACTGCTTTTTTTGGTTTTAATAAAGGTTACTTAGCAATATTGAATAAAAATATGTATAGTAGAGATGTAAAAGTATAGGTACATTTATTACGGACCGACGATAGGAAGGGAAGGTATTGTTTTCACACCAAATTTCACATGTGGAGTTTTTTTTACATATCTTTACGATTCATTTTATTAACAGAAAAAAGTATTTTTTGCATGATGTCTGTCCGTCCGTTCGTTGTATGTCCGTATAGACGTGTATAGCTTGAACGGATTTTGATAAAATTGGGTAGATTTACTTAATGCAGCAGTAGCATGAATTCATCTACTATCGAAAGTGGTAATTCACAAATTAATTTTATATTCATTGTTGGAAATTTTTCACTTAAAATATAGTAGTAATTAATAATTGAGTAATTAAACTAAAAATAAAAACCAAGATAATATAATATAGTCATTTTAATTCAAGTTTTAAAAATATTGTTTTTTTTATACTTTATATATATATATATTATCAGATTTATCAGGGATATAATCACGTATTTTTGTGAGATTGTTTTCTCGACGTTTCGGCACCCATTTTGGCGCCATTTTCAAGAGATTATTTAGGTGGGAATATTTTTGGGATTCTGGGTCTTAGTCTGTGTGACCAAGGGTTAATATCGGGATTTTGGGATGATAGGTTGGCCTCGGACTGTTGTCCAGTGCGGACGTGTGCCGGTCTCAGGATTGCCCAGGATTCTTCGGAGCTCTACAGCAACGCAGTGAGTACAAAACCACCCAACCTATCAACCCAAAATCCCGATATTAACCCTTGGTCACACAGACTAAGACCCAGAATCCCAAAAATATTCCCACCTAAATAATCTCTTGAAAATGGCGCCAAAATGGGTGCCGAAACGTCGAGAAAACAATCTCACAAAAATACGTGATTATATCCCTGATAAATCTGATAATAATAATAACAATAACATTCACGGAAACCTAAACCAACATATATATATATATATATATATATAAATAATGTGTTTGGTTTTATGCCTGGTTACAGCTCATTTTTTTTTATTTTATAGAACCTCATCAAGCCTATTAAGGAAGCCTGTATTTACTTTTCCTAATTTTCATCATTATTTTATCAATTGATTTTTGAAAGTGTCTTTTGATCTTTCATTAGTGGAGTATTACGTGTTTATACGTATATTCCTAAAATTTTTAGTTATTTTTTTTAAGAAAAAAGATAATTTATTTCATTTCACTATAAATTTATTTATTATAATAAAAGTGCATATAATATTAATTTTAAATTTAATTATTTTTGACAAAAAAAAATCTAAAATTTAAAAAGTAGTTTATAAATTAAAAAAAAAAATAATTTTACAATTTTAATTAATCTTTTTCAATTCATATTTATTGAAAGTTAAAAAATCATTATATATTACAGTTTTTTCATTGGGTTGAATTTCCTAAACATAAATTCTTTTTAAATTTTAAAAAAAGACTAATCTAAGTGAAACTAAAGTATTATTTTGTGACTTGAATGAAAAGCTTCTCCAACGATTGTAATGTCGTATTGAAGGGGTTAACCTCCATGGACACTATCAGCGGAATCACGTCAGATCGACTCGGATCGAAGAGACAAGAGTCAACGCGTTATCAAGGTTTCTCATCAGTTGAACCCCACCTTCCTTACAGCTTCCAAAAAGATTTCCACTTCTACCCTCACACAAATACATATGTAGAAATCGGATTGAACCATTGATTCACTCAATTGAAGATACGAGCCAATGATATTGTCAGAGGGAGTGGCGGAAAGGGCCAAATCCCATGAAGGGCGAAAGTCGGAATTAGTCCTTACCAATTTCGTTAAATCTTATATCCTTTTTCTTAATACATATTGCACAGGGATAATGAAATTCTGACAAAAAAATTCAACTCGGTTTTTAGCTCGTTATTTAACTTTAATTAAAAAAAAAAGTTAAATCATTTAAAAAAAGGAAATAAGAAGGATTTGTATATAGAATATTGGAATATCTCTCTGTCTCTGTTTTTTTTTATTCAAAAAAAGATAGATTTAGTTCATAAACGAGATGAAAAATAAAATTCTGAGAATGATTCTTTGAAATTAGAACATTAATACTATATATTTAAGTTATACTTAATTAATTTTTATTTTTAATTTGAATATTTTTATAGTTGTTGTATATATAATGTTGGTTGTAAATAAATTCATTTTTGAGTATCTTTTTCTTAATGAAAAGGCATATGTATGATAGACATATACATATATATATGATTATTAATGTAAATTGTTTGTAATATATTTTATAATAACCCATTATCGACTATGAATACATCCCTCAAATATTATTATAGCAAATCATCGAAAATATCAATTATCTTTTCATATGAAGCTAGAATAAAAACATTTTTTTATTCTATTAAAAATTTATTATTTTATGTGAATGAGAGATCTTTTGATGTTTAGTACTTTTAAAATTTTTGGATATTTAATATTATAATTAACATTTTAAATAATATTAATTATAAAATTATTCCAATGACAGAATTTTTTTTTTAATTAAACATTTTAACCCCTTTTGTATCTGTGTTTAGATTTAAAAAATGTGATAATTAAATTTTAATTTATATTAATAATTTATTCTTTTGTTATTAAAATAATTTTATATGATTTGTATTGATTTGAGATTATATTCTCTTTACTATCATATGTCGTAAACGATGCTGTCGCACTAGTTTATTTATTTATTTTTTTTTTTTATTTGAAATCATTTAAAATTATAAAATCTAAGTGAATCCAATTATTATTTTATTAGAAAATATTGCAATCGGACAAGGTCGTTAAATTTTATTGAATTTTTTTACTAAATATTTTTAAGTAAGTGAATTTAATAAAACCACAAGCCATTCTCTTATATAAATTTAATATTATTATTATTTTTTTATTAAGACAAAAACAAATACATATATAAAATAAAAGTGATTTGATCTAAACCATAGGTTCTTAAACTTATGTACTCCACGGACCCCCACTTGAAAAAATTTTTTTTGACGGACCCCCATCACAACTTTAGGTACTTTACGTCATTTTATTAATTAATTTCTGGCTTACGATCTCATAAGGACAAGGATATATGATGAATATTTCTAACAGTGATTGGTGAATAACGATTTTTTTGCATATTGTAGAACACATTTTATTAGAAATTATAATATTGAAGAAAGAAAATACAAACATTGTCATAGCAACAAATCTCACAAATTATAATGGGTACTTACATTAAATTCATATAAATATTTTATAATTTTTTTCAGAAAATATTAAATAAGAAATATTTTAAAAAATAACTGCATCTATCTCATTAAATATAACTTACATATTTAATGAGATGTATGCAGTTGTTTTCTTGAAACAAGAATCTCAATATCTGGCTTAATATTGGAAACTTTTAATCTAAGATCCGGCTCTACATTTAATTTGTTTCTATATTTAGACTTAATATAAAATAGTACCGAAAAAGCTTGTTCGCATAAATATGTTGTGCAGAATGGAATCAAGTGTTGAAGTGCTTTATTTGCAAGCGCAGGATAATCTGACCTGAGAAGTAACCAAAAGTTGCTCAATTCAGTTTTGTTAAATTTTAGTTTATAAGTTGTATCACATGATAATTCCACGAGAATATCTTGTTCAGGTGCAGATAAATGTTTAGTATTTGTAATTTCCATATTAAATGGATCTCTGATCCAGTTATTGCAAGGATCAGGAGTAGAAAAATACTTCCTGAAGTTGCTTTTCAAAGTAATTAAATGTTCAACAAATAATTGACGCGTTTGATTAAGCAATTTTTCACTGGAGCTTTCTATGAAATCATTGAGAGTTGGAAAAGACTCATATACACCGTTCTGGATGCGTTTCGACCACAAGTCGATTTTTTTAATCATTGCTTCTATTTTATCTTCAACTTTAAATATATTTACAACAGTACCTTGCAGGCTCAAATTAAGTTCGTTCAATTTTGTAAAAATATCAGTCAAGTAAGCCACCTTAGCTAACCAGATAAAATCATTGAAACATTCGGTCAGTTCAAAATGCGCATCTATTAAAAACAATCGTATTTCATCTCGAAGCTCAAAAAGGCGAATGAGTACTTTCCCGCGGGACAACCAACGTACATCTGTATGTAATAATAAATGTGTATGTTGACTACCCATTTCCTCACACAAAATTTTAAAAACTCTGGAATTAAGTGGACGAGCCTTAATGAAATTGACAATTTTAACTACTTCGTCTAATGTTCTTTTCAAATCTGGTGACATATTTTTGGCTGCTAATGATTCTCTGTGAATGCAGCAATGATTCCAAACAACCTGAGGCGCAACATTTTTAATAAGAGCAATCAATCCAGTTCTTGTACCTGACATTGCACGAGCACCATCAGTGCAAATTCCAACACATTTTGGCCACTCTATTTCATTTTCGGTTATAAAATTATTCAAACTGTTAAATATGTCATTAGCTGTCGTTCGTGAAGGTAGTGAATCACAAAACAATACATCTTCTTGTATTTGATTTTCAAACTCATATCTAATGAAAGCTAACAAATTGGCATTATTAGTGACATCAGTACTTTCATCCAATTGTAATGAGTAATAGTGACTTTTGCGCACTCTCGATATTAATTCTTCTTTTATATTACATGACATGTCTTCAATCCTATTCTTAACCGTATCATTTGATAATGAAATCAAATTTATATCGTTTGCTGCTTTAGTTCCTAACATTATATTTGTAATTACTTTTGTAGCAGGAAGAATTAATTGCTCTGCTATATTATGCGGCTTTCCTGCTTTAGCAATAAGTAGAGCTACTTCATATGATGCCATTACTGCTTTCTTACTCATACCACCAGATCCCGTCTTTACCATCAATTTCTGACTTGAATTAAGTTCTTCTTTTTTCATTTTAAAAAATTCGATAGACTTACTAACATGCTCGCTGTGCTTTGTTTGTAAATGACGTCTGAGATTAGCAGGTTTCATACTTTCATTGGATAAACTTTCCTGACATAGAACGCAGACTGGTCTTTCCACATCATTGTTGCAAATATAAGTAAATCCAAATGATAAATAATCATCCGAATATTTTCTAGTTTTGCGTTTCTTGGTAGAGTTTGCTGTTGATGCCTCATCATCTGATTCTTTCCGTTTCTGTGTTGAACCAGTTTGTAGCCAACGATCCATTTTATGGAGTAATTTATTAACATTGAACTACAATAATATAAATATAATATAAATATAATATAAATATAACGAATTATTATTTACTAGCTATGTTTTAATATGATTTTAAATGAATGTTTTAATATCATTTTAAATGAATGTTTTAAATCATTTTAATAAATGTTTTAAATCATTTTAAATAAATGATTTAATATCATTTTAAATGAATATTAATTTATATAATAAATATATTTCGTAATTTGATTCTAAAATATTATTAATTTCGTAATTTGATTCTAAAATATTATTAATTTCGTAATTTGATTCTAAAATATTATTAAAATAAATATTTTTTATTCATAAAACTAACTTATACTTACTCTCAAAAACAGCCTTTCTGGGAAATTGCAAAATGTGTTTAGTGTTTTTATAAAATAATGATCATGCAAATTACACTAAAAATTAAAAAAAATTATTAGCTATAATAAACTATTATTAGCTATAATTTAATTATAATTAATTAAATTAATAAAAATAATTTAAAGATACAACTCGTTGAGAAATGAACTTATAATTAACATTAATAAAAATAATTTAAAGATACAACTCGTTGAGAAATGAACTTATAATTAACATTTGCTTTAAAACTGTTTAAAACCCCAGAGTGGACGCTGACAATTTGGGTTTTTCCGGGTAAGACTGTCCCCTCCCCTGGTTTTCCCCAATAACAAAGTGAAAGAAAATTCCCTTATATGCCTCCCCTTCCGAGCCCCTAAGAGGGGTTATTTTAAAGGAACAATCGAAAAATGATTTTAAATGAATGAATGGATGAAAATTCAAATTTTATATATAGTTTTTTATATATGTTTATTTATTCACAAAAAATTAATTGACATAATTATCAATTTAATAAAATAAAATAGTATTATTAATAGTATTAAATTATAGCCGTAATTCTCTAGGAGGATATAGTTACACAATGAACTTTAAATATTTATATATGTATATATTTTTACGATGATTTTTTTCCGAGGACCGCGGACCCCCAGTAAAGGCTTCGCGGACCCCCAGGGGTCCGCGGACCACAGTTTAAGAACCACTGATCTAAACACTAACACGATGAGATAAACTAACATGTATAAATATTTTATTTAAATATTTATAAAAAAAAAAAAAAATAAATAAAAAATTTAAAATGATATGAAATGTCGTCATGAGATTTGTTATCTATCACAATTTTACAATACTTTAAAAAAAATCAAAAGTATTCCATTTTATTTTCTTATTTTGTACTTTTATTTGTTGAATTGAAAGTTAACAAGGTATTCTCTAATACCATACCTAAACTACTAAGATTAATTATGAAGAATTATCATAAGATTAATTTAATTATTCTAGTTGTAGAAGTGCTCGTAAAAAGGCTGCCATTTTAAGACCACGTTTATCGGAAAATTAATTAACGCCAGTATAGTTTTTATGCATTTAAGAAGAGGGTTCATGGGTGGCTGTCAGTTTGGCCCGAGCCATCAATCTTGCTGCTAGATTACGTTTAGCGGAATTTAATCATGGGAAAAGTGTCATTTTATTGGACGAGTAGAGTTGGCGAGCACAGGCCCAATTCAAGGGGTGGGAAGGGGTTGGGGTAGCTTTTGTCGATTCGATTCTCTAGCCATTAAGTAATTACGGCCGACCACGCCCGCTGGCACCGATACACAGCTTTTTGCTTGGCATAAATACACACCCGCCAGACAGACACCCTTTCTGTCCATTATACGTTATTTTGCTTTTCAACATTCTCATCTCAACATCGAAAATGTCGAAATAACCAACCAACTCGAGGAAATAAGTTTGCACAAGAAAACATCTAGTCTCTTTTTTTAAGGAGATTGAAAATAAATAGTTTAAAGTCGATTTTAATTATCTCTTACTTATAATAGATAAAAATTATTAATAAATAAAAAGTTAATATCATATATATTGTATAAACAAATAATCTAATTATTATATCAATATTTTATTTTACTGCATTTTAATTTACCAAAAGAACATATTTTAATAATAAAATACATTGAAAAAATATTTAGGTTATATGAAAATACTTAGCACAATCAAAATTCCCCTCCATATCATTTTTGTAAAATTATTTTATAAAAATCAAAATTTTAGATAATTTTTCATGAATTTTTAAAGGAAATACCTACAAATATAGTTTAACGTTAAATTTCATTTTAAAAATTTGATTAATTTAAATGTTAATTGTCCTAAATAGAGATTACACAAATTCTAAAAAAACAAACAAAAATAAAATATTATAATAAAAAATTAAAACTATATATTATAAAACAATATTTTAGTTTTAGTGTTTGATATATATATATATAATATTAAAATGTTTGCAAAGATTGGAGAGAAAGTTGTATTTCATCTAAACGGGCTTTAAATCAGCGCTGATAACCAGAACCAAATAAGTCGATAACCGATAAATCCCTAATTGCTCGAGCAAACTCTGGCGGATGCAGCCTCAGGAGATTCCCGATGAAGGATTTCTCCGACAAACTCAGCGCAAAGAACATCCAATGGCGATAATTAAATAGAACAAGCTAGTTAAGGAATAAATTAATCCAAATTAAATTATTCCCTGTCCAAACGTGATGGATAAGCACAACGTATTGGAAAAAAAAAAAAAAAAAAAATACTCTTAGAAAATATTTTTCATGATTTCATCAAATGGGAAATCAATTGGAATTGTTCTTAAATAAATATTGCGAGGGAATGAAAATCGATAAATTGTTCAATCTTTATTTTTTTTTTCCTTTTTGCGTTCTAGATTCACTTCTAGGGAGAGGGAAAATAGGGTGAAATCATTTTGTATAAAAAACACTAAACAAAAAACAAAATATTACAAAAAAAAAAGCATAAATACAACGATGAAATAAAAAAGTACCAGAATTTATTTTAAAATATTTCGTTGGCGTCCTTTCATCAAACGGTTCGTTAGGTTAATAAAAATGTTAACGAACATTTATAATAACAGAAAAATTCTCACATTTAAAATAAACATTAATTTATTAAATCTTTTATTTAAAAAATGTTCAATGCAATTATAATGTATTTAACCTTTTCATTTTAATTATATACATTAAAATTGTATTTTTGGCGATATATAAATATATTTAGTAGTATGAATATATTAGAAATAATATTGAATAATTAATATAATTGAAGAAATTTTCAATATATGAGTATATTTTCAATTTTCCATCCAATTTAAGGTTATGTTATGTTAAAAATTTAATGATTTTAATTACAAATCTTAAGAATATATAATGAGATTATGTAAACTCAAATTAAAAATTTAAAAATTAACTATTGTATAATAAGAATAATTTTTAATAAAAACACTCATTGAAGTAAATTAAGAAGCTTGTATAATACAAAATGTGAATCAAGGAAATATATCGATGAACTTGAAATTTCCTCGATAGATTCTAAAAATCAATGATTCTTATTTTTCTTTAAGTTTTGTTTTTTATTTGCTTATTTTAATTAATAATTTAAAATTAAGAATATATTTCATATTTTTACAATTTTTTAGTAATTCTAAAATAGTGAAATATTAAATGTGTGTGACTGTTTTTTTTTTCAAAATAAACCCCACCCTAACGAATTGTATTTTTACAGAAATAAATTTTGAGCGAGCCTTTCTTTCAAAAGAGATAAAATAATTGAAAATTACGCACACATTTATTATTAATCTTAAGTATTATATTAATAAAAAAATATGAGTAAATGTATTTTAAATATTATATATAATTAGATTTCTTAAAATGAAAATAATAATGAAAAATCACATCTAAAAAGATTAAAAAAAATATCAATCAATCAATCAAGTGATTTAAATTGTCACTCTTAGATGACGCAGTTAACGGATTGTTTGTTATTAACTTCTTTTTTTTTTATTATCTATTTTTCTTACTTAGATCTTCACAATTATAATATTCAGATACAAATTTCATATGAATAATTGTTAAAATTACATATTTTATTTATTGCGAATGAATATAGTAAAAGCAATGATTAAATCTATCAATTGAATGAATGAAATTTTTTTCAACAAATATATATTCTCTCGGGTAAAGAAAATAATTTGCGTTCCGTTGAAAATCATTTTATCATTTTTCCGAAAGGTAAGAGGTTTTTTTAATGACATTGGAATTGGGACAAAGAAAGAGACAGAACTGCAAAAGAAAAGATAAAAACAAAAAAAGAGAAAATAGGCGGAGTCGAGGAGAGAGGGAGGGATAGAGTCCTGGTCCCGGGCCAAGTCGGGCATCCGTGAGCTCGCAGAAGCGGAAGTGGCAAGTTTTACGCAACCGGAACGCCGGAATTAAATTCGACTTCCGGACGGAAAGACTTGCGCTCGCGGTATGGGAGACTTGTGTGCTGGATAGGGTGGCGGAATTATAGTAGAGGAGCTGCAAATGTTAGTCTCATTTGCAAGCAAGCCTGGAAATAAAATAGCATACATAATATCAAGGATTGACTTAGGGGACAAAAAAGAGGGAAGAGAGAAGTTGGTTCTACCACTATAATAGGATTATCCAAGTTTTTTACATTTAATTTCCGAGGTATAATGAGAAAAAGATTTTCAAAAATAAATAAATAAAATAAATTAAATAAATATATTTATAATTAGAATTGAAATATATATAACTAAAATTGAAGGTGGGAAAAAATAAAAAAATTATAACATATAATTTCATCAAAGATATACTATAGTAGTAATTTTTTTTAATAAATGAATGGATACAATATAAATCTTCTATAGAAAAAGAATGATGAGATGGTTTTAATGACATCGAAGTCAAAGAATGTTGGTACTCGAGTTACATACATATGTAAATTTGTTTGGAGTTTATTGAGTTGGTTATTTTTACTTTCTGTAATTAATTAGATTGCTTTTCACAAATTTTTTGAATTCCTTTCATTCTTTGTCAGATGGTTTATCTAAAATTGTATTTAATTAAATCAATCAATCAATCACTTTTACAATATCCCATTAAAAATATTTATATATATATTATTACTCTAAATGCAATAATATAAAAAATGCTTGAATTGCTTTTGTAAATATACGAGTAGTTATTATACAATAAAATTCAATTTATAATTTTATAATATCGTCGCTTATTTGAAATTTCTTGCTAGCCCCTGATACTTATGCAACCGGTCGTCAAATTTCATGCTTTTTTTAATCAACTTAAATAATATAATTTATAGTATTATTATAATTTAAAATATTATGCATGACCGAACATAGTAGAGGTAGTAGTGAGCAGCCTAACCCCCTCTCCTAGAATAAATAAAAATAATAATAATAATAATTGAATTCTTATAAAGTCATGAAACGAAACGAAACCTAATTTGTAATTAAATATAATTTTCTGAAAAATTTTGGTTTTAGTTTCTGTTCTATAATTTCAATAAAAACCTTAGCTTGGCGCCCTATTAGTTTTAATTCTGACTACGTTTTTACAAAGTAGAAAATTTTTGAATGAAAACTATGAATAAAAAAGTTCTGGAATGAAAAATTTATATTCATTTTAAAAGCAATTATCATGGATGTAAAAGTATATTTTTTATTTTATTTGTCAGTTATATGAAAAAGATTTGAAAAAAACATTTAAAATTTTATTTCTAAAGATAAACATTCATGTTAAATAAAGAGCAAGAAGATTCGACCTTTAAATGGATGAAACCACCTCTGATCCTTCTCTTTCAACACCTTGCAAAGCTCTTGCTTTTTCAGGGACTCCTTGCGTCTTCTTTATCTATCTACCTTCCTAGCTCTCTATATTTCTTTTCACTGGCCCTTGCAAATGGTTGAAAGCAAAGAGAGATCTCTTATGCAAAAATAAATGTCAATTCAACTTTGGATAGGCTCGTTCTGTTTAAACACATTCAATAAAGTGCCAACTTCCGATGTTGGTTTTCAGATGAAAGATGGATTTAAACTGAAAAGAACGGATCAACTTGGATGCAAATTAGCAGCATAGACAACATAATAAGACTTGATCCTTGTCATCTCAGTAATATGGAAAGGGACGTCGAAATGAAAGGTGGCCTGTGACATGATTGCTTCATCACTTGCAAAGCCTCCAACTCTATGATAGATGATACTTGCCCAAAACTTTCACTCAATTTGAATTTAATCGATAAAAATATTAAACTGCATTATATTTTGTTTGATTTTGATAAATCTATTAATAAATAAATTGAAAATAAAAAAGAATACTGAATACGTAAAAATATTTTTATTTAATGAAAAATTTAACCCACATTCCCTTTCTCTAGTTTCTCAGAAAATAAGAAAACGAAGTGAATCACGTAATATAAAAGTATTTCACCACTGATTAAAATTATTCTTATTTTCTTGTTTTATAGAACCTTGTATTTACATTTTATAAATAAACAGTTCAATAAAAATTTAACCTAATTTATAAATGATTTTAATAAAGTTATAACTTCAATAGAAATTATTATCTTTATTTTATATTAATCTATAACATATTATGTGTGTGTGTGTGTGTGTGAATATTACAACTATTTCTATAATTATTTTTATCTCTCTCTCTCTCTCCCTCTATATATATATATATATGGTTTTGTACTCACTGCGTTGCTGTAGAGCTCCGAAGAATCCTGGGCAATCCTGAGACCGGCACACGTCCGCACTGGACAACAGGCCTCGGGGTGTTGTCCAGTGCGGACAAAACCACCCAACCTATCAACCCAAAATCCCGATATTAACCCTTAGTCACACAGACTAAGACCCAGAATCCCAAAAATACTCCCACCTAAATAATCTCTTGAAAATGGCGCCAAAATGGGTGCCGAAACGTCGAGAAAACAATTTCACAAAAATTCGTGATTATATCCCTGGTAAATCTGATAATAATAATAACAATAACATTCACAGAAACCTAAATCAACATATATATATATAAATCACATTTCGCCTAATTAATCCTAATCTGTATTATTGTATCATTTTTTCTAGAACTATGAATAACTTTTTATTTATATTTTTTTTAAAATAATTTTCTGCATTTAATATTTTAAGTAGATATACGTGAAGAATATTTTTTAATTTATAGTAAAATGAAATATTATATTCGAAAAATGTATTATGAAATACAATATACTTATTTATATATAATATTAATATAACTTTTTATAACTCAATTTTGACTTTTTTTCTCCTTATATTCATGATTAAAAATATGAAGTTCATCTTTCTTTTAAATGAGGTTAAATGATATAAGTGAGGTTGAAATTTTATCTAGGAGATACAGAGTGGCATGTAGTTGAATATTTTAGTGAAAGAAAGGATTAAACTTAGAATCTTCTCGTTGTAAGTTACGTTATCTTCGTTACCATACTTATTGTGAGTAATATGTGCAGACTATTCTTAATCTTAATCGCATTTTTAATTTATCCTAGTAACTATTCAAACTCCCAAATTCACTAAAGGCCAATTTGATCTATGAAATTACCAAAAATGAAAAGTTTTGTAATATCTTCTGCATGTTATGAATGTGTTGTTTATACTTATATATAATTTAAAAAAAATATTTAAATATTTTTTTGATTTTGGCACTGAAGAATATATAATTAACAAATTATTTTCATATCTTCCGTCTCTAGACTATAAACTCAAAAATGACTGATTATGCTTCATTATATCTCCTAACATTTTGATTTGAATCTGTATATATATAAAGATGTTAAATATTATTATATTATGATAATAGTGATATTTGTTATTATCATTGAAATTAATAATTTGTATTTAGAAATTATATAAATAAAAACTGTGAATAAACCTTTTCCATTAATAATCTAATGGAGGTGTGTTTTTTTTATCTTTTTATCTATGGGTAATGGATAAACATTTCATTTTGTTTTTCTATTTTAAAAAAATAATGAAATGTTCCTGGATTAATTTATATAGGTTCTCCATTTGAATTCGAGGCTTTATAGAGACTAGTGTTGTTTTTTTATTTTCATGAAAAAAAGAACGAATTCGCTTGTAGAAGCCATTCCATTGGGGCTGTCTTCTCTCGACAGCTGTTAAAGAGGATGAATGGTTTAGGAATGCCTCTGCTATCAGTTGGTGCGGCTGCTTTTTCTTCAGCACTTCGATTCATTTTAGCTTCACTTTCGAACGATTCTCTATCATTCGTTTTCCTGGCGGATCAATTCCGACATTGCAAACCAACCAAGTACAGATAATTAAGAGCTCCTTGAGACACCACTCGGTCAGTTGGCTGATTCGGGGTTTTGTCAAGACAGACTGCAGGTGATGGTATATATTTCCCGAGTGGGTACCTCACCTTGATGGGTTGTATAAATTCAGGTCGCGTAGAAGCGCACAGGCCGCGGACAATAGCCCAGGAGGTTTTTCCTTGAATTAAACAAGCCTTTGTGTGCCAGATCCAATCCAGTTTATAAATCGAGTTTCAGCTTAAATTCACCATTGCACTCCCTTGCTTAATTTAGATATAAAGGCCATTTAAATACGGGAAGAAGAATTTATCTTTGTCTCCGGGAAAGTTTAATTCCTAAAAGCGAATTCCAATATCTTTCTCACCTTTCTTTTTTTTTGTTTCAATATATTTTTCTTTTTTTTCCAATTTAACCAATTCGTGATAATTGTAACACTAGATAATATAAATTGGATTCTCTTGTAAAATAAATCCCCCATGTGTTTTTGTTTTATAATTAATTTGAATTATATTCCCATTTATAAGTACGTACCCTTGGATAGTCTTTTTTATTGGTTTATTTTAATTGATACTAAAATTGATTCATTATATCTACTAGCAATAATAAAGATTCACAAGTACCTATTAAAAGCTCTCAAAAATTTGATTTATAAATAATAATAAGTAAATAAAATAAAGAAAATATTTTACCATCTAATTTTCCATCATTATGAAAAATTATATTTCAAATTACCTATGAAAAGTAAAATACAACTTATAATTTAATCAAGTATAAATAATTAAAAAAAAATTAAGTTGCAGTGTTTTATTTATAAATGCACTAAAAACTAGAAAATAATTTTTCTCTTAGCCTCAATGATGCGGTTCTACAAGGGTCCGCCTACTTAGCACTTCAACAACAATGGTCTAGATACTTTGAATAAAGAGCAATTAAAATGAATTAGTTAATTAATTTTCTAGGGATCTCTCAAATAAAACGTTTGCATTTAAATTAAAAATGGTAACAAAATTAAAAATTAAATGCAAGCGTTTTATTTGAGAGATCCCTAGAAAATTAATTAACTAATTTATTTTAATTGCTTTTTATTCAAAGTATCTAGACCATTGTTGTTGAAGTGCTAAGTAGGCGGACCATTGTACAACCCCATCATGAAGAAGAATATACTTATGGAGGCTAAGAGAAAAATTATTTTCTAGTTTTTAGTGCATTTATAAATAAAACACTGTAACATCATTTTTTTTTAATTATTTATTTTATTTTTAATTTTTTAGTAAATAAATTTTTAAGGTTTTAAGTTTTATTTGAATATACTTTGAGATTATAAATGATATTTAATGATGAGTTAAAATATATTAATTAAATTATTAATGAATTAATTAATTAAGAAAATGAAACCTTTATTTCATATTCATGTATTGTCATCCAAATCTGAAAAGTGTGCAAAGTTTTAGTTCGATTGGTCAACTGAAACTATGTTAAAAATGAGTTACCAGATTTGAACAATACAGAAGGATTAATTAATTAATTAAGAAAATGAAAACTTTATTTCATATTCATGTTTTGTCATCCAAATCTGAAAAGTGGTCAGTGTTTTAGTTTGATTGGTCAACTGAAACTGTGTTAAAAATGAGTTACTAGATTTGAACCATACAGACAACCAAGCAAGTTAAATAAAAAACAATGTAATAATAATAAAAGATAATGAATATAATAATAATAATAATAATAATAATAAAATATAATTAATAGTCAAATTATGAATTTTTATGTTTACTTTTCAGAATTTAATAATATTGATTAATAGTTTATTGACAGATATACTAAATTTTGCAATTTTTTCAGAAAAATATGTATACACAGCAAGCAAATATTGATCGCTTTTAAATAAAATTAGCTTATCGAAACAGTCACTTTCTCATGAATCAATTGTTAATATAAAAAATAAGTAATTTTTAAACTCAGGGGATTCAATGTCACATATTTCATCTAAATCTTTATACATTTAATCCCCTAGAAATGATATATATACAATTCAGTTTTTACAAGATAAATATTTTTCCGTTGAAAATAGTCTCCATTACATAATTAATCGATTAATCATGAAGTGATTAGGTCAAATACCACAATAATATATCCCTAATTTTTTTATTTTGGCATGAAATCAACGAATTTTTTAATTTCCTGAAGTTCTCCTAACTTATGGATTAAGCATGAAAGAGAATATATTAATGATTACTAATAAATTTAAGACGGTAAACTAATCAAGATTTTTTATTGAAAAAAATAGAAATAATAAGTTTGAATTAAGTTAATCCAATATAATATATCACTAAAGAATCACATACAATAATTATTAAAATATAAACTACCTAAATAAAAACCTTTAGATTTAATACAAACAATATAAGACGCATTAAATTAGTTACGAAGCTATATGATTTCCTATTCTGAGAGAAGCCTGCTGAAAGTCGACGACCTTCCATTTCCAAATTCCTCTAAATAATACACCTTTATGAGCTCAATAACCGCATAAGTCCCCTTATAAGAGTGCTATTATTTATTTTCCTTTATATATATATATATATATTTGTATTTCTATTTTGGATTAATTCTAAAAATAAAAAATAACTCAACACACATGAATGTTACACAAATATATCTCGTAATTCTATTTATTTAAATTATTATAATCGATATTGGGTTTTGGGGAGAAGGTATATTCATATGTGTAAAATGTACAAAAATTTTTTTTCTATTTTCTTTTTTTCTCGCCAGAGATAGTATTGCGATCACAAAAATTTTCGATGTTGAGATTTTGATGTTTTTATACGTTTTGAAGGTTCCTGAATCATTTTCACTAAGGTTGTTAAGGATGTGTGTGTGTATGTAGACAAGAACACAAAAACGGTTTGAGCATTATTCAAAATTCGTATTTATCTATCAACTTTTGAGAAATGTAGCTCTTTCGGAAGAGGATCTTTACCTACCACGTTTTCATTTTATTTCTTCTAAAGTAACCGTAAAAATAAAGATATATGTTTGATAATTTTTCACATGATTAATAATTGTATAAAACTCCTATATATAGAATTTCAGCTTGATTGAATCGCTGAAAGTACCAGAATTATAATTTTTTAACACTGCAAATCTCACGCGCCAACACGTGACGTGGTGCCATCAACAAAGAGCCAAACATGCGCTGGTTTAATAAATATTATTTATTAATTTATAATTTAATTAATTTAATTTAAATTAATATATGTTATTTAATCCAATCCAAATTTGCGAGTTAGTCGAGTGGAGACACTCCAGATTTTTTTTCTATAAATTCTAGAATAAAAAACATTTTGCGATCTTCATTTCTAATTCGAAGTTACCTATCAAATTCAAATTTGTTTAAATATTTAGCAGAAATTCTACTTCAGTTCAATAATTAGTTATTTTATTTTTTAACAAAAGTGAATAAAAATGTTAATTTACAATATTAAGGAAATAATTCTTTTTTATTAAAACATAAAAATATTTTTTCAACGTAAAATAACATGTGTAAATAAATATCAATATTTATTGTAAAATATTGAATATATCGATATATTTTATATAAAAAAATGGAATAATATAACGCTTTATTCCCTTTGATGATATTATACTATATTATTACATATTATAATAGGTGGAGTTACAAAAAATAAAATTCATTTGATCCAATTCGAATGCCAACTTTCATTAAAAAATAAAATTTATCTATTGGTCCATCGTCATGACATGCTGTTATAGACTATACATGTCGTTTCTCACTCCTGATACCCCTGCTACCAACCTCCCTCCTCTCCCCTCCTCCCTCCCACTTCGTTTCGCATTCTGTCTCTTTCGCTCGTTCCTATTCCCTGGCGATTCATTAGCGCCGCGACAGCTGCACGGTCAAAAACACAGGACCACGCACACGTTATTGAATTAACTTTATAATTTAACTAGGCACATATACACAACCATTTTCGTAAATATGCACTCGAGCTATGCAGGGTGGGTATCGTTTCAAAAGCAGTTATATCCAAACCACGTATTTAGGGTATTATAATGATATCAAAAGTAACAATAAATCGTGACTATTTTAGGAGGTATTAGAGGTACAATTACATTGCAGCTTAAATTTTATAGCGAATTCAGATAATTATTTAATTATTTATTCACTGTTTAATTTTCTAAACAACATTCAGAGAAACGACCCCAAGAAGGAGAGGGAAAAGGGCATGGAGCGTGAATTTAGAATAAATCCATCATTTTTTTTCTTTTTTTCTTTTTTTTTTTTTTTGGAAAGTAATCTGACTTGATTCGTTATTTAGTCTTTATGATACAATAGAATAAAAAAATCCTCTTCAATTATAAAATGGAAGCTGGAAAATACGGATTCTTTTTTTAAGTAATTATGAGCTTGGCATGCTCATGAAATATTTCCCAAGTAGAGTGGCTAGTAATAATTAAGAAACAATCTTCTAGGCCGTAGTGGCGATAAAAAAACGACCAAGGAGAAACAAAATGCTATTTTATTTTTTCGTGTTTGTTTTTTATAGTAGAGGAAGTTCTCAAGAACGTATTGATATTCATCCCCAGTCTCGAGTTGAGTTTAAGATTCTCTTATATTTTAAACTTATATAACTAGATATAAAATAAATCTAGAAGGGGTAAAACTAGAAAAACCTATTTATTTTAATCTTTTAAAATAAATTATTAGAATTTTATTTTATATAAACATAACTACATCTATAATTTAAAAATTAAAATAAATTTATAAAATTATAAATTTATACATCTATATATTTAATACGACAGTCTGTCCGTCCGTACGCAAAAAACTCCAGAGCCTAAAATACAAGGAGTAAGGTAACCAAATTTTTCTGAGGTGAAGGGTACCTCAAATGAGATGAAAAATAAAAAAGAAATCAGAATCTTAGGTAACTCCTGAGCTGAGCTGCGGGTGTTCCATTTTCCAGAAATGTTGCAATATATATATATATATATATTTTTGTCCCTCCAGAGAAACAATTATTAATTTAATACTTTCTTTTTGAATTTTATTTACTTTTTTTTCTTTTTTATTAATTCAATTAATATTTTCTTTTTTTTTATTTTTATTTTTGATTGATACAAAATGGATGAAAACCTTTTACATACACACTTTCAACTAAATACTATGTATCGCTAGGAGCAGCTAGTTATCTCTTTAAATAATAAACAAAATTTCGGTATTGTTACAATTATTTATTGTAACAAAAACGGATATATTTAATAATCATTTTATTATAAAACAAAACTTCCAGTTCTTGTATGAATTTTTTATATTAATTATTTATACTTATTAATATTTATTTTGGTTCTTTAAGTAAGCGAGAAATCTTTTGAATTTTATATAATTTTTACTATAATATAATTCCATTCCCTTATAAGAAATTCATATTTTCCCCCCTCCATCTCCTGAATCACCCCTTCAACTTTTCTAATCCTGACTCTTTTCCAACGTTTGCTTGAGATAAAATTTAAAAGGGGACATTCCAAATATAATATATCTTAATATCGAATTTGAAATAAAGTTAAGTGCTTGCAAGATATGCTATACGAATTTATTTTAGTAGAACCCTATAAAAAACTCCACTGTATATAACTTATATTTGGCGTCTAATCTTGAAAATAACCCCCACACTTGGCAAGGAGGGTGGCGAGGCCTCCTTTTCTTGAGCGCTCTTGTTCTTTCTCTCACTTCCTGTCAACTCACCCGCCATTTGCTATATCATTCTCGTTCATAGAAGTTTTTTATAGACGCTCGCTAATGTATATATGTGTTTGTGTGTTTGACGGTATGTCGACGCCAGGCTTAAGCTACTCAGTTTTTGTCTTTCTTTCTCCTTTATTCTTCTTTTCTTTTCCTCTCATTTTCTTGCATACCCCACAAAAGAGCGAAGAACTGACTATATTCCCGTGACAAATGCCATACACCCCCGCCCTCCATTGAAAAAAAAAATCGGCGCGTATAGGAGGCGCCGTCAAAGTTCTTTCGCCCATTTGTTTACCTTTCGGTTGCTAGAAAAAGCAAAGTAAAGAAATAAGGAAGATGGGGTTGACGTCTGGGACACTTTTCATTTTATAATTCTTCTTAAATTTCTAGTTCACATCAAAACTTTGAATTTTTCATAACATAACAAAATAAGTTAGGTCATTATTGAAAATAAATTATTAACAAGCTAATAATTATCAGTCTCTTTTTACTTTCCCGCATACTTCGTATAAGGGAAGTATTGGAATCGTCAAAAATTTCGACTTCGAGATTTTCATAGATCTTGACGTTTTAGACCTCCCTGAGTCGGAAAATACAATTTTTCGAATTAGGTCTGTGTGTGTGTATGTATGGATGTATGGATGTATGGATGTATGTAATGTTTGTCTGTGAGCAAATTTACTCAGAAACAGAAACTAATCAAGCTAGGACTTCGAAATTTGGTACACCGATATTATTCACAGTTTGTAGATTTCTATCAAAATTTCGTCAAAATCGGTTAACCGGAAGTGGTACTTTACCTACACTGGTTGCGTTTACCTTTCAAGTAAAGTACCAGTTTGCTTCGAGATATTTGCTTCCTATTTTGTATATAGATTTAAAAATATGAAAAAATTCAGATACCAAATTTCATCATGATCTGACTACCGGAAGTGACATTTTACCTATACAAGTAGCGTTAGGTGTAAATTATAAATATATATAATAGTGTTAAACCATTTTACTTTATAATTTAAATTAATTAGTTTGTTTATTTTTATTGTTGTTAAAACATAATAATAATAACCTAATTACATATTTATATGCGGGAAAATCTAGGGGAGGACACTCCCAATTTTTCTAAATATTATGTGAGTTTTGTAACCTATATATTAAAAGATAATTAAAAGAAAAATAAGATTTGCCACAAAAAACAAGTATTTCACCATAATCAACAAAAGTAAAATAAAACAAAATTATCAATATTTAAATTTACTTAAATCTAATAAAAATATTACATTAATAGAAATTCCTAAGACTTGCTTAACAAGATAATATAAAAATAGAAAAAAATGAATGAATATTATTAATAACGAAGGAGTAGATCATTTATTTTTGAAATTATACTTGTCTAATCTTCAACGTTCTATAGCATAAAGGTATATAATATTATCAGATGAGTGCGCTTTCGAATTTGTTCTAGTGGGATTGTGGATTTGGGTCTGGTTTAATTTGTTCCAAGTTTCAATCTGACGGAGACACTCCAGTTGCAAGCTACTCAGATGAAAGATATTGTCTAGCTGGCTCCTTGGCACAAACTGAGAACAAGTTGCAATTGGGTATCTGTCATTGCGATCAAGTGTCGTGGTCGCGACAGATAAAACTGTTGTACGTGATCAGCTTAAAGGATGGCATTGGATTTGCAGCAAACCATAGTCACCTCAGGGTTGCCTTAATTAAGCGCAAATTAAATTACCATTGGGATTTCACGCTCATTACACAGTAAGACCTCTAAAACCTCCTGCTAGACACAATCATAACCAAAGTTAGTTGAGTTACATCACTCGCCTAATATAGCCCTCAAACCCTATCGCACTTCTCGATGGAATTGCAAATTCATCTCCCCCCCCCTCACTTCTCATTGTGCAAATTAGCATGCCATTAAATTTTATCCCTCATCGTTAGATGATAAAAAAAAATTAAAATAAAAAAATTTTAAATAATAAAAAAAAAAAAAAAATAAAAAAATAAAGCAAAAAAATCCTGAGCGAATATAAAAAATTGAACAAATGTCAGTGCGCTTGACACAGCGTCAAACAAAAACGAGTTTTAAATGACGATTGATAACCGAAAATAATTGCCCAGATATCATTAATTTAATTTTAATTTGGTTAATAATATTCCGCTTTCTCGTATTTAATAAAATATTTATAATATAAAAAAAATTAATGAAAATAAATTATCACAATCTGCATAAGTTCAATTATAATTCATACTTTAATATAAATAATATATTTCTATGTATAAAACTATACATAATAAATATATTACTCAGTTTTATCATGAAACACGTTCATTTTAAATATTAATGTATTAAAAAAACATTAAAATCCTTAATTATTTATTTTTTTTTTTTGAAAGGTGGGAATATAAATATATTATAACGAATGAGAGCATTTAATTAGACTATTTTTAATTTTTCGCCAGTAGGGCGGCATTCGTTCGTTAAGGGTTAATAAAAAAATAATTATATGTAAATAATAAATATTTAAAATATTTCATATATCATTATTATGTATCTTATAGAGAGAGAAATGATAAAATAATCATATATAGTAATCATGAGGGAGGAAAAAAGGGGAATGGGGGATAAAAGAAAGCTGACTCTTGGAAAAGAGAGGAAGGGTGAAGTGGGATGAGGTAGTCTGTGTTTGGGACATTGTGTTGGCTGGCATGTGACTGCTGTTAAAAGCCAACACGTATTTGTTGCGACAGGGAAGGACAACTCGCAAGTTGCAGCCAAGTCCATGGTAGCGACAACCCGGATGTTTCAGTCCGGGAGAGAACTCGCCGAAACTCAGCCCTTTTGGTTCGAATTAAATTAGCCCAAGTGAGCAAAAGGGGACGAAGGATAGTCACACCAACAGACAACCCTTGCTTTTTATTTGTTTACTAAACAACCCACCACTAGAAATGATGGCTGGATTGATCAATCCTTTACAAGATTTATCTTAATTTTTTTTTTTTTTTTTTTTTTTTTTTTTGATTGCATGATACTTAAGAAATAAGTATAAAAATATAAATAAATATAAGTCATAAAAAATCAAAATAACTAAGATGATATTAATTAATGTTGTTTCATTGATTTAAAATTTATTCTACCAAATGGGAAAAAAATCCATTCGATTTTATTAGTTAATAGTTAATCTTTTCATCTTCAAATTATATTAGTATAGATAAAATGTTAAAAGAAATATCAGATTAAGAAATTAAAACTTATCGAATCCAAATGTTACTCTCAATAGCTTTTTAAGAGATAAAAAAAAAACAAAAAAAATATGTACATTAAATTAAAAAAAAAATAATTAAATAAAATAATAAAATACTGATTATTTGAATGAATGAATTTTAAATGAATCGATGACGAAGTAATAGTGAAACGGACATAAAGGGGGGTTGAAATTAAAAAGATAACATTTGAATTTATTGAGAAGATTTATCTTCGTTTAAGTTGTTTTATTTATTCATGTTCAATTTATTTATTTATTTAATTCGCTTCTCGTTGATCAAATTTTGTTTATTGGGAATTTGTTCACCACATGACGTTTTTCAGCAATACATATATGTTGATTTTAAACAAGTCTAATTTTTAATATTCCAAATAATAAAATAACAAGTTTTAATTAAATTACGAATACTAAGATCAATTGATATGTTATGGCCATAAATACCCCTCATACGAGGAAAATAACCTAAACAAATTCATTATTTTAATTTAAAATTTAACATTTTATCTACATCACACATGCAGTGGTGTATCTTGTCAAGCAAAAATAAATAATGGTGATGGGAATTAAAAATAAGAATAATAAAAATTTTCTTATAATAAACAAAAAATAATTATATTACTAAATATACTAATAAAATTGATAAAGATGAATTAACTTTTGATTTTGAAAATGTGTATTATGGAAAAAAAAATTAATTTACCAGTGGCGTACCTAGAACTTTTGCCGCCCGGGGCGATCTCCAGTTTGCCGCCCTATCTATTATAAGTCAATCAAATAGTGGTTTTTATAAATTAATACACATAAATAAATTATTAAGTTATTTAATCAATATTAATTAATACACAGAGTAAATTTTAAACCTAGCAGACCGCCTTCCGCCGGCCCTGCTTTTCAAAAGAAAAATCGATGATTTAAAAAAATATTGGTATATCACTTCAAAGTAATCATATAAACTTTTCAAAAGAAATGACATTTATAAACTGATATCAAAAAATTTTAGTTAGGAAAATTTGCCGAACAAAATCGTAAAGATGGGTTTACGAATTCAACGAATTTTAATGAATACAATAAAATAAAATTATTATCCTGTTCTTGGAATTAGAATTCAAAATTTACACTAAAATGCATTTACATACACCAAGGAATAATATTCGAAATCATATAGTTAATCATAATTTATATAAATCAAATAGTAAACTTATAATAATCATAATAATCATTTATTATTCAAGAAAGAAAAAAAATAAATATGAAATGAATAAGTTGCTTTTTACAACTATAACAATATAAAAAATGCCGCCCCAAGATAAGTGCCGCCCGGTGCGGACCGCACCCACCGCCACCTCCTAGGTACGCCACTGTAATTTACTTTAAATGTGGTTTTTAAGGAATAATTTAATATCACATCTGGATTGTATCATTTGTATAATGAATTATTGCACTTAAAAGTTATTTGAACATACATTGAAATCGATGTATGAATCTAAATAAATCTATGAAATTAGCAAATGAATGGAATATAGATACATAGGAGTAAAAGGATATATTATAGATGGGAGTGGATGTGTCAGGACGGTAGGGAGCTTAGTTTTGCCATGAAACATCAGTAAATTCATATATATATATAATGCATTAAAACACTTAACCAACCTTAATGTGAAATATAATTTGTATGGTTCTGCTCCAATTTTACTAATTAATAGATTAAATAGAATATAAATGAGATAATACTTTAATAAACATATTGAATACTTAGTGGGTATAGAGAATAAATTTAATTATAGATAAAATATTAATTATTAAAGATAGAACAAAAATTTCGAGGAAATTTATAAATTATAATAGAAGAGAAGTATTTTTAATAATTAAATTTTCCAAGGGAAGTAAAATTGTTTTTAATGAGATTAAAAAGGAGGAATTTTGACAATAAATATAGCAATAATAGAAATGAAAATTAAAATGTAAATTATTGTAAACTTGCCAAAATCGATTTTATTTTATTTTATTTTATTTTATAAAAACCTGAATATGGTATTTACTATATATATATCAGAGCTATAAATCAAGATTCGCAATATTAATAAGAAAGAGAAGAATTTCTCATTAATATTTTGAAAAATAAAGGTGATCTTATCGAAAAACGAAAATAGTTTTTCCCTGGAGCATTTCTTTGGCAAGATATAAAGCAAAGCGGAAGAGAGTCTCTGGGAAAGAGGTGCTCAAGCTGAGCTCGCATAAAGAGATGGCGAGATGAAGAGATTCAAAGTTGATGGGGGAGAATAGGCCGCGGGCGGGTGACGTGTCGAGCACCGTGCTAATGAATAAGCAGAGACCAAGCACCACCTCTTGAGACGACTCCCCAGCCGCGTTTTTCATCCGGATAGAAGCCTAGAGCACTTCTCGATTGATCATTAGAATAATGATGACGAAGACCTGAAATAGACAAGCTAAGCAATTTTTGCCCTCCACTCTGACAGGGAAGAAAAATATCATCATAAGATTATAAAAATTCAAATTCAAAGCGTAAACAGCTTCAGGGTTTCAAGTAATAGAATGATTATACAAGATTGAAATTGTTTTGTTTAAATAAAATTATCATTGAACGTCATTGAAAGATATGGCTTTATTATTATTAAAATATTTGTAAATATAAGATTAAAATATTAGAAAAAAAAATTATAAGATAATATAAAATAAATTATTGTGTCAACAATACTTAATTAAACTCTTCATTATACAATAATCTTAGAATTGTATTTTAAATTGAGAAACAAAAAAGTTGACCTGTGGCCAGGTCCGAACCGACCGACGGTTTGAAGTAAATTAATTTCTAGCTACAGAAACAATTTCAAATAATTTTAATATATCTATTAATGTAATAAAAAACAGATATGAATACATAAATAATAAATATAAACATTTTTAATTTTATTTTATTTATAATATATATGTAAGATCAGGCTGTGACGTCATGAATGGCTGGATGACGTCATATAATTTTAAATCAAGAAAAAACTAATAAATATGATTTTCCCGAGGATAAAACCAATACAAAGTGTATGATTCGTGGTGATATATAAAAAAATCTCCTCATGTGATATTTGGTGTGAAAATAACCCTTCCCTTCCTATCGTCGATCGCTAATACTACCACTTCCGGTTTCCGGATTTGTACCAAAAGTTGATCAATTCATCCCACTGATGCATTAAGTAAATATACCAAATTTCATCAAAATCGGTTGAGCCGTTCAGGCTGTACACATCTATACGGACGGACAGACGGACAGACGGACGGACAGACATCATGCTAAAAATACTTTTTTCTGTTTAGAAAATGCATGATTCGTGGAGATATGTAAAAATCTCCACATGTGAAATTTGGTGTGAAAACAATACCTCCCTTACTATCGTCGGTCGGTAAAAATTTATAATAATAGGAAAGGATGATGTTATTATTATAGTTTTATTTTATTAGTGAAATTCTCTTTGCTAGGTTATATTGTATAAGGGTAAAATATATAATATTATTACTATAAAGAGGAAAAATTTAAAATGATAAATGAACCCATAAATAAAGAAAAATAATATTTTTGAAATAATAAGATGTAAAATAAAGTATTAAAAAACGTGTATACCTTATAATTTTCTACAAAATTCAACAAAATTAAATTTATAATTGTTATAAACATAAGAAATAAAGATATTTATTTTTAATAATGATAATAATGAATAGGTAGGTTATAGTGTTTCTTTTATTATACTATTTTTTATTATTTATTAAACTAGAGCTCGATAAAAAGTAATTAAATATTTACAAAAAAAAAAGAAAAAATCAACTCGATTGCAATATCAATCAATATAATTTTTATTTTTAAAAATAATATGAAAAAGCAGGGAGTTAGGGAGATAACATTTGGAACAAAAGTTGTCGCCTATCTGACGTCACAGCCGCCATATTATGTGTTCCAAAACATTATATTTTCCATTGATCTTAATGTTAATATATCATCAAATTATCATTTGTTTAATGGAAAAATGATTACAAAAAAATAAAATATAAACAAAAAATATCTTTATTAATGTATTTTTTTAATTACCAAAATTATTACTTTAAATAAATTGTTATTCATTATGCTGAAAAGCAGACCGGCTCTAGGATTTGAAATTTTGAATCGTGTGGATATTGTAGGAATGGCATTTTCTTTTAATCGAACATTTACCAGTGAAGTTCTATCAAACACTCTTCATCAAAATGATCTGAGCATAGTAAAGAATATTCTGTTGGTTTCCAATCTTTCATCCGGAGGGCGATTATCCATTTCTTCCTTAAATTGCTATTTTTTGGAACTCTGAAAGATGTGAAATATTCAAAATTTCTATTCTATTCCTCAATTTTTTATTTAACCAAGAGATATTGAGGTACTACAAGAATTTGTTATAATTAAGAAAATTTTCTAGGTAGCTTTTTATCCTTTCAGATGAAATTAGCTAAATAATCAAAAAAAAATTTTTTCCAAATTCCTCCTGTAACTATTCAGAAACATAAGTACCTAGAAAATTTGCTAAAATATTATAAATACCATTTTGAAATTTAATCAAAGAAATTCAAAATACATACCTGTGGAAAGAAATAGATTCTTCTTCACCTAGCTGTCTTTTACTTCTATATCCAGGTCGGTTCGTGCATCCATATGCAGAACATGCCATTATAATTATTTTTAAAAACAAAAATAAAATAACAACTATCTATAACCTAAACCCAGGTGTAAACCTAACCTGGTCTTAGAATCTAATAAAAAATACAAATTAAATTATTAAAAACTATTTCTAATTATTAAATATATTAACTAAACTATAAAATAAAGAAGAAATAATTAAGAAAAACTTTCAAACATACGAGATAATTTTAAACAAAAATGTATTATGTCTTATGTAAAATTCAATGTTTTGATATACACAATATGGCCGACAAGAATTCCTCCCTACATTTTTGGAGCCACCCCCCACTTCTTAAAACAAGCGTTACTATCACTCCATACCTCCGTGTGAAAAAGTCAAAGTAATAATAATAATAACCTAATTTTACAATCTTGCTAACTACTGAGAAATATGGGAGGGAAAGTTTTTAAAGATAATTTACAATTAAATCCTAATTTAACATGAAGAAAACCAGAAGAGTTGGTTTTTAAAAAAATATTATCCTTATATTAAAATATAACAAATAATCTTGTCTTTAATGTTTAAAATTTGAGATTAAACAGATCATTAAAGAATATCTAAAAAATAATAAATATTTGGAAAATATTGTAATCAATATACAGTATAATTTATCAACAAAATCCTACCCCAAAACAGAGAAACCTTTTGGTACAGAAAGGGTTCTTAAATTAGATTTTGATAAATGTGAAGAGGTCAGATTGAATTTAAAATTAATTTTAATTAATAACGCTGTTTTTTTTTTATAAAATTTCTTCAATATATTATTATTTAATTGTAAAAGACTGGAGGACGTGTGTTTGTGGGTTAGGTGAATTCAGCCAATTTAGAATTTTAAAAAAAATAATTAAAAAATATAATGAAGTAAACCAAAAATAAATTTATTTTAATTTTAATTATATCATCAGACGAAGCTTCTCATGACAAACGAAACAACTGATTGTGAAATACGAGTGAACCAAATACATCAATCCATGTAAAAACTTTGACGGGTGTCTTAAACAAATAAATATTCTTATTATGGTTTAAATTTAGAAGTTAAATTTTAGTTAATAAAATAAACTCATAGTAATTTTCTATATCTATTTCTATTCTATAATTAACCAAATCGTGTTGGAAATTAACAATGATGATAGAGAAAACAAAATTTTTATTTTTTTCTTAATTTTAATTTTATTTAAACTCTCAAAGGGGGAAAAAATATATTGTATGTATAAATATATGCATAGCACGAGTCATTCGACATACAATTAATAATGTCTAAATTTTAGTGAAATTCAAATAATACTAGAAAAAGAAAGAATAGATTAAATGTTTAATATCTTTTTACTTAAACAAGAATTGCTTAGTTTAAATATGAATTAATAAAATCCCAATGGAGGAACATTTGGAGACCATTGTCTTTTGGCGTTTCCTTCCTAGTAGGAGTTAGGAAACTCCTATTAAAGGAGCTGAACTATCTCGCCTGAGGCCAGGCGGCTTCTGTGAGGTCCTTAACAACTCCAACCAGATTTATGAGTTAACTTTTAAAAAAGGAACAAGAATTAATTTATTTGAGTTTTTTTTTTCTATTTATTTTGTTTGATAAAGTGAAATGATATGAATAAAATAAAATAATTTAATATACTTGTAAAGTTTTTATGTCGTATCCGTTTCTATTTTCATAATTATATTAGAATGTTAATATATATATATATATAAATATATATTTGTTACAGCATTGATTTCAAATAAAAATTCAAATATATCAAATAAATTCCCTAATGGCAAGACAAAATACAAAACCGAAATTCAATCCCAAGTAAAAAAAAAAAACGGAATACATAATAATTTCTTGATTTCCATTTATTGAAACAAGAAGAAGAGCACAGGGGGTGGAATAAGGAGATGGGTGTATAAAAGAGGCTGGGTAAGGTTAATTGTATCATCAAAATTGGAATGATAGACTTGATTTTAATAAGAAGTATTTTCTGTTTTCCTTTTTCAAACAATAGAAGCCTCGACAACATCAAACGAGCACCCGGTTCGGGTTTTTATTTTCTTGGCCCTGGGCAGGTTTGTCAATCCCTTCAAGCGTAAGATTTTGAAGATGAAGCCTAGAAGCCAAATGTTTTTCGCTCCATGGGATTCCAACGGCGAGGGCGAAAAGGAAGAAAACGAGAGGAAAAAATAACGAAATAGGAGTGAAAATATTCAATAAGATTTTCAAACCGGAAATCTTGAAGAAGATTCCTTCGTGTCTTAAAGGATCATTTTAATGGCGAGGAATTTTCAACAATCAAATTATTTATGAAAATTTCAAGCGTGCCCTAGTCATTCTTGCTGCCTTTTAATATTCAACGGAAAGAATCAAATGGGTTCTTTTTGACATGTCCAACATATAAATCATTTATTAAAGGCAGAACAAACGCAAAAAGATTGTTTCATTCCCTGTTATCAATTATTTTTATAAATAATAAGGTTTGCAAGAATCATTAAAAAGAATTTATCTCATACAATCAGGAAGATAATGTAAAATTTGCTGAAAAATTCACGAGGAAGTAGTATTTCTAGATAAAACATTTGTTTAACTATTAATTATTGTCATTTGTAATTAAAACACTTGATTTTAATTGGTACTTCTCGGGACATTTCAAATTTAAACTATGGAATAGCCAATCCATGCACTAAGAAAAAGTTTAGATTAGAAGAAAGAAATTTAAACAAAGAATTTGACTACATACACTATTTCTTTGATTAAATGTTAAAGGTTACAGGTTAACGCACATAAATAGATAAAACAAATGTGAAATAATGACATCTCCATCTCAGCAATATGAAAGCATCCAAATATTTTATATGTACTTAACATAACTATTTATTATACTTGATATATATGAGTTGTTTTCCGCTAATGTAATAAAAAATAAAATAAATAAAAATTAATAGTAAAATGAAAAATAAACTGATAACATAATAAAAAATAAGTAATGAAATGATAAATAATAAATTTTAATATAATAAAATAACTATTAACTAATGAAATAAACTAAGAAATATTATCAAATGATTTCTTAAGATATATTTTCCTTTGATAGAAATGATAGTTTTCCCTTATTATAATAATTATTGGATAATAGAAAATAGATAAAATATAATTATTCTTATTTCTTATTTTAATTGTTTTATTTGAATATTAGAATATTAATAATTTTAGTTATATAAAAAAGCTTCTCATTAATATAACGATGAAATTAAAAATTTCAAACTGTATAAATATTGTTTATATTTTCTAAATAAAATATTATATAACTACAAGAACTATTAGATTTTTTAAATCATTTATATATTTCCTGAAAAAATATATCCAGAACACCAATCCATAACGCCTGCAATGTATGCAAATAGTTATATAAGGATTAATATTTAGGAAAATCCCTCAAAAGTAACATAAATATTGAGATAAAGACTTAGCTGGTTTTGAGAGGCTTAGATAATTGATAATTTATCATTTAATAAAAAAAAATATAAATTTATCAAATAATAGGATTTCTAAATATGTATTATAATTATTATTAGAGATAGTAAACAAGTTGTAATATTGTCTCTCCTTGTCCATGGTAATATATAGATTCTGCTGTATATATGTGTTGAATATATACTATATATTCCAGTATGTATTGGGAGACACGAACCCACAGCCTGGGGCCCATCTCACCAAGCCAGAGACTTGTAATTGCCCGTTTAATAATTAAAGTGGGAACACAACGAGTTTCATGTTAATATTTCATCAGGTAGTCTAGGTGCGTTTGCTATCTCGCCTGCACATATTCTGCACCCTCTCCTCTCCACTCCCTATCGAGTTTGTAGAGAGATAAACTAGAAAGGAGTACACTTAAAATAATTGAAGTGTCTGCATTCCAGATACACTTCATCTATTCCGATTCATACTTATTGACTGATATTTTATTTGATCGAAAATTCAATTCCATTCGTTATTACGATTTTATTCCTTTGAAAAGAAAAACAAAAGTAAAATAAAAATTAGTGGTCCCTATGCTATTTATTATATGAAAATATTATTAAAAATATAAATATAAAAAAAATTTATGAAATAACGTTTTTCCAATGGACTAAAAAGAATAAAATAATGTTTCTATAAGCTTAAAAAAGTTTATAGATGAATTGCTTCATATTCAACGAAAACCGTTGGGTGCATTTAGTTTAATTTATTTATATGAACAATCAAGTCAAATTTTTGTAATAATAAAAATTTTATTAAACACAAAATCTGACAAATTTTTTTATCATGCAATAAAATTGATAGTTTAAGAGCTAAGAAATTAATCTTTTATTATTTTTCACTGTAATATACTTATATCAAAGTATGTATCAAAATTTAAAAGAATTTTTATTAAATTTACATATTATCAATCAAATCCAAAATGGTTGATTATATTTGAAGAAATAGTGTTACTTGTTAATTAAGTGTTTTACTGTGGTATGTATCTTAGTATATATATGAATTATAGCTCTATAAAGGAAGTTAATTGCATAGAACTAAATGCGCCCAACGTTTTTCGTTGAATATAAAGCAATTCATTCATAAACTTTGTCAAGCTTATAGAAAAATTATTTTATTCTTTTTAGTAGATTGGAAAAAGGTTATTTTATAAAAAAATTTTATATTTATATTATTTTATTCCTTTTTATTATGATGTTTAATATGATAAATTTATTTAATATAACAAGAGAAATAGAAAAGATGAAGTTATACGAAAATTTACAAATTGAATAAAACAAAAAAATATATTAATTTTCCAAAATTGATTTTATGCATTTATGTTAAGTAAATGTTATTAATGAAGTTAAGAAAAACGTTATAAAAATGTCATTAAATAAATATAAAAGTTAAATCTAAAATAAATATTAACAATGTATATATACATTGCTAATATTTATTATTTTTCAAGAATCATTTACAAATTGTCTTTCTTCAATTATTCTAGATATTATCAAAATAAATACTATATACACTTATTTTTCTCCCCCCATCTCTGTGTCTCTCACAAAAACCTTTTAAAATAAATTTAAATTGTATTGAGGTAAACGACATTTTGCAATGGAAACAATTTGCACAACAAATCGTTTATGTCTCAGAAGATCTTGAAGAAGGAGAGAAATATAACAGTGTGCGAAGAGGGATGGAGCTAAGTGTGAATTATATAAACATACTATGGGGATCCATGAATTATGAGGCATGTCCCCAAGGGGAGTTTACTCTTAATCAATTCCCTTCAAAAATCTTTCCCCTCTCCATTGAATATTCCCTAATCCTGTCGGAATGGGATAAAAATTCGTTTAAATCAAATCAAACTAGTTTCAAACCCCAAACGATTTTTATGATTCCTAATAAATCAAAATTATAAATAGAAATAATTATCCTATTAAATTATATCACTAGAATGAACTATCGATTTAGTATAATAATAATAAAACTGAAATCAAAAGTTTGACAAATTGACTTAATAATTATTTATGCTCTTCTAAATGCACTACTATAATATAAAAATACATAATTATTTAAATCTTACCTTTGGATGAGCTCGTCTGGGAAATGCTACTTTGGGGTCGATCTGAAAAAAGAAAATAATAATATAAATATTTGTTTAATATTCATTGTATCAATTAAAAAAAAAATATTTTTAATTCTATAAAGAATTGATAAGATATTAATATTTTTTAAATTGATTATTAATTTGTTGTATTTTATATCAAATGCCTATATTTTTATATATCTATTATATATTCTATTGTATATTATAAATTCATAAAACATTAATGTACTTGCACTTGAAATATAATTTAGGGTATTTGAAATAAAATTATTCACAACAAAAATCGTCTAAATGATGGAGATTGATTAACGAGAAATTGTATAAGTATTATATGATCTCAAATATTATAAAATTGAAAAGGATTATATATTATATAAGCACGTATACAAAAATATTGGTGAAATATTTATTTACATTAAAATTTATAGGTAAACCAGCGGTCGCCAAACTTTTTGACCTCACGGATCAGTTAATTCATAATTTAATCCCGCGGACCACTAATAGGATTTTTTAAGTGTTAAATATATTTATAAATCAAAATTTTGATCAAATAACACATAAACATTGAGTTTTTATAACTTATCGCGTATTGTTATGAATTGAATCATGTTTTAATGCATCTTAAAACATAACTTAACATGATGAGTAAGTATATTCCACATTTTTCTGCGGACCAGCGAAATTTTCTCGCGGACCACCACTTTAGCAACCGCTGGGTAAACGACCGTTTTCTGAAAGAAGAATTTGATGGGACAATATAAAAACATGTGATACATAGAGGGGAGTATTCTGGTTATTTAGACAAGTAGGTTCATAAAGATCGACCATAAATGATTATAAATTATGGTTAATTATTTTTTCAAATAGTTTCAAAGATGGTTTCATATTAAGAGTTAATTTTAATCATTTATACATGTATAAATGTAGCAGGGACCAAAAACTAAATCATTTGAGATTTAACAGATATATAAAAATCTTTTTGTTTCTTAAAACATGGGGAATATTTAAAACATTCCATTGATATATTTGAATGATTTTTAAACGAAACTAATGTTAGCGATTTGTCTTTCAGAGTCAGTGGAAGTAAAATAAATTGTATAACGAAAACATCAAGAATGAAAATCCATTAGCACCCCACACACTAGAGTTCTAGGACTATATACATGTCGGAGGATTGTAATTAATCATTGTCCTACTCAGGCTCTATCCTAACTGGGGTTTGAGGACACGTCACGTGCATATGTTAGCCTCACTCATCCTCAGGAAAGGTGCAAACGACGGTTCTATATCAAATAAATGAGTGACCTCAGCCACCGGTACCAGGCAGCCACACACAATCTTTAGAATGATTACTAATATATACATATATATATAACGATAATTAATTAATATCTTAAGAATTACACGAGGTTAGTTAATAAATGTTCTCAGGTTTAAAAGGAGTAAGAAACATTGAATCAATTTAGTTGGTGTTTTTGTAGATCACATTGCCTTTGCCCTTTAAATGGTTTTCATATTAACTTTAGAAATTAGAAGCTGAAATGTTTTAACTTTTCAACGAAAATTTAATCCAAAGTTTATATGTATGAGTATAATATTACCATCCACACATTTTAGTTAAACATAATCTAAACTAGGTTTTGCAGGAATTGACTTTACAATAAGTAATATATCAAGGAAAAAGAGTGAAAATTAAAAAGCGATATTTTAACTTTATGTTTAGAGCTTTAATCAACATAATTGTTTAGTTTGATAGAATTTGTGTTAAAATTAGTGAAAGGAAAAACATTAAAAATTTATTTTTTCTTTTGGAAACTTTTTTTTTTCTTCAATTTTATTTTATTTCAAATTTAAAAGAATAATTAAATATTATAGTGCATTGATGGGAATATTTGAATATTTAAAAAATGATTTTTAAAATGAAATATAATATTTGAAAAAAAAAAAATTAAAAAAAAAATGTTTATATATATATATACACCCTCCATTCCAAAAGAAACCGAACTTTTTAAAAAATAGTACCACTAATGCCATCTGTTGTAATGGTTTACCCGTAGATGGCTTAGTCCCTCATTGACAACTGATATAAATTTCATGATATTTGGATGCATACAACAAAAGTTATTGCGTTTCAAATGTCAGTGTGTTTTGTACATCGGTCGGAAAATGAGTTTCAAACAAAGAGCTGCAATTGATTTTTGTGTTAAACTTGGTAAAAATTTTACTGAAACGCACCAAATGCTGCAAAATGCATATGGTGATGATTGTCTATCCCGTACGCAAGTTTGTAGGAATTTATATTATAGTTTTAAATTCTAAGCAAGGGGTGTCAAACTTTATTTTTTTTTTAGAGACAAATTTTTTAAAAAAGTCAAAAGTGGTCGCGGGCCGCAAAAATAGTTGTCGCGGGCCGCGAGTTTGACACCTCTGTTCTAAGCCGTTCACGTTAGATTTCAGGGTATTTTTGGTTGAAATAAACGTTATAATTATACTGGATCAATTAAGAAGGTTTTTATTATTTTTACAAGTGTTAAGAAAATAAATAATTTTTGCCGTCACCAAAGAAATGTGATTAAATTCACAAGTACATTTGAAATTTGATAGGATGGATCCATTGCTCTAACTTCGTCGAGTTTTCTCCATGAACCATGAATTCCTCTCCAAGGCATTTGAAGAGCCATCAAATGTCATGATGCATCACATTCATCATCAACTTAGTCTCTTTTGGCGTATTATGTCAAAAACCCCTTGACTTTCCAAAATACCATTTGTTCGTTGTTTTCTCGAATGAATCTGTTACTCCCCCTTCTTCTCAAACTCATCCTTTTCCTATTTTATTCCCTAACAAAATTCAACATACATAGTTACATCCATTTTTATTATCGTATATAATAGAATATGTTACAATTATTGATTTATTTTACGAGTGACATAATAATAAATTATGTACATACAAATTCAAATTCTTATTTCTATTATTAATAGAAATAAATTTTCTATAATCAAAGGATAAACTATATAAATTTGTGTTTATACATATTTTAAAATTAAAATTAATTTAAACGAATATATATTGAATACATTTATTTAAATACCATATAACGAGGTTTGTTCAAAAGATAAGGTGAATTTTGAATTATTTCGAAAAGTATTTATTTATTTATCAATATCAATATTATGCCAGCGATTCTTTCAATCGTCGAAGCACTTATGAAATGCGATTTTCGGTATCAGCTCGTTCTTCGATTCAGATCTTATCTCATCAATTGTGGCAAAACGCTTTACTTTCTTTGGTCTCTTCAGTTTTGGGAATAGGAAAAAGTCGCAGGGAGCAAAATTTGGTGAATACGGTGGTTGAGGCATGATTACGGTGTTGGTTTTGGTCCAAAAATCACGAACAAGCAATGATGTGTGAGTTGGTGCATTATCGTGATGCAGAATAAATGATTTGTTTTCCACAATTCCGATCGTTTGAGCCGTATTGCTTCACGCAAACTTTGCATTATTTCCTTGTAGTATTGCTTATTAACAGTACGACCTGTTGGCAAGAACTCATAATGCACCACGCCATTGTAACGAAGAAAACAGTGAACAAAACCTTCACCTTGATCGAAATTAGCGTTCTTTTTTAAAGCGCTTGTACCACTTATAAACATTTTTTTGAGACAAAGTAGATTCGTCGAATGTCTCAGTCAACATTTTAATGCGTTGGAGCACTTTATTCCATTTTTAGCGCAAAATTTAATAAAGATTCTTGAAAAAATCGAAGAACACACAAAAACAACTGTTTCATTTGTCAAAAACAATCTACTAATCCAAAATGGTTGATAATGTCAACATTTGAGAAACATATGTGTACCCACATAATAAAAAAAAATTTCGATAATCGAATGTACACATGGATTATTATACCCTTAATTAAAAATAGAATATAATATATTTTTATATTAATTCTTATTTATTTTTAATACTTTTTCTAAGTTTATAAACATATTGAAGATGATATTATTAATCTCACCTATTTTTTAACCTCATTACCATCTTTCCCAAAAATAAAAATACAACAAAAGTTAATAATTCACAAAATAGAAATATAAGTAAATAAATAAATATTAAAATAAAAAAAATACATATTTTATACAATGCAATAAAAGCCTATATCACGGAAAAGGCAGCCTAAAATAAATTAATTTCACCTGAAATTTATTTGAACAGGAAAAAGAAAAACTTCACTCAATTTTGGCTTATGTAGATGATGTCAAGATTTAGTTTACTTTTGAGTCCTGGCTTTGAAATTTGCTCACGGATATTTCTATACACATTATTATTCCAGAAATATGATGAGGGTTGGTCTTGATGGTTAAGGGAATATTTCCCTCCCATTTTTGACATCTCAGCATCTATTCCCCATTTATTGTTGAAATGTCAACTGACTGAAAGAAGACCGAGAAGGTTTCTCTCCTTGACTTTATTGAGAAATTATATCGTAAAGATTACCAGATTGTTAAAGAATTCTAAGAAAATCAATGGATTATATCAATTTTTTTCCAAAAATCTGGCAATTATTAAAAATTTATCTTATAAAATATTTTGAAATATTATTCAATTTATAAAAAGAAAAAAGTTGATATGAGAAGTCGTTTCTTATAATATATATGTGTGTATATACAATATAATATATAAGAATATATAAAGAGAGAAAGAGGGGAGATTGAACAGATAAGGGATTGGGATGAAGAATGCTTGAATAAATAAGACTATTGTGAATGAAATCTCCTATTCTTACCTGCAAAGAACACGAGAAAATTTATCAAATATTTTGAAGATGAAAAGTTGAAATATGACGTAAGAAAATCGAAAGTAATTAAGATGACATATTCATACCGCCATTGGTCTTTTTAATCAATTTCTATTTTAGATTAATATTTATGATTCAAAATTATTGAATCTGTTTTTTTAAGTTTTTAATTTTTTTAAGTTTCCTCGATAATATAAGTATAATAAAATAAAATACAAAAAAACTCTGACTTTTGTAAGTCCTACGCAAGGATAACGCCTATCAAGTCGGTTATATCAATGAGGTGTCCTATGATCAGTACAACGGGTTCTCTCAACCTTTACCTTGATTTTCTTGATCAGAGGCGCTACTTTTTAGCAAGTAGCTATTCCCCAATGTTGATCCCGGAGGCTGGGTTGACTCCGTCCCATAGACCCCAGCTAGAGATATTCCCTTGCCAGGCCCGGGACTTGAACCCGGGACGATGTGAATGTGAGACAATGGCGCCTTAGTATAATAAAATAAATAATAAAAAATCTCTCTTAGGAAAATGTACTAATCTTTTTTAAATATTATAATATGTATTTAAAATAATAAATAAATAAAAATAATAATGATAATAATAACAAAATAAATTCCTGTATGAAATTTGTAATTACCAACTTCACGAAAAATAAAGTATAATAGAAAATTGGATTATTTATTAAATTCATTAAAAAATATTTTTTATCCCTCCCTTTGAAATATATGTGTTTAAGCTATTTCATTCTGAAAATTCCTTTTCATTAGCTTATCGTTGATTTGTTCATTTTTTTAAAATAACTTTAATTATTTATTGTAGTAAATTTTTTTCAATTAAATCTAATATTTGGAATATTTTAAATTTTGATATATTATTAGAGTTGATTATCCACTCAAGATAAATGAATATATCATTTTTTTTTTTTTGCTTTATTCCATTCTCTCCTTCTCTTTTTAGCTTACATAATATTTTTCATTTTGTTTTTAGATGGAGACTTCGAAATCCATCATATTTTCCAAACCTCTTTTTTTATCAAGCCCAAATTATATTCCGAGACAAAATGGTGTGTCAAAAGAAAAAAAAGATAAATAAAATTGATATGCGCTGTACGAAATATAGGATTAGATTAAAACAGAGTCGTAAATGGATTCGTCTGTTAACACTTTACAAACATACGTACATTACATTAAGAAATTAACCTGGTTAGAGTTTTACCTACAAATGGCATATTCATCTCTTGAATGTTGTTCATTATATTTAGATATATACTTATATATACATTTATGTATGATATTATCATATTTTTATCAATAATTTACTTACTAAGATGGAAAAGTTTTTAAAAAACTAATTTAAATTTCCAGTAATAAGACAAAAATTATAAATGTTTGAATAATTTTCAATTATTCTTTTAATTAATAATTTTAGATTTATTAAAAATTTTGTTTGTTATAAATGCAGGAGCGTATCTTTCAGTGTCATATTAACTCCCTTCAAAACCGAGCAAAATACAATATGAGAAAATGTAAAACGATTAATGAATATCAATCAGGGTTTGATGATATTTAATTTTTCAGTTCAAAAAAATGTTTATTTGCTATTACTATATTCACCATTATTTTCATCTATTCGAAATTTATTAAAATAAGTTGACCTGTGGCCAGGTCCGAACCGACCGACGGTTTGAAGTAAATTAATTTCCAGCTACAGAAACAATTTCAAATAATTTTAATATAATGTAATAAAAAACAGATATGGATAGAACATAAATATTTTTAATTTTATTTTATTTATAATATATATGTAAGACCAGGCTGTGACGTCATGAATGGCTGGATGACGTCATATAATTTTAAATCAAGAAAAAACTAATAAATATGATTTTCCAGAGGATAAAACCAATACAAAGTGCATGATTCGTGGTGATATATAAAAAAATCTCCTCAAGTGAAATTTGGTGTGAAAATAACCCTTCCCTTCCTATCGTCGATCGCTAATACTACCACTTCCTGTTTCTGGATTTGCACCAAAAGTTGATCAATTCATCCTACTGATGCATTAAGTAAATATACCAAATTTCATCAAAATCCGTTGAGCCGTTCAGGCTGTATTTTCATTATTTTAAATTTTAAATATTATATACTAGTCAAACAATTTCAGCGAGAGTCCTCTTAAACTAATAAATAAATGTTAATGTGTGTATTTGGAAAAATAATAAATTATTAATTAAAATAATAAATAATGTAAAATTCATAGATATATTGTATATATTAATCGATAAACTTTTTTTTAAATAAATATGAGATTTATTTTAATTTAAAAATTATAATAAATTTAAAAGTTGCATTTTGCTCCAAACAAAAAAAAGAACAAATTTAGGCTTTTTAATTTTATCACAAGTTTAAAATATTAAAAAAACTCTTTTTTTCCTAAAAATGATCGTCTATTCTTTTCAAAAAGTCAGGGTACTAATTTTAATAAAAAAAAATCTGAAAGTTAATTATTCAACTTATTTAAACTATAATACAGATATAAGTAATAATATTTATTAATTAATTTGAAAAATGTTTAGAAGCTATATATAAATTCAATTTATTGAGTATTTTTATTTAGTAAACATTCGTTTGAAAGTAAAGAAAATTAAATTAATAAACTGTTTGCTATTATTTATTTGATTAAAAATTAAAATTGAGTTGAAATTGAAAAGCATATTGAATTAATATCACAGATGTGTAACAGCATTGAAATTTTTTTTTTCATTAAGTGATTTTTTTTTCTAAATATAAATTCGTTTTTATAAAATATTTAGTTAAAGGTAGTTTAAAATTATTCACAATAAATTAATTAATTTTAGGACGGTGGCTTGTGCTTTTTTAGCCTGCCTCTACAAATGAAATAAAATCCTTTTACATTTTCAGAACTTGAGCTTCTTTTTTTACCTCAATTATTATAAAGAATTTAAATTTTAAAAATCAATTGAATCTTCTTAAATACCTCGAAATAAATATTGATTTATACATATATCTTATGAAAATTATTTAAGATTTTATTTTTCATAGGTTATTAGAAAAGCCAAATTTTGTATTTTTGTTGTTGTAGAGTTGCTTCTTATTGTAGAGTTTATAACCTCTTGATATTCCAATTCTATGCCCGATATATATATTTAAATATTTATATAATTATATAATGTTAATCTAACAATGTTATTTAAATATTTTGTTGAGATAATATTATAAGAATTTCAAAATTTTTAATCTGAATATTTTATTTTATTTATTATTTTGATTATTGATCGGAGTTCAAAAGATATTGCTTAGAATTTTTTTTTTAAAAAGTACTCATTTCATTACCCTCTTTTTTTCTTTAGGGATTAGGTTTCTTTGAAAACTCCAAGTTCTATTCAATATTGAAATCAGAAGGTATAATATAAGACTTGGACGATATTAAATAAAATTAATGGAAAGATTAGATAAAGAGAAGGTCAGCATGATTGAATAAAACCTATAAAAGTGATTTGAAAGTTCATAAAAAATCTATTGTGCCTTCAGACTGTAATTTAATATAATACGAACGAAAATTCCTTAGAGACGCGATCAACTGGATTACATTGATGAAGTTTTTCAAAATAATATGATTAGGAAATATAAACCTGTTTTTTTTACTTTTTCTAAGAATTTCGTCCAAAAATATATCCTTTAGAATTTATTATATTTGAATAAAATATAGTTCAAGATATTATTTTTTTTAACTATTTTAAGATTTTTTTAAGATTTATACTAATAAATATTTTTGTTTATGTTTCCGTGAAATTTTTTATTATCAAGAGAAGTTTTTTCGTGAAATTTTACCGTTTTATTTTGATATTTGAATCTTGACGTTTCGGCGTCCTTTTAGGCACCATTTTCAAGAGTTGGAATAAGGAAATTTTGGGATTCTGGGTCAATAGACTGAGTGAACAAGAGAGGTAGAGAGTCAGTCTCCCTGCTCGAGCCGGACCTCCGTTGATTGTTCGATTAGGGAAAATATTTTCTATAAAAAAATTATACTTATCTTTAAGATACATTTTTTCTCAATTGCCAAAAACATTAGTAATTTAACTTGATTAAAAAAAGGTGCTTTAAAAATCGAATTAATATTTTTTTAAAAATAATAAATATAATATTAAAAACTAATAGAAAATTTTAGTCAGTTTGTAGTTTACATAAAATTGTTAAGATGTCGATTTGGGATCATCAAAAATAAAAATAATGCATAATTGGCATAATATAAAAAAATCAATCTGTTATTTTATAAGATATCTCGTTACGTATTTTCTAGATGTTATCTTTTGTAAAAATTTATTTTGAATTTAAATAAAAAAGAATAGGTTTCTTTAAAACATTTTGTAGACAGATATGTTAAGATTTATTGAAGAATTTTCTATTAAAAAAAAACAAAAAACAAATAATATTCTTTTTAGTTTAACAACCGATTTTAATTCATTTCCATCACAAACAGACAATTTAAGAAGACTTATTTAAACGATCAAATTAATTACCATCGTAATAAAAAAAATGGAATAAATATGAGTAAACATTCAAAATAAAATTTAAGCTAGATTAACTTATCAATGGAGAATAATCGAGGCTCAGGAGAGGAAGGGGAGTACGTAGGTCCTTTTGTAATTCAAATGCATTCATCCTTCCGTTTACATATTCATGTCATCGCCGAAGCTAATCTCTGCCTGACAGAGAGAAAGGCTGTTTTTGAAGGCAGTTAAAATTTGAGAGGCCTCCTTTCTGACGCCAACCGGTACGTAAAAGATATTACCTACCATACACGATTTTAGACAGATCGCGCTGATTATTTGAAGATATCCATCAAACATATTTTTAGGATCTTTTGTTGTTCAACATAAAAATAAGACGCCAATATGAAAGAATTGTAAGGGAGGGATTTTTGTGTCTAAAATATGAAGCTATTTACGTCAAGAAATTGGGGTGTAAAATTTTATGCAAGTGATCAGGAACTATTTCATTTAATAGTTCATTGTGTTCGGCAAACTAAAACTGAGGAGCTAATAAACGGTCAGGAATCAAATTTAAAACGCCTGCAAAGCAAATTCTGCTGAGATACCTAAAAAAAAAGATGCTTTTAAATTGAACCCTTTTATGTGTACTAAAAAAGAAAAAAAAATTAGAAAATCAAGTCAAAGAGTTATCTAATTTCGATTTATATATATATACATTCGTTTTTTACTATCACTATTATTGCTTTTATTTTAAACAATATGCTCTAGTTTTTTATAAATGAAATAAAAATTAAGAGAAGTTAATATTTTCTATTGATTACATATGAAAAGTAAATTTAAAATATGTATTACATATAAAACTTTATTTTGCTTTAGAAAAGGAATTACAATTTCTATAATTTTTTATTTTGCCCCTAAATGACGGCAACCACATAGTACTATTGCCACATGAAAGATATTTTCTTTAGGTTGTGACATCTTAACAAAGATTTCAAAGCATTTTTTGAATCTAAATTTAATAATAGCCACTGAGAACCTTTAAAGTAAAAAAAAATGGTTAATATTAAATAAATTTAAATAAATAAACATTTTATAAAATATATATTATTCATTTTAGTTAATTGAAGAATATAATTTCAAAAAAGTATGTGCTGTAAATTAAAAAAAAAAATTAAATATAAAGAATTACATCAAAGAAAATTATAAATAATTTATTTATTATTTTAGCCCCAGTGGAAAATAGGTGTGTTAATTGAATTTTATTAAATCAATACTGTATCCAAGATATCAATTAATTTTTTAAATTTCACCAAAATAATAAAGGTAAATAATATTCTTAAAGGCAATTGTATAATAAAGAAATACTGGATATTTATAACACATTACTGTTTTAATAATTACTACTTTTATATTTATTTAATTTTTTAGACATAGAATGGTTTTTAGTTTCTATTATTGACGAAAAAAGGATATTCACCAAATAAATCAATAATAATTATAATTTAAAGAAAATCACATATGGAGAGCAATTAAGGCTTTAAGTTAATTACTAATTAATAATTAGTGATCTTTCTGAGTTGGAAGGTGTTTGGTTGCTGATTACCGGTTGTCGAGCAATGGCAGACACAAAGTCACTCACACTCCCAGCCAACTGCAAAGCTTCTCGCCACACAACGTAAATTGTCGTTAGAACATTTTTAAAAAAAAATTATTTTACTAAATTTTGTAGAAAATATTATTAAAAAGTTTCCTTGTTATTCATTTTTGATGGGAGGAGGAGAGTTCCAACCGTTCAGCAGTAATGTGAACAGCCTATTCTATAAGGAGCAGATGTAAATATGAAGAACCCTTTAGGAAATAAATAAATAGATAAACTCCTTTCCTTATTTTTTCCTTATCCCCACCTTCTATTATCATTATCATGTCTTTTATGAGAATATTTTGTTTTAAGTAAAAAGGATTAATTAAATTAATCTTCTATTTAAAAAAAAAGATATGAAAATCAACAATTTCAATAATATAAAATAATCATAATAATAAATTTGAATAAAATCATCAAATTATAATTTTTAACAAAAATATAATTTTAATAATGCTTTTCTAGCTTGAAATTTTTTAATACTGTACTAACAATAGAAATTTAAAACAAAAGATGAAAATATTTTAGAAATTTTATCGTAGGAAATATTTATTTATTATCATTTTAACAAATTCTCTATTGAAGATTTAATAATTCTTCATTGGAAGTAAGATATCTGAGCCAATAAAATAAAGGAGACATTGACTTTTGAGGCTTAGGAAGCATTTATTGTATGGGATGAATCCTCTTGCAGAAGTGATGTGATTTAGAGACGTCTCCCATCTAAACGCAATAGGAGAATGGCTCCTGCAGTGCAAACAAACAACCAACCCTCTTTGTCCCTTGCTACTTGAAAACTCCGCGCTGTAATTTCAGCTTCAGCCGTGAAAAGAGCTTGGAGAAGTGCAACCCTTCAAAGGTTGTTGTTATTTATGGGAACCCATGTGATTGGGCAATCTGTGCTTTAAGTTGGAATTTATCTCTCTCCCTCTGCCTGACTGCTATCTCTTTTCCTCTCCGTTACGACAAACCAATGGTTGTCAAACGAACTAGTTAAATTAATTGCTTTCTACAGGATAATTTCCTTTCAAAAACCAATTGAAGTGATTACAAATTGAGGCCATTTCTACACTGAAATGGCTTTATATTTAATATTGTTATCAAAAAGAAACATTGGATAACAAAATAAATAATAATATTTATAATAAAGTTTAAATATATGGTAGTAAGATGTATTTGTAAAGAGAGGTAAAATATTGTGTCTTAGATGTTCACTAGAAATTAAAATTAAATTTTTTTTTGATTTTTTTGGCTTTTTCGGAATATATCTCCATTTAGCCAGCTTTATCAGATTTGTTTATTATTTATATTTATACGATATTTATATTTATATATCGATGCACTCGGCGAGGTTTGAACCCTCGAACTCGAGTCGGCTGACCGGTCACTATAAACTCGCGGCTAAGCTCCTGGATAAAATTAAATTAGTTAATTAAAAAAACGAGTGACATGAAATTAGAAATTTTTTCTTCTTTCATTCTATCTATAATAAACGACTAAAAGGTATTCTTATTGATATTAAAAAATATAATTTATTTTCTTTTTTCATTTAAAAATTAAACAAATATTTAACAATTAGGACGATCAGTTTCAAATGTTCAGTCTATAAAAAAATCCTCATCAGCTCTGACCCACATACATAAAACAAGAGTGTTGACTAGGGGCGTAGTCATGTAAAAATTGGTGAATCTCAAAAATTATTTATAGCAATAAAAATGGAACTTTTTTTGAATACTCAAAAATAGTTAAAATATTTTGATAAATTGTAAACAAACTTATGACAATCTCTCTTTCTATTCCAATGACTAAACTGCATCATAATGTATTGTGTCGAAAAACAAATTTCCATATAATTCCCATAAAATTATTCTTAAAATATCGTTTAAGTCAAGAAGAATTTTTCAATCTTAATCTATCTTAATGTTTGCATAAGTTGGAATTTGTTCAGATAAGACTGTTGCTCTAAGAATCTACATATGAAATTCGCATAAAGAAGCAAGCTCAAATGAAGACAAACATGACAATCTTAGATGCGTTGGAAGTTCTTAAGTGACTCTTAATTGCATAAAACAGAGAAGGCTTTTGCTCCAAGATGAGAATAAAATTTATCACTGAGGCAATTTAAGAAAAAAAAAAAAAAAGAAAAATAGAGAAAAAGAAGAGTTTACGCAAAGGAAATAGCATATTTTCAGAGGAGTAGTCGTATTTCAAAGTGAAATTATTAATATATACTGTCTTGCCGAGCGGCCGTGTTTATAACGCCTCCATTGTTCTGTGGAAAGGCAATGGCGTCGAGCAAAGACCGGCGCCAGGGGAAATTGATAAATCGCCAACCAAGGGTGGAGATGGTTCTTTGCTGGGCATAAACTAGCTGTCTATTTGCCCAACATCAAACTTACCCCTCTATTACCTTGAGATCGATTACACTTTTGGATAGTTTATCAAAGATACTCTTTCTTACCCCCATCCATACGTTCTCTGTTACCATTGACTTAGCTATCAGATTGATTTGTAAGTCCAGTCTCGAATCATTCATGAAGAAATAAAATATTTATCTGATAGCAGGAAAAATTTTTAAAAACGATTTGTTATCGAATTTATATAAAATATATATAAATATCTAGATACATATGTATACCAAAACTGGGAATAAACTTCTTTTTCATGGATTTACCTATTATGTTATTTTAATCCGGGAGTACTGAAGGTGAATAAACCGATTGATGTCTACGATAAGATTTAGGAATAAAATAGAACTTGAAATGTCAATATGGAAGCAGTCAATTGGAAGTCGATGATAAGAGAAACTGCTTTTTTATATAAAAAAACAATAAATTTGATTCAACTAATTCTCTTTGTTATTCCCTAGGCATTTTGTACCAATTGGAGTTAACTTTCAACATTATTTTTGTTTTAAACAACAAAAAAAAAATTGAAAATTTAGTAGTGTTTTTATATAAAAAGTAAAAAATATATGCTAGTTGATTTTTCTAAAAATACCTTTTATAATTTAATTTAATTTTTTTATTAGCTATTTAATTTTATTATAATTCTTCAATTTATTAAAATAGTATTCTTTGATTTCATTTATTTATCTTCAACACTTTTTTTTTATAGGGATTTAAAGAATATGAGAATGAAACTAGAAAATGAGAAATGGAGCCAATGATACGAGGTTCCAATTGAAGTAGCAGGAGGGAGTCCATCTCAGTTTCTCCATTTCCTGTACCAATTCTTGTTACTTTTTTATTTCTCAATGAATATTAAATCCGGTTGCCTTTGCAAATGGTTCTGATGGTATTTCTCGTATAAATCTTAAGAAAAACGAAGTAAAATTCCCCTACCTGCCATTCCAACTAGAGAAAGAAAGGGAAAGAATTGTCAAGAGGCGGATGAAAGAGAAATTCTTTGAAATAGTTCAAAGGTCTCTTTATAACACATCGTAGTTAAGATATAAAAACCTCGATTCGTTCGTTTTTCTATATACTATACACCTATCCCCCGATTTACACGGTACTTGTTTTACCCGTTTTCGCTTTTACACGATTTTCCAAATAAGTTTTTTTTTTTTTTGTTTTTACCGCACTCTACTAAATGCTACTGGGTTTGAACACGTGTGCTGTGTACACATCTCACGGGGAATCCCGAGCTTATGTGCTGACTTGCTGCACATGCACACTGTGTCTGTATTTCTTCGCATAAAATTAAAGTTTTATCTACGGAAAATTGTATTTGAGTGAAAGTTTCACAGTTTCAGAAAGATTTAATTTTCCATATTTGTAAATTACAAGTGAGTGCATCATTTAGATTATTATAAATTAACATAAATTAAAAAAAATTATAGGCTTATAATGTCGAAAGAAGTTAAAAGAAAAGTTATTTCTTTAGAAACTAAAATCGAAATTTTGGATCGCTTACGAAAGGGAGATAGAGTAGTAGATGTTGCAACAACGAAGCTACAATAAGAACTATTAGAACAAATGAAAACACAATTAGAAAGAGTGTTGCAGCTGGCAATACCACGAGTATGGGCACAATTGTTAATAACCGATTTTATTACCACCTCTCAGAATGTAAATATTTCTGCTTCAAACATCGAATCGGCACAAATAACTTCGAGTGATGAAAGTGAATTCCAACCTTCGATTCCGAAAAAAAGAATGAGAGTAATTTCTGATAGTGATGAAGGATAATAAAACACATTTGGTTTGATTTTTTGTTCTTCTGTTTAATGTATTATAATTAAATAAAAAAACAGTGTTTCCGTAATATATTACATATTTTAACCTATCAATGCATTTTATTTTTATTTCTGTATACACCTAAAAATATTGAAAAAAATCACAACTGTTAAATAGCAAAATTATGCATTTTCTGCAAGCTTTTCGATTTACACGGTTTTGACTTGAAAATTTTTAATTTTCGATTTACACGTTTTTCTCAGGAACGTATCTACCGTCTAAATCGGGGGATAGGTGTATATATATATATATATATATATATATATAATTTATTTTAAATTATTAAAAGTATATAATAGTTGTAGTAATTTAATTAATAATTTCTTGAGGTTATTGTTCGTATATTTAACTTGATAATTCTCTCATCAAAGCTAATTGATAAATTAAAAAATTAAAAAAAGTTGATAGTGACATGCAGGTTGATTTTTTTCCAAAAATATCAAAATTAAATACGTTGTCTGAAGTGAAAATAAAAAAAAAGCAAAAGAAATTTCATTTTTATAATTTATATTTATTAAAGGGAGCATCGCTGGAGGCAAGTAAAATCTGGTGGGAAGAATATATACTAAACCAAAGGAATGGAGAGAGTGGGTTGGTTAAATTATAAGGGTTGAGGCTAAACCGGTTGATACTAAATTTAATAATAACAAATTGAGCCCATAACAAGTTGGGTTACAGAAATGCAGGAGTAAGGAAAATAAACCAAGAAATCGCACCAATTATACAAACAATTATTAAATTTTTGGTGTTGGATCTCCACGAAAGGGGGCAGCATGCTGAAGATAGATTTTAAATTAAAGCCTTATTAGTCTGAAGCGAATTAACCTTCCTGGCCGCCCTCCAACGGCAACCCTTACAAGAAGTTGAAAAAATACCTTGCTCGGTAATGGCAACAAGGTGCACAGGTTTATGGAAGATTTAAATTAAAATCTTGTACGCAGACAATAAAATACCTATAATGAACTTGATTTTATGTGTGCATTGGAACTTTTATTCCTTAAGGCTTGTTATTTTAATTTATCAATAATTGCTGTGTGGAATTTTTGATAATGAAACAAAAAAATTATATATAAAATAATTATTTTCAAATAAACCTATTCTTAGTGAAAGGTGATTAAGAATCTGGGTCAGTTATGAATTAAGACTCTAATGGCATTTGCAAAATATATAGTTTAGCATAAACTATATCTCGCAATTAATGTCTAGTTTAAAAGCTGATATATATTAAAAAGTATGCAAATATAAATCCTTTAATTATTAAAATCAATGCTTTTTAATTATAATATAAACCGACCACATAATCCTATAAAAAAACAATAAAAAATCGTATTAATTTCTTTTGTCTATGCAAATGCAAGAGAAATGCAAATCCTCTCTGGGAATCGTTGAGTAACGAGGCCCTTGTATTAAATCTGAGTAGTAAACCACTTCATTACCATTCACCAGTCCACCCACCAACAATTAATGGCAGCATCGAAATCTACGGACAATTACATAGATCTTGAGTTGACTGACGCTAGTCTACGGGCATAAGCGGTTTTCAGGTCCATTATTCCCCATTAACCTTCCAATTTCAGAATGAGAGTAACTGGACGACTACGTACGATGGAACAGAGCTAGTAGGAACTTAATCCTGATAAATTATAGGTATATATATATAAATATATACCTATATATGTGGAAAAGAGAAATAAAATAGGTACTCTCCCTTTGGTCTTGTTTAAATGTACAAGAAATCAATTTAAAATTCTTAGATAAAAGCAGATGATTTTAATAAAAGAAAAGAATAGAAAGGATTATAATCAATAAAAAACAAAACGCAAACGTAATTGTATTTAAAGATAATTATCTTTTTTATATTTAAGTATATTATTGTGTAATATAGAAGAAAATACGAATCTTTAGTTCGTATATGATTAAGGTTTTATAACAAATGTAAAGAAATATGCTCTTATTTATTTGTTATTTCAATATCACATATAAATTTTCATATTTTATAAATAATTTATATTTATAATTAATATTTATATGTATATATATTAATACAATTATGTATATTTATGTTAAAATTGTCACAAGAATTTGTGAACAAATTTCATGTTCTATTTTTATTGTTCTAATTAATTATCTTCTTTTTACTATCACGCCAGAGATAATATTGGGATCACGAAAATTTTCGATGTTGAGATTTTGATGTTTTTATACGTTTTGAAGGTTCCTGAATCATTTTCACTAAGGTTGAGAAAAATGTCTGTGTGTGTGTGTGTATATGTAGACAAGATTACACAAAAACGGTTTGAGCTAGAATCATGAAATTTGGTACATGTGCTTTATTCAAAATTTGTAGTTTTCTATCAACTTTTGAGAATTGTAGCTCGACCGGAAGAGGGTTATTACCTACCACGTATTGATTTTTTTCCTCTTTTCTCCCGTAAAAATAAAGATATATGTTTGATAGTTTTTCTTATGATTAAAAATTGTATAAAACTGCTATATATAGAATTTCAGCTTGATTGAATCTCTGGAAGTACCAGAATTAATTTTTTAACACTGGAAATCTCACGCGCCAACACGTAAACAAATAGCCAAACATGCGCTGGTTTAATAAATATAATTTATTAATTTTAATTTATTATTTATAATTAATTAAATTTAATTTAAATATAATATATATGTTAATTAATCCAATTCAAATTGCGAGAGAGTCGAGTGGAGACACTCCAGCCTATTTAATTATATTTTGAATTTATTAGCTGATAATTTATTTACTGATATTCTTGAAAAGGGAATGATATAATATAATAATAATATTTTATATTATTGTATTCAATATTATTGATTATTTTTACTGGAAAGAGAAATACATATAAATAAATTAATAAAAATTGGTTCGGTTCCTATTGGGATTACCCAGCTACTTTTGAATTCGTATTATTCATTGAGTGGATTATGATTAAGGTTAACAAAAAGAAAAAAAAAAGATTTAATTTAAAAAAGGACTTACGGGGTTGCATCGGATCAAAGGGATCTACATAACAACATTAATTTTTTTTTTCTCTTTTGGCATTTTCAAATGAATTAATGGTTTAATCACTTAAAATAATTCTCGTGAATGGCGGTGTTCGCTTTTCGAAATATTTTTTTTTTAAACTCTTCGTATAAATTTACACCATGATTAAAAATTGAAAATTTATTGCCATTCGACATTTTTCATTAGCTTAAATTCTTCAAATGCTTTATATTTAATATACACATTTTGTAATAATTTTTTTTTTTTATTATTTTATTTAAATAATCATAAAATGAACTTTTCTTTTAATATTTCACTTGAAAAATGAATTTTGGCATGGTGTGTGTATATTTGAAATAAAAATCGTTTTTCATTATAATTATAGATTATAGATAGACACTCTCTTTATCATAAAAAAAAAGGTTGAGTGACATGAAGGGTGTTGGGGTGGGGAAGATTGTTCATTGTTAATCCTTAGCACGCGAAACGATTAACATAAACGTGGTTAAGAGAATTAAATTCCCACAAACAATAATCACATATAAACAAAATGGATGGTTGATATAACATTTTTAATGTCTGCCAGATAAAAATTTAACATTTCTCGCCACAAAGTTTACAAATGTTTTTTTTTTTTCAGTTAATCATAAATTGCCACTCCCTTTTTTTAAAGGTTAATAAACTTATTTAACAGATAATTTTTTATTGTATATTTATATTATTTAAACTGTTTTATTAACAATGAATAATGAAAAAAAGTGAATAATATTTTTATATATTATATATATACTAGCTGATCAGAGCGCATTCGGCGGTCTTCTCATCTAGACGGGGGCTCCGCCCCCTGTACCCCCGAAGTAATCGTTGAAAGTCTGTATGTAAAAGGTTTTCATCCATTTTGTTGCAATCAATATATTACATTATATTATCATATCTTTTTGTGTTCTTATTTAAAAGATATTTTAATTTAATCAGTAAATTAATTATATATTACTATTGTATTTGTTATATCAATCTATCTATCCCTGTGGCTCTACGGATCTCGAAAGCAACCCCCAAGTCTGAGCTATAACCATCTAACTCCTACCCTGTCCCTTCTTCCCCACGTCCCTTCCTACATTGTCCACTCACCACGTTCTTGGTCTTCCCAATCACACAGGACGTTTCCCAATCGGTTTTTCCAAATATATTTCGCCGATCTTTAATCTACCATTCTACCCATGACCCCTTCCCATCCCAGCCTTCTCTATTTTATAACCTTAATAACCTTAACTATATCTGGAGATGCATAGAGGTCATGCAATTCCTCGTTATGCCATCTCCGCCATAGCCCGGTGATCTCATCTTTCTTTGGACCTTAAATGCTGCAAACAATCCTAATATCAAATTCTCTAAATCTACTTTCTCCCAAGAACATCGACCACCCATATAATACAACAGGCAAAATAATTGTTTTAAATATTTCAATTTTCATCCATTTTGATAAAAATTTTGATGAGTTAAACCTCTTTAATGTATGATAACATACGTTACCCGATTGCGATATCGATTTAAATTCTTATCTAATATTATTGTCCTTTGTAATTATAGAATACTAAGTATTTAAATTTTTCTACATTTTCAAATTCTACATTTTGAATGTTAAGACTTTGTGTGTTAATGTTTTTCTCTCTTACTAAATATTTTGTGTCTAATCCCTATTAATTTCAATCCCCATCTTATTTCCTGCCTCAATTCTATCATACATTACGTGTATACATAAGTGTCGGTTAAGTGAGAAATTTTTTTTTGATGTTCAATTTTTTTTGTTTATAATTCTGAATTACCAAGTGTCGGTTAAGTAAGAAATTTCATTGTTTTTGTTTCTATGACAGCAAAAAAGTAAACAAATAACATACATACAAACACTCTCCTTTATATATATAGATGTATATGATATATTTTAAATTTAAATTATTTTTAATTTACTAAATTATTTAAATTTCTTTTCAAAAAGTTAAGTTTGGGATTTGATTATTTATCCTGACTTCGAATTAATAATAAGTAAGTATTAGGAAGAAGAGAGAATTGGTAAAAGATGAGGATGATAGGTGAAAAAATCATGAGCTCCCCAGAAGCACGATACCCTGAAGTATGTAGATCTCATCTCTAAAAGAATTTACCATTTACCCTAAAAAAATCATTATTTATTTATTTTTATCTAAAGCGTTCTCATATATCTACTTTATTTATTTACTTCTTCTTTGTTATAAATGGTAATTTAATTATTAATGAAAAAAAAAATAAAATTGATTTTGTTCTAATATATATTCAACACACAGATTTAATAAAATAAAATAAAGATATTAAAAAAATATTGATTTGAGATATTTTATGATAACATATATTTCAAGTGTTATCATAAAATATCATCGAGTCTAAAATTATTAAAGGAATATTAAAAAAAAAAATTAAGATTCTTCGGTCTGATAATTAATATTAAGTTGAATAAATTTAACACAAACATAAAAATATGAATAATGATAAAGATGAGAGAGAGAGAGAGAGAGAGAGGGATGAAAAAAAGGTTATGAATATTCGAAGTTGGACGTATAATTGTAAACAAGTACTAAATTAGAGTAAAAATTATTTTTTGCAAACTCAATTGTGAAACAAGTCTTTATTTAATTGCGATATATGATAAAAGAAAAGAAATAGTAATTAAAAATTAGAAAACTTTTATCTTATTTCCCATAGTGGAGGGAGCTTAGTTAGTTAAAAAAAAATAGAATTTTACCATGTTTTTCTTTTTTTGTTTTTTTAGTCTATATAAATTGGAATACGCTTGACATCTAACCCCTAGGGATTTTAAATTTATGTTCTGACTAGGTCCAAGTTGTTTGATCAAAACATTCATAACACAGGAAGGACTTTAAAAATTAAAATTGATCACAATTATTTTTTTTTTTTATATAATATGTATTGAAAAAACAAGTTAGACAATTAAATATTTAAATTAATTTCAAATTTGTTTGGGAATAATAAATATATTATTCGTTTGCCCTTATTTAATTATCGATAAATTAAAATTACATTACTATTATTTATCATTTTATTTCATTTCTATATCGGATATTGATCTATTCTGAAAATAATTGAAAAAAAAAAAGTTTATATATAAAATATAAAAAAAGTCGATTTGTTAAGGTGTAGAGAAAATACACATCCGCAGAGGCATTATAGAAACATATAAGACTGAGAACTTTAGACGGCATTCAATAAAAATAGAGCACGAAGTGGAGAGTAGGTGAGGTAGGGGGGACGGAAACCCCAAGGGTGGTTGAAGGGGGTCGGAGGCGCCGTAGAGGTCTCCAGAAAAGTGACATGGAACAATCGAAGGAAAAAGAGAATCAGCAGAAATTTCAGTTCCTGTGTCGACGGAGACGACCATCGTGCAAAAAATATCAAGAGACGGCGCGTCGGCCAGGAAAACGGAGTTAGGGCTAAAAGTAAAGGGTGGGGGTCGACTGCAGGGAAGATAAAAAGTTCACAAAACGAAAGAAGAAATATTACCTCGGAGATTAAAATTAATGAACAAAGTGAAATTAATGGGTTATTAACTATATTAAGGAGTGGATATATAATTATTTATTAAAGTCATCAGAGAAGGCAGCGGAAGCTCTCGGCTTTCAAAAAGACGTCGTCTTCAAGCTATAGATTTAATATAAAAGTAGTAGAGTCATCATAAAATGCCAACCAGCACTAAACATAAATGGAACATTTACTTTTGAAGGGGAATCTGCTTCGTATTTGTCCCCCAAGAAATTACAGAAGGCCGCCATTGATAATAAAATGAAAGAAATAAAACCAATGTTGAAGAGTAACAACAATTGGCTAAGAAAATAACACGAAATGCTAATAATATTAAGAGTACCTTTGTAATATTAGCACTTTAAATTTTTTGATTTATTTTTAAATATTGTAGCATATTTTTATTTCTAATTTAATTAATAATTCTCTAATTTTATTTGTACTATTTATTGATATTGATTTTTCTCGAGGATAAAACCAATACAAAGTGCATGATTCGTGGTGATATGTAAAAAATCTCATGTGAAATTTGGTGTGAAAATAACCCTTCCCTTCTTATCGTCGATCGCTAATAATACTACTTCCAGTTTCCGGATTTGCACCAATTTGATCAATTCATCATACTGATGCATTAAGTAAATATACCAAATTTCATAAAAATCCGTTGAGCCGTTCAAGCTGTACACGGACGGACGGACAGACATCATGCTAAAAATACTTTTTTCTGTTAAGAAAATGCATGATTCGTGGAGATATGTAAAAATCTCCACATGTGAAATTGGGTGTGAAAACAATACCTTCCCTTCCTATCGTCTCTCTCTCGGTCGGTAAAAAAAAAACCTTACAGCAATTACTGTCGAAATCTTAATAATTGTATTTTTTGATTTATTAAAACAAAATAATTAAATATTTGAAACATTTTTAACTTGGAACTCTTACTGTACTAGTACTGTACTAATAAGTCCTTTATTAACTAAAATTATTTCATTTGTAGACATACATATTTAAATATTTAATTTATATATAAAATTAAACATTTTTAATAATAATTGATAAATCATTTTACAAATTAGGTAAATATTTTAAAAAATTTGTAAAAAAATAAAAATAATTAAAAATTGCAATTGAATTTAAAAAAAAAAATGGGGATTTGCCTATGGATAGTCGTAATCATACAAGAGACTATGGGAATTAATTAAACCCCGAGGGCTATTGCAAAAGAAAAGTATAGCAATATCCATTTAGTGTTTAAAACGATTACAAAGTAAGATTGTTCGGCTTGAATGAAAAGTACTTCTTTAGCACAGGTAATTATCATATGAATAGCATTCGGAAGGTATGTTCATGGGAGTTGGAGTGTGGGGGTCGGGTCAAGAAGGGCGCTCGCATTGCTTTACCATGGTAATGGGTTTGCGGCAACCTGAATCGTCCGCTGACTGTTTGCGTTGTCTTTTGTGTCTCCAAAACATGGCAAGGTCCAAAGCTTTTGCAAAGTATTTTTCTATTGCCTTGAGACCTGTTGTATAGCTAAGGCCATACACACTAACGCGCCAAGCATCACATTTATTCCCCACACTGGCTCAAAGGGATGTTTTCTTAACACTCCCGTGTGTTCTCTCGAACCTTAAATATTCACAACATTCTGCTAGGCTATTTGAATAAAGAAAAGAACTAATCTCGCCTTTACAATTTACACTCGTATACTAGATTATTTATTTACATTTTAATTTTGTTGTCCAAGTATATCCCTAGGTATCCTTTCTTTTAATATATGAGAAGCCGTAAGTCAGCTACTATTTATTTTGCAAAGATTTAAGTACTTTGTGAGATAACTTTGTTTGTTTTTATTGTATATTGTTTTCTGAATATTTTTTTCTTTTTGTTAGTGGGCGTATGTAAAAATAAAAAGAAATAAGCTAGAATAAGCAGTTTTATGCTGATTTGAATATATGAAAAGATTTAATATTTTTGAAGAATTAATTAATAAACCTATGAATCAAGAGGTTAATCAATTAGATGTGAACATGGAATTACCCATCAGAAATGAAAAGCTAATTGAATTTTTTTAAATTTAGGCAGTTAAATTTTTAAAAGAAAATATTAATAAGAATAAGTTGACCTGAGGCAAGGTCCGAACCGACCGACGGTTTGAAATAAATTAATTTCCAGCTACAGAAACAATTTCAAATAATTTTCATTTATCTATTAATGTAATAAAAAACAGATATGGATATAACATAAATATTTTTAATTTTATTTTATTTAGAATATATATGTAAACCAAGTTTATCAATTCATCCCACTGATGCATTAAGTAAATATACCAAATTTCATCAAAATCCGTTGAGCCGTTCAGGCTGTACACATCTATACGGACGGACGGACAGACCTGCTAAAAATACTTTTTTCTGTTAAGAAAATGCATGATTCGTGGAGAAATGTAAAAATCTCCACATGTGAAATTTGGTGTGAAAACAATACCTCCCTTACTATCGTCGGTCGGTAAAAAAAGTTGAAGAATTTTTAGGTGATGGAAGGGTTTCTCTGCCCCAAAAATAACATCGAAGAAGAAAATAATCAAGAATTTGCTAAGAAAATTGTATATATAGAATAATACATCATTCAGACTGAGTAAATAATATATAAGATATTATATTGAATATATACATATAAAATATAAAATAAATTCTTTTTTTTTTTTTCATAAACAAATAAAAATTGTTTGGGCATTAATAATAAAAAAAATAAAAGTTTAACATAAATACTTGTGAATTTATTTAAAATACTAGTCGTTGGACTGCATGGAAAATAACACTATGAAAAATCAATTCCTCTCTGGACGCTTATGAATGATGGATGGTGTATTTGCAATATAACTGGCTGGGTTGAGGAATAAATTGTAAGAAACATTGAAAGATGATATTGGCATAAAGATAAGAAGCAAGGGAATTGAGAAATGTTATATTGAAAACCTGTTAAGGGTGTTTGAGCGTATATGGATTTCCCTTCCTGGCAGCGGCTCTGCTTGTGAGGGGCTTCGCGTTCAGCTCGAGAATGTGCCGCCACCCTCTTCTATTGTTATATTATATATTCGACAACTCCGTTACGATTGTAGAGTATCTTTTTTCTCAAAGTAAGTTTCACATTCAATGTTTAATCTATTTTTATTAAGAAACTTTTCATTGTGTTGTTTGTTTTAAACCTGCCTAGTAGAAAACAAATTTAATTTTACTTGTGAATTTGAAGTCAATTGATCTTTTAATCAAATAAATATAAATATTTGAATAAATTATAACATAGTTTCATATAATTTTTTAATAGAAGGTTTTTTCCCTTTTTAAACTAAGATCCAATGATGTTTTATAGAAATCAATTTAGAAACATCGAATCTAATTGATTAATTTATTATAATATTTTAAAATTAAGATTATTCTTATTTTTTTCGAAAATATTCATATTTTATAAGATAATTATATTATCTCTAATTTTTTACATGTTCAACTTAATAACAATTCAAATGAATAATGTAATATTTTAAAGAAACTACAACAAAACTATAGTTTCGAGGATGTTTTCGTTGTCATCAGTCAGAGTTTTAGTTATTCTTCGAAATACAATTTCTAAGTTTTATTTGTAACATTTTTAACGAAAAAGATATATTAAATATATATTTCAAATCAATATTTTAAAACTAAAAATATTACCTTATTAGAAATTTAAATATAATTTTTCAAACAACCTCTAAAAATTTTTTAAAAGAATCATATGAAGAAGGGATTATTTTCTAGAAACGCTATTTGCAGAAGAGAGAGAATGTGTTGGTGAACGGATATGAATGAATCCATTGATAAATCAAAGGTAGAATCAGAAAGCACCATTTGTGCCATAATTTATAACCTATTTTTATAAAATAAAAAAAAAACATAAATAAATTAATAATATAAATAAAAAAAAAAAAAAAAAATGAAAAAATACCCCAGGAAGCCCGGAAATCCGTTGACATCCCACTTAAATTAATTATACGAAATTTCGTATAGAATGGATTTTTTATTTATGCCCTGGTTGTTTGTTATTGTGTTTTTTAATAGGGTTTGATTTAGAGGCCATTGTGCCCGGGTGTATCAGCTCGCTTCGCAGCTCCATTGTGCCGTGCAAATTAAATAGAGGCAAGGAAAAAGACCCGGGTTGCTGCCGGGTCTCTAGGGCCTTGACAGATTCGCTGCGAGTTCAGAAGGTCCTTCCAATGTTTTGCTCTGTTCCTGTGGTCCACTTGCGATACTAATGAACGTTTGTAATCATATCGTGGAGAAAATTACAGAAACACGCATCACCACTGCTCGCCGGGTCAGCCCCTTTATGGAACCATTAAATCCTCAGCCTCACATTACAACAAATAATTATTAGAGAGTAAAGTACCTTGAAAAACAAAAGGAGATATTGTTTCTCAGTTTAGACTTTCATTTTAAACAGTCGTTAGTGGCAAAGGTTGGAAATCATTAGATTTTATTTTAAATAGGTATTATAAGTTTAGCACACACACACACACAATTTAGATATAATAATACTAGAGAAAAAGAAATTTTAATATAAGTATGTATATTAATTAAATAGCATTTATTATCTTGAATAAAAAACATTAATTATTAAATGACTAAATAATAATAATTATGATTACTGGTATTATTTTGTTAATTAATATTAATATCCTCATCAGATTGTCTTTATCTTATGGGTCTCCAATTGTGGGACTCCGATTATGGGTCTTTATAAGAAATAAAGTAAATTAAATGAAAGTATAACCATACAATATATTTATCATTAAACTATATATATTTACAATATTTATGATATATAATTATTTTAATATACCTTATAATGGTGTTGTAAGGATACCCTGTGCACAGGTTAAAATTAATAATAATTATAATGAATGTGTGTGGTCAGTGTGAGCTCAAGGCGCCATGAATGTTATAAACTTTGCTCTCGATGAGAGGTTGCACTTTTTACACTTGCAATGTTGCCATCATCGCTACAATCTTAAGTATGAATCTATCAGTGATAGCACAATAAAAATTGAAAAAAATTCAACAAATAGTAATTTTCTCCTTTGTAAAGTGTTTTTACCAGGTGTAGAAGTATGAAACCGGAATTTTTCTATTGATGGTGCTCGCTATCAGTTTAAGACCGCTTCTATAGCTCCATATTCTCCCTCTAATAGCTGACAAAGTTTGTCAACATACAATAACCTAAGTTTCATACACCGGTATATTTTTCTATAACCTCGAACATGTCGAGTTTTGTGCCTACGAATTATGACTTGCGGGTAACATTGGTTTTCTGCTATCTTTTGAAGAAAACTGCTGCATAATCGCATAGAATACTTGTCGACGTATAAGGTGAATATGCAAAAGTAAATTCTTTGAGTGGTTTAAAAAATTTAAAAGTGGTGATTTTGACATGAGAAACGAGGAGCGTGCGAAACCACCGAAAAAGGGAATAATGAATTTTTCTCTTTTCAAATTGTTATTCTTCTAGTTAAGTATCACGAATAGAAATTAGCAAACATTTATTTAAAGTATTAAACTAAAAAATCAAAATAATATATTATGAGCTACTAAATCCTGGTGAAACCGTTAACATTGATCGCTACCAACAACAAATGATGAAATTGAATATATGAAAAACGACCGCAAAACGACTAATATAAAGTCATTTTGCTTCATGATAATGCCGCCTCATACACAGCAAAACAGGTCACGGGTCAGGCGTTCATTTGGGAAGTACTAGCGCATGCGGTTTATTCTCCAGACTTGGCTCCGTCCATTTGCATCATTTGGACATGCACTCAGTGAACAACACTTTGATTCGTATAAAAATGTTCGAAAATGGCTTGACAACTGGTTCGCTTCAAAAAAAGAATTGTTTTTTTGTCGTGGCATTCATAACCTGCTGAAGAGGTGGGGAAAATTTGTAAATTCCAATGGAGACTATTTTGACTAAAATATTTTTTATAATTTTCAAAATTTACAAAATTTTAAAATATTATTTTAAATTAAATTATCTTTAGTTTTAATGTTTTTTAATTTTCATAATTTTTATAGTTGACCCATAGAATTAAAAAAAAATTAAGATAAAAACAAAAAGAATATTAAAGTTTGAATACATTAATGATGATAAAAATAACATAATAAAAATTACTTTTATTATTAAAATAAACAAATATCAAACGATTTAATAAGTTATATATTATGCATTATTATTATTTGAGGATAGACACTCAGGATCACGCAAAGGCCTGAACTCAAGTCTTCAGGGTGGTAGACTGTCGTGCTAACCACTATACCACTGAAGAGTCTAGTTATATATTATTATTTAAGCTTTTGAATTTTTCTCTTTTCAAATTGTTATTCTTCTAGTTAAATATCACGAATAGAAATTAGCAAACATTTATTTAAAGTATTAAACTAAAAAATCAAAAATTATGTTATAATGAAATGAGTTCATGTATTGGTAATTTTAAAGGGGAGTCTTTGCTAAAGATCGGTCAGGCTAAGAGAGTTTATAAATAATTCTATCTTAAAAGGGTTCTGAACAATATGAGTAATAAGATCTGATAGTGCGTAAGCAAGATAAATTGTCTGAGTTAGAGTTGCGTCAATAAATCTAATATATAGGCTCCTCCTCTTGTCCAGTACAACTTGGTTAGATTGGTAAATAGCAATTGTCTTTCTACAGTGAAACCATAAAACGTGCAAACAAACCATAAATAAATAAAAACTTGATCCATTGATTTTTTTTACTTGTTGGCATATATCTGGAAAAAAATTATCAGTCTTTTTAGATAAACTTTTTATTTTCTTCCGTATAAATAAAATGTGATTTTTTAAAGTTTTTAAGATTTTTATTTTTTATTAATGAAAAAAAAAACCTCTGACTTTTGTACGTCCTACGCAGCCTATCAAGTCGGTTATATCAACTAGGTGTGTCCTATGATCAGTAGAACGAGTCCTATCAACCTTTACCTTGATTTTCTTGATCGGAGGCGCTACTTTTTATCAAGTAGCTATTCCCCAATGTTGATCCCGGAGGCTGGGTTGACTCCAGCTAGAGAAATTCCCTTGCCAGGCCCCGGACTTGAACCAATGTGAGACAGCGAGGCTAGCCTCTCACCCAATGGCGCCTTTCTTTTTTATTAATGTTTACTACAAATAATACAATTTCAATGGTACAAAATTATGAGTACATTATTATTTGAAACGATAATGGCAAAATAAAATTAAAACTCAAGGTAATAATGATATAATATATAAGAATCCGTGTGAATAGAGTTATTTTATAAATTAAAATTTGTTGGTTTTATAGATAATTATAAATGACATGTGAAATTGTTATTCCAATATTTTTTTTTAGAAACTTCAGTTATATAATAGATAAAATAATATGAAACATTTAAATTGGAACATGCATTTTTATAGAAATCCAATTATTTCGAGTATTTTTGTCTCTGGAAAATATTGTTTTTATTGTATATAATACATAGGCTGACTAAAAATAGGCTTAGTTTCCAATCGTCATTGAATAAAAAAATAATGTAAATAATAAGAGCGAGAAATATGAATGTTAATATTTTAACATTGATTTAAAAAAAAAAAATAATATTAGAAACATATCACATTAATCAATTTTTAATTCAGAGAGTAAATATTTCATTCGAAAAAATAAAGGGTAATTAAATACTATTGATATAACATTTTATTTATTTTTTTTACAAATATAAGCCAAAATTTTCACAGGAAAATATTTCATATTCTTTTGAACACTAATCTTTTCATCATTAAAAAAAAAATAATATTACCGTATTAATTAATAAAAACTGATATTTTTAATATAGAGTTGAAAGTGGAAAAGGCCAACGATGGACGGATGTACCTATAATTCACTATGATTCATTTTGGCTTTGCTGGGCGGATTGCGCTTTGAGGGTGGAGAGGGAATGAGGGGTGAGGGGGAGAAGCGACAGCACCCACTCGAGGTAATCCTCATGCAGTTTAATTCTATTGCGAGGCAAAAAAGGCAAAAAAAAAAAACGCAGATATTTTGCGCGCTAACCACCATCTCTCTCCAAACCCTTTTAAATATCTATATACATTTTTGCAAAGTTTAATTTTAAAATAATATCGGCTATTAATAATATAGCAGGCTATGAGTTCAATATTATTAAAATATTTGGTTCTAAGTTATTTTTTAATATAACCATATAATATATAACAAATCTAAATATAATTAAATTATTTTGTTTTTTTTATTAAAAAACAGCCCCTCTCAATTAAAATGAAGCAAAAAAGTTTTTGATTATTGGGGAAAAAAAAATATTTCTTTTAATAATTAAACACCAAAGAAATTGACAAAATCAAAAGAGAAATTTATGAAGTCGATTGATTGATAATAATAAATAGAGGATTTTTTTTTATTCAATTAAAGGTTAGCAATTATTAATCAAAAGAGGGAAGCGGGGAGTGATGGACGGACAAATGCATGGAAACAAATGAATAGTTACATTGGTCTTTCCTGTCTAATACAATGGGAAACTGCAAATCAAGCAAATGCTGACTGGCTTTTTGTGTCTTTCATTTGCGCGGATTGAAATGTTCATAGCCTGAGAAAAGGAAAATAGAATCTAATGAATCAACCCTGTGCAAGTGAAGAACGGATATACGATATGAACAAAAAAGTAAAATTTAATTAAGGAGATTTAAATGAAAAATAAATAAGTATAATTTGCATTGGATATATTGTTGTTACACTATGAAAAAATTTAGTACATCATTTTACATTATTTTAATTATTATAATTCATTATCAACTGAAATATATGCTACATATACGTTCTAAATTCAGATTGTATAAAAGACTAACATAATCGCGCTATTAGTTATGTCTAAATACCTCGAAATAATTTATATTATTATTGAAGTAACAAATATTTACTAAATTTAGTTTTATTTACAACTTTTTATACAATTCAATTTCGATTGAATAATTTTTAAATTTGACTAAACTGATTATATTAAATTTTTCAATCACAATCACACATTGATATGTTGAGAAAAACATTTTTATTGAAGTAAAACAAAAATTATAATGTTTTTTCTCTCTAGTTTTACAAAATAAAAAAGTTATGAAAAATAATAGTCTTCATGTAAAATATCTATACCCAATATTGACTTAACTTTTCTGCCTGCTAGTCTTGTAAAAAAGAGATAAATAAACACTCAGCAGAACAAACAAGAAAAGTTTCTTCTAGAATGTTTTTTAAGTTTTTTTTTTTTTTTTGCCTTTTTTAAGTCATAACTCAAAAAGAAAATGCAAGGAGATTTTTGCATATTATATATATATTCATTGAAATTTGATTTCTGTGGAATTATCTTCTTTTCCAATGTGATCTATAGCTTAATAAATTTAATCTTAGATTTATATGATGAAGTTAACATTTTAGAAACGAGGATCGAGATACTTTCAATTTTAGATTAGGACTCATTGGCGTACCTAAGGGGGGGGGGGTGCGTTCCGCACCGGGCGGCACTTATCTTGGGGCGGCATTTTTTATATTTAGTTATAGTTGTAAAAAGCAACTTATGCATTTCATATTTATTTTTCTTGAATAATAAATGATTATTATGATTATTATAAGTTTACTATTTGATTTATATAAATTATGATCAACTATATGATTTTGAATATTATTCACGCATCTTTAAGATTTTGTTCGGCAAAATTATCTTCGTTCTACAATGAGTCAATTAAGACTACAAAATCTTGCAATATTGTCAATAGAACAAGAAATTACAAATAATATAAATTTTGAGAGCATTATACACGATTTTTCTAGTATGAAAGCTAGAAGAGTAAATATTATATAAATATGTTTACGAGTGCATACAAATTTACTCTGTGTATTAATTAATATTGATTAAATAACTTAATAATTTATTTATGTGTATTAATTTATAAAAACCACTATTTGATTGACTTATAATAGAAAGGGCGGCAAACTGGAGATTGCCCCGGGCGGCAAAAGTTCTAGGTACGCCACTGTTAGGACTGGTAGTATACTTTTCAATCTTTTACAATCTACTTTTTGAAAAATATATTTATACAAAATTTAAAGAGGTTAAGATGAAACAAAAAATTTGGAATCATTTTATTAATTTATAATTTATTTGTGAAAAACTTTAACAAAATATCTAAATATTAAAATAAATGTTATAAATAAATAAGTAAAAAAAAAAATCTTTAACATGAGATACACTTGTATTATATATTTAAAGTAATTATTATTCTTAATAGAGAAGAATTGTGAGATTGGATAGAGAATGACTCTATACAGGACTTGCGTCCATTTGTCTTTCAACTGAGTACTATTATTTGCACTAGAAGTCTTCGTTTGAAGTTCAATAATCTACTCTGATTCACAGATAGATGCAGTCCATTATAAAGGCATTAGTATAAGGTAGAGCTAAGGGTATAAATCTTCAGTGGGGTGAGCTTCATTACACTAAGAGCCAGTTATAGTGAGCACATTACGATAATACGTTGAAATCAGGCGGGTAATTTAATTAATTAGCCATTAGTATTGCAGACGTTTCGAATTGCATTTTCGTTTTGGATAAAAGGAAAACAAGAGAATAATAATAATATTATTTTAATCACACTAATTATTAATGAAAAACACTTTTTAAATATATTCCTTATTATCAAGAAAATATTGAGTTATTTAATTGCAATATAAATTAAAATATAATAATGCTTTATATATATATATATATATAATGATGAATGATAGAAATGAATTATCGATTTTCAAGAGAAAAGTTTTATTAACCAACACTGCGACATATTGGAGTAGATAGGCTACTAAGGGAGAAGGATTAGGGGATAAAAGTACTGAAATATTGAATTTCACAATTATATTGAATCAAGTAATTGTAGAGAGATTTTAAAAGTATGGGGATTTTTTTGATATTATAAATTAAAGAAAAAGATAAAAATACTTTATATATATATATATATATATATATTGTTTTTATTTTTATCTTTTTCTTTTTTTTTTTTTATTAAAAAGAAAATGAAAAATTCTTTGCACATGAGGTGTTATTACTATAAATACAAATCCTCTTCAATGTTTTGATGGTATCCTTTCTAAATGACAGTTTTTTTTCTCATCCGATGTTTTTTTTTTAGAAATTAAGTTTCGAGAATTTTTTAATCAAACTTAGAGTGTATGGGAAGGGAGAGGAAAGAGTTTGGGTCGCGAGGTATCTAAGGGCTTAATTGACGGGCGTCTCGACAGCGACGGCGCCTACAAACTTTCCTATCTACAGGGTAGTCTTTTAGGGGGGGGGGGGGGGCCTTTCTATCAATTTGCCCCCAAACTCCACCTCCCTTTGAGGCTTCTCGGAGACTTTGATAAATGATGTCTCACGTGCCAACGCCTGAATACTTCAATCGTATATATATATATATACATCGATAGTCAAACAAGGTTATAACCTCTCCGAAGGTGAGAGGATAGCACCATCTTAAGTTTGCGAGAATAGTCTAGAAGAGTAGGCCACAGCTGCGTTGATCCTCATAGCTCATGATGTCACGATGCAGAATCCTCAAACTTTATGTGGTTCATCAAAAATGGTGAGCTTAGAGCAGACGACAGATGGGGAAATTTGAGAGTATAAACAGCCCAGGAACTTAACCTCATTTAAAGAGTTTTTCTTTTTATATGGTTGAATTAATAAATTTGACATCACTGATTTTTTAATATAAAATAACAGTAATTTTCTATTTTGATTTTGAAATATTTAATTTTATGTTATATTCATAATATATAATATATATAAAGGCAAATAATTATTTTACTTTAATTATAAAATAATAATTAAACTGTGGTATGAACCAATAAATATTATGTATGAAAATTTTATATGCATCTAAATTTAACTCTTAATTTATAAATTCTGGAAGTGAATTCGGATGAAAAATCTTCTCTCTCTCTCTCCCCCCCCCCACATTCATTATATTCCAAAGACAAAGACCTCTAATTTCTTATCTTCTTTTTCTCAGAATTAAAATATGAACCCTTTCAACTTTCTACTTTATTCACTTTTCTCTTTTTTTCCTCCACTTGACTTTGAGATATTCCCTCTATTAAATCTATTTATTTATTCATTTATTTTATTATAATGTCTTATTTTTATGGGCATCATATATGATACTTTCCTCCACAAATCTTTTTAAATGACTACGAGAGAATCACAAATCGCTGTATAACACGGTCTTTGCTTCGAGATATGACTCGTGCAATTTGACTCTAAACAAATGGATGCTTCTCGGATCTGCTTATTTGCATAATACAGATTGGTCCGCCATTGTTCGACGCCATTAGAAGCGTCTGCTGGCGACGCGCTAATGAAATATCACCACCCGCGAGTTTGCGATCCCACAGCCTTAAAGAATTTAAAGAACGATTTTTCCAATTAGTTTCGTATTTGTATTTTAATAAGGTGATACGAAAAACAACAAAAGCGCATCTTTAAGTTGTTTCATTTCGATTCAACAAAACAACCAAAATAGCAAATGAGAAGTATTAATTTTTGCATTTAAAAAAAGATTAATTCTTAGCTTAAATTGAAAAGTTCAATATTGTATTTTTATAATTACTTATTGTAATGAAAGAGATTTTTAAGCATGAAATAATTGTATTAATATTATAGTATTATATTAATATTATAGACAACAATGACAACAATGTTAAACCAAAGAAAAAAATTCGATACATAAAACCTTTGTAGTTCCTTAATTAAATAATAAAATAAAATATTCTTTTTGACTATTCAAGTGAACTTACCATCAATTTTTTGTCTTATTAAATATAATTTTTATAAATAATAATATATAGAGAAATAAATAGAAATATATGTAATAGAAATGAATGTGTATTTTGCTATTACCTATTATCTCGAAAGGACGAAGAAAATAAATTGCTGTTTCAAGTTATTATTGCCTAGAAATATATAAAATAAATAAATAATTTCTTAATATCTTAAGTTAGCTATATTTAATAATATCTGCTACTTATCCGATGAAATTCCAAACACAATCCATGGTTCTTCTCTAGAACTCTCAAACTGTTGTATAAGTATATAACTGACAGTGGTACCTAAAGTACAGTTACTTTTGGTAACGAAATCATTTTAGTGGTACCTAAACTTTTTGGGGGAGGTTTCTATGGTATCAACTTGAAAACGTTTGAGAACGCCTGGTTGTAGTTATAGTTGTAGAAAGAATTAAAAAGTACAACAAATTACAGGTGAGTGCTTAATACTATTTTTGATTTAAGTATTTCATTTAAATTCGCTTATATGTATTTTCGTAATATAATATATAGTATTTATTATATTTTCATAGGTGTACAAGTATTATCTACCAAAACACAAAAAAGTAAAACTAAATACATTTGAATTTACGATTTTATATATTCTATATACACCTATCCCCTGATTTACACGGTACTTGTTTTACACGTTTTCGCTTTTACACGGTTCTCCAAATAAGTTTTTTTTTGTTTTCATCCCACTCTACTAAATGCTACTGTGTTTGAACACGTGCGCTGTGTACACATCTCACGGGGAATCCCGAGCTTATGTGCTGATTTGCTGCACATGCACACTGTGTCTGTATTTCTTCGCATAAAATTTTAGTTTTATCTAGCAATTGTTAATAACCGATTTTATTACCACCTCTCAGAATGTAAATATTTCTGCTTCAAACATCGAATCGGCACAAATAACTTCGAGTGATGAAAGTGAATTCCAACCTTCGATTCCGAAAAAAAGAATGAGAGTAATTTCTGATAGTGATGAAGGATAATAAAACACCTTTGGTTTTATTTTTTGTTCTTCTGTTTAATGTATTATAATTAAATAAAAAAACAGTGTTTCCGTAATATATTACATATTTTAACCTATCAATGCATTTTATTTTTATTTCTGTATACACCTAAAAATATTGAAAAAAATCACAACTGTTAAATAGCAAAATTATGCATTTTCTGCAAGCTTTTCGATTTACACGGTTTTGACTTGAAAATTTTTAATTTTCGATTTACACGTTTTTCTCAGGAACGTATCTACCGTCTAAATCGGGGGATAGGTGTATAGCATAAATATAATATATGTAAATATTTTAAAATTATTTACAAACAAAATCACTTTTATATTAAGGTAAAGTTAAGTTATACAAGTAATATACTTAAATTTGAAATAAAGAAACAGTAATATATGTTACTTTATTCGACATAAATAAAATATTTAATATATCAATCAATAAATTTCGCGAATTCTTAATGAATCGTTTGGTTAAAAAAGAAGAATCAAAGATAGATAAAGTTTATAAGTTGTTTTAGTTAAAAAAAGAGAAAGAGAGATATAAAAAAAAAAGGAATCTTCTGCGCAAAACCATCATCCCTCCCTTCGAATATTTACTTTTAAAGTTTGTAAAATGGATAAAAGCATTTCAAATCATTTGGGTCTTCATGAAACTTTTCAAACGTGAAGTTTGTTAATATCTGCCTTGTATATAGATATACATCTTTTTAATCTTTTAGATATTACATATCGATAAGGTTGTTGCTATACTTTTTTTCTTTTTAAACAGCAAAAAGTGAATATTTCAATTTAAATGATTAAAAAATTGACTTAAAACAAAAATAGAAAAAGATTTCTTTCCTTTACCGACATTTTTAATTATTTATTTTACAAGTTAATAATTATTTTTTTTATTGATTTTTTTTTTTTAAGAATTTTAATTTCATTTTTGTGGTTTAGGTGAATAAAATAAACTAAATCTGAAAGTAAAATAAAAAAAAAGCAGTTGGTAACGAAATGGGCATAAAAGAATTGAAAAGAAAAGGGAAGCTTATCGAATGTGGCTGTCATAGCGTGTTGTCAGATAATGACGCAATTCAACGATAACGCCTTGGCCCTTTCTTACTCTTACTTCTTTCCTTTACCGACAACCAGAAGGTAAAGGGTTAATCGCACTGGCACGTCTATCTTTTGGCCAACCATACTAGAACCACCCTTTCGGCTGATTAAAGTACCTTTGATAATTTTCAAATTAGACAACTTGAATCTTTTAAAACTCCCTTTGTCGACGTTCATCGGAGATTTTTTTTTTTTTTTGTTAGAAACAGACTGGCGGAAAAGGAAGTAGGAAACCATAAATTATTGGGTCCTCTGCTTTATGCACAGAAGGGTCATAACCTACGTCATTTGATTTAGATCCGAATCGAAAATTTTATGTTCCAAGACTAAAAAATATAAAAAGCCGATGCTTTTATGGATTTTATCATTGAGAATCAAATTTGTTTTTTTGTTTTTAACATTCAAGAAATGCATTCTAGAACAAGTAGTAAATTGAATATATCAATTTTATAATGGAAACCACTCGAAATATTACATATTGAATGAATAAAATGGATTTGAATGAAAATAAATTTTAATAAAACTTTTAATTTTATGAATGAAAATATGTTTATTTAAAGACAAACAAAAATCACATTTATAGTTAATAGTATTTAATAAAGTAAATAGTAAAGAATAAATGAGAAATCCCTTGGAAAGATGATTGGTTAAGATGATTTTCCAATTTTTGAAATTAATTCTCAAATTTCCTTTGAAAATCGCTTAACAATATCGAAAGTTTATTTTAAAATGTGTATTCTTTCTTATTCTTGGGTGTTATCCCCTTTCAACTAATAGGCTCTTTTCTTATTTTTGTTCTGGTTTGAATTTTTATAAGAGTTGTTTTCTCTTTTACATTATTTCATTGAATATTCATTTTATAATAAAATACATAAAAAGTAACACATTTTTTTTCCTTTAATAACTAATTCAAAATGTTAATTGATATTTATATTTATATTTGTGAAAAAATGTTTACAAATTACATAATAATGGAAATTAAATGATACATGAAGCAAACTCGTAACTAACCAAGTTTAAAACTCTAAATATTAATAATAATAATACAAGTTATTTTCAAAATGGATATATAATGACATGATGTTGTGATATTAAATTTATATATATATATATATATATAAATGTTAATTCCAATACGAGTAATTATTCAAATGCTCTTCTCATCATGAGTCACATGTAATTTATAAGTAGCATCATATGGAATTGATATCCCCTTTGAATTAAAATGAAAAAAGCATACAACAAATTATTTTCTAATAAATGTCGATTATTTAAAATGAATAGAACAGCAATTGATATTAAATATATTTGGTATATATATATATATAGAAATTTACCCCAATCTATCATGAAATTTATTAGAATTTCCCTTCAAAAAGGGAACTCTCAATATAACTCGGCTATTTATTAAACAACTCGCCATGTACTAATTTAACTAAGTAAATAGTTTTCAGAAATGAATAGACGAGAGCATTCAATGACTTAAAGGACATTTGGGTCAAAAGGCTCACCTTCCATAGAAGATAAACTCTACTCTAGATTAAATCCAAAGCGAAGGGTATATTATAAGTTTCTAGATATATTTATCTACAGTTGCTATGAAAATATCAAATGATTTTTACCCGTTAAAGAATTAGATATTTGAAAAGTTTTTTTTTTGTATCTTACGATATGATAGAAACAAGAAATTAAACTTTTGAATAAATTAATTATAGACATGACCATGATATAAATAAATCGAAGACTTCAACTATACAGCACAAGTAAAGCGTAAACTGCTCCAGGTGTGAAAATCATCAAAGAACTTAATAATTAATAACTTTATAATTTATTAATAGTTATTTTTTAACATTTGTGAAGTATTAAAATATATAAATTTTTAATTTTGTAAAAAATTAACAATTAAATATAGTTTTTTGCTTAATTTTATCTTCATTCGTTTTAATCTTCATTTAAAATAATATATTATGATCATTTTAATACAAAATTAATTTTAAACGATGAAAATGAAGAAATAATGTATATTGATTGTTTTGAAGAATATTTTTAATTTAATCAAGTCAGAAAGATAGATATGGATATTTGCCTAAAAATGGTAAAATAAATTTAGAAAATTCATATATAAGTTGAAAGATGATCAGTTCCGCTCTAAATTCCTTTCATTTCCTTTTAACTAAAAACGTTTCCGATCATAACGATTTAACTTACAAGAACAAAAGCTTTTAACCGTAATTTTTAATGGGTTCAAAAATATAATTCGTGCTTGGATGGAGGCAGGGGAGGAGTTTTCAGTTATGCTTAGATTTAAAGGGAAAAGATTCAATATTTAAAAAAAAAAAAGTGAGTGACGGCACAAAAAATAGGTTAAGATTTTCGTTTCTCTTGTTAAATCCTTCCGTGAGGATTTATATCTTTAAAAAACATTTCAGATAATTGGATTTTTTATTTAATCAAAAATTAGGAAAGATAGATGACGACAAGCCTATTAAAGAAGCTCTAGTTCATTTGAAATATGTTCTATATAAATTTTTAGATTTTGACAGTGATTTTAATTAAATTACATAAATGAAGGGGTTTATATATATATATATATATATATATATATCTGATAAAAGGTTTGAGAAAATAATAGCAATTGGAAATGGGAATGAACATGGAACATAGTCTGCCCTATGAGCTTAAAACTTGTGGAATTTGATCCCTTTTGCGTTTGTATTTTTCTGCACTGGGGGAGGAAACGTTCGTCCAACAGGGTTAGAAAGCCAAGGGTCCCGAACAAAGGAAAGCCGCTCCAGAACACAATTTATCGATAAAGTTGTCCAAGTAGAAACCACCACCTCATAATAAAATGGATTTGCTGGAGTTTCCTCGCTTGAAGTCTTGGATATTTGAGGAAGAAATTACAAAATACATTTGTGTTTTCTGTTTCACTGTCTTTTGCTCTTGGAATAGTTTAAATCATTTTTAAATAAATAGAGGTTTAGATATGTCTAGATAATTTGTCATAGAATTTTAATTTTTTTGATTTATCGTTAATTTAATTTTTGGTGAAAATCATATTTGAAATCGTATTGGGTTCAGATGGGATATTCCAGAAATGTAATAACTTAAAATTTAGACGAATGAACGAATGATTCTATTTGAACAAAAAGAGAAATTAGACTGGAATCCTTTCTTAAATAAATACTTAAGTAGTAGATGAAATAAATAATATAATTTTTAAAAAATAAAAATAAACAAAAGCTTATTAAAACATTTGAAGAAGAATGCTCAAAAATTTATTAAGGTATCATTTTTTTCACTTTAACAAAATATATTTATTATTACTTACATAAAATTCATAAAGGTATCTATATTTGGAATGTTTTCAAATAAATTTTGTGAAAATAGTAATGTAGGAGATCTTCTAGGTTTCTCTACTTATTCAGAAGCCAGAATACAAAATAGTAAAGTGACGAGAGCTTATTAATATATAAAATTCATAAAATAAAAAAATTAATGAAAAATGTTCCTTTTTAATTTGAGACATTTTTTAATATGTTTATACATTAATATATAATTTATTAAATAAATTTTAACAAATGTTGTGAGGAGGGAGGGTGTAAATTAATTCACAAAACTCAACCCCAGATACGTTCCTAGCATAATAAAAAACAATACCTATAAACTTAAAAATTTCAAACTTCAAATATAAAACATAAATAAGAATAATTTTTAAGTAAACATTGGTTGAAATTTCATTATGTATAAAAAATATCTAAAGAAGCCCAAATAATCTAAAAATTTCATAAAATAAAAAATTAAAAAATGGCTTGTTTTAGACACAGACGATAATAGAACAACCAGAATCCGAACAGAGCAAATAAATCATTATATTTGAATCTTTCCCGAGTATTTAATATTATTTTAATATAGTTTTTATATTTTTAAGCATAATGAGAGTTAATTAACATAACATATTCAAATGTTGCTGCTACTACTTAATCTGTTAATTTTAGATATTGATTTTTTTTAGTAACTAAAGTGTCGTTAGGAAATTCAAATTTCCCGATAAAGAAGAATGGGCTTTAAATAAGTTGTTCGTTCTCTGGCCAACATCGACATTCACCAACTTTGCTAAGCTTGCTATTCCATGTTTATCAAACGGATTTACACCCGGCCACACTTTGATGTAAAATTTTCAGACAAAGTGAATGCTTAGAAGAAATCCCTGATGTCTGATGAAAATAGCCAATCAAACTTGCCTCTAAATCATTCAAAATATCATATTGGGAAAAATAATAGTTATAGTAAATATTACTAGGTGAAAATAATCTTTTTTATAATTATTTATTATTATAATGAGCATAAAAAAGAAATTTATTTTATTTTATTAATTTAATTTTTAATATATTTAGTATCTTTTCATTTTTAATTTAATATTTTTGAACTGAAATTTATCAATAAAATAAATAGAACGAATCAATAAATTAAAATAGATAGAGAAATATAAAAAGAATCAATTATCTACTTTTTATTTAAAATAAGATTCTTTTATTAATATTAAAGTTTATTTGTTTGAGAAGACTTTTAAAATGTACGATCTAATTTAAAATATAAATTTATTTTATCACAAATCAGTTTTGATAATTAGATATTTTTATATTATATAGATATTAAATAAGAAACTAAGTAATAAAATTAATAATAATATAAATATAAAAAATATTTATAAAATAACGTTTTTCTCATGGACTAAAAAAGAATAAAATAATTTTTCTATAAGCCTGTCAAATTTTATGGATGGATTTCTTCATATACTACGAAAAACGTTTGGCGCATTTAGTTTTCATTGGCTTTCTATTTTATTTTTTTGCAATCAAATTCCTTTATAGAGCTATAATTTATAATTTATAAAATAATATATAATAATATTCAAAATAAAAATCTATCCTGAAATCAATATTTATGTTTCAGAATCAATTGAAAAAAATTAATCGGAGCAATACAAAAGGAGTTTGTTACTAAAAGTAATTAATCGCTAATTAATTACAATTAATTAATTATAATTCAAATATATTTCTTCTATACCTTCTATACCTATATCTATAAAAATTTTCAAAAGTCTATCTCAATAAAAAGTCGATGAAAAATCGATTTCAGTTTGTCATAAGAGCGAACAGACAGAGAGACAGACGCCAAGTGAATTTAAGAAAAACGTTATAAAAAATATAAATCATATAAAGCTTATAGTTCTTTACTATAATAACTAAAATATGAATGGACTCATTCGTTTATTTTTCAGTCAGAAACAGATTATTATGTAAATAAAAATGTGGAGAATATAATTAATGTTCTTTTATTTTATTCTATATTCATTAGAATTATAAAAGAATCATATGAAAGTACCAAATAGGAAAAACTATAGCATCAATTTAGTTGCCTTTCAATAAAACATTATTCTATTCTTTTATATATTTAATTTTGCTACTCTTTGCAATCAGAACTTTTTTCTATTGTTTTGTTAAAATGTTATTGTTTTCGAGACAGGAAGATGGTTTCCGATGCGAACAATAGAATTTTTTAAGAGGATCCTCTAGTAAAAGGGGTGTTAACTCCTAAAGAGGAGAAATAAAGGGGATGAGTGATGAGTGTCAGCGGTATACAAGGACAGTGGAAAAAGAACCCACCACCCTCGTCCCCAATCAAGCTGTCTGTTCAGGAGTAACTTGACGCCGCAGTGTCGCTGAGTTTTAAAATTTCCCATCGATTACACGCCACAATGACAAAGAAGGAACAAGAGCAGAAAAAGAAAAGACATCCTCCCTCTCAATCCTATTCAGATTGACACTAAAAATCAAACATTCTGCTTACTATCAAATACTTTAAATCGATTGGCTTAGATTTAAAAGACAATTTATCGATGAAATGAGGAAAAAAACTCATTTCGTCATCAAAAATCAGGACTAAAATTGATAAACGGTTATTTCGAAAAGTATTGACTGATTATGCATATATAGATGATGCCTACATTGGATGTACAAAAAGAAACAGAAATTTAATCCAAAAAAATATACCTTTTCAATTTAGATAAGTAAAACCACCATTTGAAATTCCACCCTTAAATAATAAATCTCTTTTAATTTGCATATTTTATAAATTTCAATGAAATGATTGGCCAATTTAAGGAATTTATTTTATAAAATATTAATTGAGAGGTGATGTAAGTGAATCATTTAACTTTTAATTGAAGACATTTTAGTTATTATACCCGAAAATGGTCTTTAAGTTTTAGTCTCTGACATGGAACTCTACTTGTTAATGCTTGGGTCATTTATTGGGGCAGAATGTCTCACTTTAGCGCGCCAGGAAATCCGGGAGACTTCTCGAATTTACATACTGACTTTAGAGAAAGAGCAAGCAGCTTTTAGTTGGAAATAGTTTGCTTCCTAAATTCGCTTTGGCCTTTAATTGAGCAACTTTTCATCAAGTGTAGTATTCGATAAGAAGACCATGGCAGCATGGCTGATATGCTGATATGATTAATTTGGGTCGGTCGTGTTTGTTTGAACCCAGCCGACGCTGGCAGGGGGCCAATTCACCCTTGAGAAAATATTCCTAATTACTTGATTGGGTTAAGGAAGCAGGAGAGATTAATTAAGTTTTTATCAAAGATGAAAAGCGAAGTTTTTTTTTTAAATTAAGTTTTAGAATATAAATGTAAATATAAAATAGTTGATTTAATATTTTTTTATATATAAAATAAAATATTATTATGAAAATATGAGATGATATTTATTAATTTTTTTATAAACAAACATAAATAAATTAATTTATTTTCAAAAATAATTATTACGAATATCATTCCAATATAATATATATTAATAAATTTATAGAAATAACTAAGAGGCGGATTAAATACCGGGCGGACCGGGCGGCCGCCCGGGGCCCACCAGCCCGATGGGCCCACCCAAACCTAAATAAAAATATTTCCTTAAAAAAAATTTAAAAAACTGTTGAGTTTATGGATAATCGGAGTTTAAATAAAACAAGTTATTCTTGATACAGACCTTTATTGAACAACAGATCTTTATTCGGTCGTGTTTGAACCCTGACTAACTTAAGAAAAAATAATCAATTTTGGGTCTCGGCGACCACAGTAAAAATTATGTATTTTTTATATAAGTACTATATATGTAAGTATAAAACAGCCTAAATTATAATATAAACAAAATTTGTCTTTCAATTATAATTGTAAATAACAGAGGGCCCATTTCAATTTTACCGCCCGGGGCCCCCAATCTACTTAATCCGCCACTGAAATAACTACATTAGGTACAATGGCTAAAACTAATATATTATATATATGCAATACCGAATTTCCTTAACACGAGTTGAAAAATGTTTGATTAATTTCTGATTCTATTCAATTTAATATCATGTTTAATTTTTTGCAATTTGGTAACATTATTTCCGAGAAAAGAATGCACCCTAAATATATAGTGATATTTTGTTTAATCTCAATTTAGATCTGTTATACTCAAGAAATGAAAGAAGGCATTATCTACTTTTAATAAAAAAATATCGCTATTCTTATCACAATATAATTTAAAAATTAGTAACATTTTCTTATTTTAAGTGCAGTACATACATATTTCATTAAATTTAAATATAGTATGAGCAATAGTTTATTTACATAATTTTTCACTATGACAATCTTCCTTGAAAAAAATGGAAAAATCATAGAACAATATTAAGCTCTTTTTGTTATGTATATACATAGGAACAATTAACCAAGTTTAGAAAGTATTATCGAGTACGACATGTTGAATACTGTACCTTTTTGCCATCAAGCTCGTGGGTGGCCTGAGTCAAAACCTTATCTACGCTAGCCGGATCCGCAAAGGTGATAAACCCGAAGCCCCTATAATATAAATATCACATTTAGCAAAGAGAAACGGAGCTTGAATTGTAGAAAAGTAATATGTATATATATAAATCTATATGAATTTATATATATAATAATATTAAAAAAAAAAAAAAAAAAAAAAAAATTAAAAAAAAAATGAAAAATTAACTGATTGAAAAATGATTCTAATGATTTAATTATGAAATATAGAAATATGTTTAATTTCTAATTTCTAATACTATTAGTACTAATAAATCTAAAGCAACAAAGAAATAAATTAACTAATTAAAAAAAAAAAAAAAAAAAAAAAAAATAATAATAATAAAATTAATGAACAAAAATCAAAGCTTCTTCTAACACATGGAGTAAATAGTTTAAGGAACGATTTTGATACAGATATTTTATATACAGATGAAAATGTGGAAAGAGGTGTAGATAGGACCGTTCTCTCCAAGTCACACATTCTCACGAAATCTACTGGTAATATGAATAGGTGTTGTTAAGGTGGCTGCTGCAGCTGAGGCCCCATGGATAGTAGAAGACTCTGGACGGTTGGTGATGGTGTACTAGTAGTGATGCTGAAGTACTAGACCCTACCTTGAGTTGAACATGCGGACGCCCGAAGCCCCCGCCAACTCGGGGTTTGAATCGCGAATGCTGCAAGAGAACCATTCTTAAGGGCCCCTCTTACGAACACACAGAGGAAATAGGAATTCCTAGAGGAAGCAAGGATTTCCGGACAAGACAGATTGAAATCACTAAACTTCTCACAAGATGATTTTCAAAAAATTTATTGAAAAGAACCTTTCATTCAGGATGATAAAGAGTGTGTGAGAGAGAGAGAGAAAAAGTGATTTTAAAGTTTTTTTTTTTTATTCATTATATACTCAATTTGTAGTAATCAAATTATTCTATAATAAGCACTCATTTTGTACTCTTTTTGTAATTATATAATAATTATCAGTAGTAAACAATATATTCTAAAATAAGCTGAAATTATCGTATATTCAAATAATAGTCAGAACTAGGTCTAATTTTTTTAACCTTTTGTTATTTATATAATATATTGTGGGCAGATAAATCCACAAGCCAAATGTTATAAATTCGAATTTAAAATATTATTTAATTATTATATTTTTTATTGAAATTTTCAAGAATTGAGCTTGAGTATGATCATTATCACTCCTGTTGGTTTAAATATGTTTTTACCTACTAGTAAATTTATAATTCTGTTTTTATTTTTGTTCTAAATATATATTCTCTATATAATTATTGTTTATCATAAATACATGCTCTGCAACTCTTCAGTGAGCGGTAGCACGTTATTCTACAACCTAACAGCTTAAGAACATTTATAAATATAAATTGGAAATTATTCGATTTCCTTGTCAATCATTTTTAAAAATTAAACTTAGAAAACTGTTAGAAAATAAAATTTAACTTAGGACAGTGGCTCTCAATGTACATGTAACTGTGGTACCTTATAACCTAACCGTGGTACATTAACTTTTGATGGAAGTTTCTGTGGTACCAATCTCAATAAGTTTGAGAACTGCTGCTTTAAGATGAGATGTGCTGTGATAACCTGTCAACTTTTGTCCGTAAAGAAAGGGAAAGTTGACTACAGGGAAATGAGTGAGGATCTACAATTCTACAATGTGACCACTAAAAGGTGAGTATATGATGAAGGATAGCACTACTAGAGACATGTGTAACAACAAATAACATATAATCTAGATATAACAATCTAAACATTCTTAATTAAAGAAAGGTAATTAATGCAAGATAATAGATATATGATTTGATATTTATAAAAAAAAAATAATAAATAAATAACATTTCACACACAGAAATAATTTGAATAAATTTGAATCTCTAAGAAACTATATTTGTATAAAGTTAAAAATGGAATAGATTAATACAAATTAATTTATTTGTATTATTTTTTTACACATATTATCTTTCATTGATTACCTTCCATATTTATTATTATTCGTAATTTATTTTTAAGTGATAAATGAATTTAATTGAATGAATCTTTTGAAATAGAAACTAATATTGATTTTATTGATATGAAATGTGATACGTAATAAAAAGTAATGATTGTTTTTCTTACTATTGCACATTCTTTTACAATGAATTAAATCATTCATTGGTTGGAGTCATCATTTTGAGGAGAGTCACCATGAAGACAAATCACAGTCTCTCGTGACATGACTAAATTGGATATTCAATTAATAATATCGAAATAGAAACAATTCATTTGCAAAAGCCGGTGATAAATAGTAAGAAGAGAATGCAATTAATGATAACTCTATCAAGCTATCAAGAGGAGATCACTTCGAATAATAATGCTCATCGTGTTTTAAATTAAATTTATCGGACCATATTTCTAAATAATTATACAATGTTAATCAAATCAATTTTCCTTGCAAATAGTGAGAGAGTATCCATAATTCACAGGTCCAATTTGGCCTGAATTAAACCTAATCGAGTTGGATTATAGTCATTTGCCTTTGAGACGAAATTGGACCCTTAAAACGGCGATCCCCACAAGGCGTTCATCGGGAAGGGATTTATTCCACTCTAGGAGCTAAGCCCTGCGGCGAAGGCGTGAAATAAAAAGAAAAAGATCTTATAAGGAGGGTAATTTATTCGCAACCCTTTTAGCTTCAATAAAATAAACGGAGCGACCGATTCTTAGGCTGGAATGCGCCAATCCTCTATGGAAAATGCTTCAGGAGTTTTTACTGGATTTTTTTTACTCTTTAAGTAAATGCGTTGATGTTCTACATAAAGTTTTTAGCAAAAAGTCAATTTGAGAGAGTGAAAACGTTCAATCATAATCAATTCCTGCTATCAATTAATTTATAATCTAAAGACGATTTTCAATTAGAGATTTAATACCGTCAGACGCAGGTAAACCTAATCGATGAGATTAGCTTAGTAAATGGGCTTTTAATGTAACGTCTTTATTGATTTTTAAGGTTCACAAGCTTAATGTCGTTCTCCCATTATAAGCTCATCTCATTTTCGATTATTATAGACAGTATTAAATGAAGTATTTATGTTTATTTTAATTTATTTGCTTTATTATACCATTTGTGATGGTTTTATTTAAAGTCCAATGATAAATATTAGTCATGTGTTTAGGTTTTAGGTATTTTTCTTTAAATGGAATCAATTTTGATCTGTTGGTATATAAATTGCATAGTACACCGAAATATGAAAATAATCTTTGACATTATATATCATGAATAGTAAAGTTACGTGATGGAACATTAAGTTGGCAACAATATAATCCGAGGTGACATAATAAGCTATCTCTAAAAATCCTTTAAAATGAATGTACCCTGACATTAAAAATAAAATATTATTTCAATTTGCTTTCATATTTTTAATTATTGATTGACTTGATATTTGTCATATTTTTATTTTAAAATTTAATTTCAATTTACTTTCATATTTTGAATTATTGATTGAGTTGATATTTGTCATATTGTTATTTTAAAATATAAAAAAAAATATAATATTCATTCTTATATTTGTATTTTTACCGACCGACGATAGTAAGTAAGGGAGGTATTTTTTTCATACCAAATTTCACATGTGGAGATTTTTACATATCTCCACGAATCATGCATTTTCTTAACAGAAAAAAGTATTTTTAGCATCATGTCTGTCCTTCTGTCCGTCCTACCGTATAGATGTGTACAGCTTGAACGGCTCAACGGATTTAGATAAAATTTGGTATATTTACTTAATGCATCAGTATGATGAATTAATCAACTTTTGGTGCAAATCCGGAAACCGGAAGTGGTAGTATTCGCGATCGACGATAGGAAGGGAAGTCTTATTTTCACACCAAATTTCACTTGAGGAGATTTTTTACATATCACCATGAATCATGCACTTTGTATTGGTTTTATCCTCGAGAAAAATCATATTTATTAGTTTTTTCTTAATTTAAAATTATATGACTTCATCCAGCCATTCAATTTAATTTAAAGAGTATGTTTATTAGCCAAAAAATTTTTTACAATAGTTGAGATTATCAGAACATACAAAAGATGAAAGTTACAATATTTACAAGATTAAATTGTTTCTTTTGCGATCATTTATTGATACGCTATTACAATTTTAGTTAATTATATTATGTTTTATTTACATTTGTTTTCTTTTTTTTTTTTTACTTAAGCATATTTTAAGTTTAATATCCAGCCATTCATGACGTCACAGCCTGGTCTTATATATTATAAATAAAATAAAATTAAAAATATTTATGTTATATCCATATCTGTTTTTAATTACATTAATCGATATATTAAAATTATTTGAAATTAATTTTTTTCAAACCGTCGGTCGGTTCGGACCTGGCCACAGGTCAACTTATTTTTAAGTACATGACAAATATCTTCGTTAATATTTATTTTATTTAAATATATTCTAAATACAGGTGAATGTTTTTGTTAGATTTTCATTACCTATATTTTTTATTTGGGTCACTCTTAATTTAATGTTTGCTATCGTATAATGATAAATCGTTATTTTATGCATCATAATATTTGAGATGTATATACACTGTAATCATGCAAATGATTATTTTCTTAATGTATGTTGTTTTATAAAAAGTTGTCTCTGAATGCGTAGGTAATGCGATATTAGAATTAATGGATTAGTTTGTTACAACAACAATCTGAAACAATTTCAGGTGAGCTCTTAATCAAGTATCAAGAGGGCTGACATGATGCCGGTATGATGCTCATTGAATTAATGCACTCCGAGGTGAAATGTCGACGGGGGCGGCTTCATCCAGTTCGGAGCGCCTCAGCTAGGCAATCTGCTACGTAAATCCGTTAAATCCAGGCCTCTCTGGGGGAAGTGAGCTAAATCTTGGTCTGTGCAGACAAATGCAAGCGCAAACACCCGCTTGCTCCCTTTAACTTACGAGGATCCGTCAACAGCAGAAAAAAACTTTCATTAAGACACTGCTAGCGTTTTAATTATATGCAAATTATACGATACGAAAGTATTGGAATATGTTAGAAGAAAAGAGCTCAACTTGCTTTCGTCTTGAAAGTGTTTGTCACGGATGAAGTTTAATACTTTGTGTGTTTAAGGAGATATGGGTGGAAAGTGGAACGGTTGTAGAACGAATAAAAGCGACAATATAAATAAGATTTTCTGAATAGGGAAAAAAACGAGTTTTTCTTAACTTCATTTCTATAATGGTTCCATCTAGTTCGGACAAAAGAAGAAACTCATTTTACAAAAAGAAGCCAGTAGAGAAAAAATGATACTCGAACAATTTAACTACTATATACAATAGATTTGGATTTTTATTTTCCAATGACATTTTTCTATTATATATATATATATATAATATTATAATTTAATTAAAAGTAAAATCAATATCTATAAATTACAATTCAAAGAATTGAAATAGATTTATGAATGTGTTCAAGATTAAATATTAATTCACATGAATGCCCATTGATAATGTAACACACCATAATTGATTTTGACAATGATCGTAGTGATTGTTGGCTTGACTTCTGTTAGATTTATACTTGCTGATTAGACTTGATAAATAATTTTTAATATTTTTAAGCTAATTTCGAAATTATATAGATATATGAAAATATTTATGACTGATATTGAAATGAATTCTATTGAATTTATTTTTTTTTTTGTTTTAAAAATGAATAATAATAAAATTCCTTCGTTTTTTACTTTCCCGCATACTTCGTATAAGGGAAGTATTGGAATTGTCAAAAATTTCGACTTCGAGATTTCGATAGATCTTGACGTTTTAGACCTCCCTGAGTCGGAAAATACCATTTTTCGAATTATATGTGTGTGTGTATGTATGGATGTATGTAATGTTTGTCAGTGAGCGAATTTACTCAGAAACTAATCAAGCTAGGACTTCGAAATTTGGAACACCGATATTATTCACAGTTTGTAGATTTCTATCAAAATTTCGTCAAAATCGGTTAACCGGAAGTGGTACTTTACCTACACTGGTTGTTTCTAATAAAGTACCAGTTTGCTTCCTATTTTGTATATAGATTTAAAAATATGAAAAAAATTCAGATACCAAATTTCATCATGATCTGACTACCAGAAGTGACATTTTACCTATACAAGTAGCGTTAGGTGTAAATTATAAATATATATAATAGTGTTAAACCATTTTACTTTATAATTTAAATTAATTAGTTTGTTTATTTTTATTGTTGTTAAAACATAATAATAATAACCTAATTACATATTTATATGTGGGAAAGTCTAGGGGAGGACACTCCCGATTTTTTTAAAAAAAAATATTGAAATTAAAGAAAATAAAAAAAATGATTACTCAGATGTTTATCAAATATTTGAGCTGCGCCTAATGTCTATGTCTAATATTATTAATTATTATTCAACCTTTTATTAGATCAGAATAGACAGACATTAGAAAAAGAACCTAATTAATTTTTGAAAAATATATACTTTTTTATTTTATTTTTAATATCAGTTTATTTATCTATGTTAACACCAAAATTTATAATAATTATTTACTTATTTTAATTTTTTTTTTTTTTGAGTAATGTACTATTTTATGTATCATTTCCCCTTCCCATCTTTGAAAGTTTTGACATTATTTATTATCTACATCTCAATGATACAATTAACATTTATTTTTTTATTAAATATGCTTAAATAAGTCATTTTTAGTCTTTTTAATTGATAACATTAACAATTAAAATGATCTATTTTTAAAAATATTAGAAAAAACTTTTAAGGGAATAACTGTTTTTATTTGTTTTAGATTATAAATTGAAACAATTGTATATTTAATTTTTAAATATGAAAATAATATAGTAAGTTTTATAATTTATACAAGATTAATATGAAGAAATGCTACTTCATTTCAGGATCTATTGAAATCCGTTGTTGGCCGATATTTGGGCATTGCAAAATTAATAACAACTTAGTTTATTAATTATTATTAGCAAGTTGACGTGCTTGTGGTTTCAAACGAACATTTCCTAAGATGAACTTGGCTTATAGACTATAGGGGTGAAAGTTGAAAGGATCGAGTGTGGTCCAAAAGGCAAGAACGCAAGGTATAAGCAGCCACCATGGCTTGCAAGGTCCCAGAAGGGAAACGAAAACTACTACTTAAACTACACACGTTGGATATGGATAATCGAATTTGCCGATGTAACACAGCCAAGTTACTGATTGTGAATTATTAAAGATACAGCAAGAGTAATTGTATGCCCCCCGGGGAGATTAACTCCCCTCCAGACTTAAGTTTAAGTCCAAACTTATCAAAAGCACCCTAATATTATGAGCTAATACAATTAATCTAAGTCATAAAGAAAAAAATTTAACTATTATAAATGTAATTTAAAAGAGTATTTTTATCATCTTTCTCCGCAAAGCTCATAGTATAAGTAGATAATAAAGGAAAATGTTGTATTGCGGGTTGTGTTGAAATGGATAGAGACGAGATTTTCAACGACCCATTGAAATTAAAACAAATCCTCGCTTTAGCCGATAAACGTTGATTATAAACAAACACATTTGCGTCAAAATGGTTGGCAAGTGCGAACCAAAAAAGTGGAAGGGGTAGGGAGTGCGTTTCAGAGTAAAAAGGGTGGTTCTGCCTCATACGGAATGATAACGTGCTTCACACATACATAAAAAATTCCAATGTATGGTAACGACACGCCATGTTCGCTCAGATGAAGAGCAACCATTTTTTAAGCGATTTTTTATTCGAAAGCGCGGGTCGCTGCAACATGACGCACTCGTACAGATTATAATGATCTGATAAACACCAGCCGTTGAAATTTTAATCTAACCAGAGCGGAGACGTTTTCGACCGATCTTCACTATCATCGTGGAAATTGAAATTTTTTTTCCAAAAGAAAAATGTTACAAAAAAAAAAAGATCTGCACCAGCATTCATTGCGTCCTTGTCCAGGCGTTCAGCCCTTTCCCTTTCCTTTTTCCAACGACAGTGTATGTGTAATACTAGTATATAGGACAAAATTATTGAACCAATAAATTTTGTAAAATTTATAATAGATGAAAATAAATGTAGTAGCTTGTGAAAATTTGCATATAAATGTCAGTAATGGGGTCTGGTTTTAATCCAACTCTTTTTACTAAAGTTCAACTTGGCAAAAAAAGGGAAGGGGGAGGTTATTGAATAAATACAATGGCGACTGCAAAATGAAATGATATATATTTTGATTGATTCTATTTTTCTAAAATTTGCTCTCTTTTCTATCAACAATTTATAAATGAGTTTAAAATAGGGTAAATGTTAATTTTTTTTTTTAATGATAAACACCTTTCGAATAAAATGGAAGAATATTTTATGTATCTTGTGTTGTAATAAAATGTTAATAAATATAAAAAAAAAAATTATTAAAAGATATCATAGTAGTAGTTATGAATGATGAAAACGAGTAGCTAACATGCGATCATGATAAATGATACAATAAATACAACTGATAAATGTTCGAGCGATGTAGTTGGTGCCCAAGGAATGGGCGAGGGAGGGGTGTCTGCAATAACATTCGAAGGTGTTAAGGGCGAGAGCGACAATCGAGGAAATTAGTTTCGGGATTGGCTGATTTATATATATACCTGTTATTGTTTTGGATAGAAGAAAAAATACTTAACACAAATGATTTATAGTCGCTGGAAGAAATTTATTTGTTAACAATGAAAAAAGTGATTTAGTTCGTGTTTCTTAAATGTGTATCCATCTGTCTCACTAAGAGAGGATTAATTTCAATTTAAACATGGTTTTTGAAAACAAATTAAATACCTTTTTCCATGACGTTTATAGGGTTGATCTTACAGACGTCTCCCTTTTTTCCTATCTTTTTAGAACAGAATGGATGAAATCAAAAAAAAAATAAGTTGACCTGTGGCCAGGTCCGAACCTACCGACGGTTTGAAGTAAATTAATTAGCAGCTACACAGAAACAATTTCAAATAATTTTAATATATCTATTAATGTAATAAAAACAGATATGGATACATAAATAATAAATATAAACATTTTTAATTTTATTTTATTTATAATATATATGCAAGACCAGGCTGTGACGACATGAATGGCTGGATGACGTCATATAATTTTAAATCAAGAAAAAACTAATAAATATGATTTTCCCGAGGATAAAACCAATAAAAAGTGTATGATTCGTGGTGATATATGAAAAAATCTCCTCATGTGAAATTTGGTGTGAAAATAACCCTTCCCTTCCTATCGTCGATCGCTAATACTACCACTTCCGGTTTCCGGATTTGCACCAAAAGTTGATCAATTCATCCCACTGATGTATTAAGTAAATATACCAAATTTCATCAAAATCGGTTGAGCCGTTCAGGCTGTACACATCTATAGGGACGGACGGACAGACGGACAGACATGATGCAAAAAATACTTTTTTCTGTTAAGAAAATGCATGATTCGTAGAGATATGTAAAAATCTCCATATGTTTAATTTGGTGTGAAAACAATACCTCCTAACATGCGGACGGACAGACAGACAATACTTTTTTCTGTTAAGAAAATGCATGATTCGTGGAGATATGTAAAAATCTCCACATGTGAAATTTGGTGTGAAAACAATACCTCCCTTACTATCGTCGGTCGGTAAAAAGAAATATCAACTGATATTTTTATTTAATGAAAGTCTAAATAAATGGAATGAATATTTAAGAATATGAATATTTATTTATATGAATGCTATTTGGATTAATTTTCTCAGAAATAGTGGTTTCTCATTTAATATTTTAAATTTGAAATTTAGAGTATCAATAGGTTATGATTTCAAGCGGCAAAAATGAATAAACAATTAAGATAAAATTTAATTTTTCAATTGTTGAAAGTTTATGAATCGAGAAACACAAATAGTAATATAATTCGAGTTTTATATTTCTCTTAATAATAAACTTTTTGACATTTCTGGGAGAGAAAATATAAAAAAAAAATCTATAAAACAAAAACAAATTTACAATATTAAAATATGACTGTGTGGTTTGTATTTTGTGGAGTTCATTTCCTCTAAACCATCAACGGTGGCCTGGGGGGGGGGGGGGAACCCATGATAACAGATCTCAAAAATCGTATTCATCAAGTTTTATTTCCGGTGACCGATGCCGGCCCTCAAAGCCTCAAAAATCAGAGGAATCGACGGGAAACAGGATAAAAAAAAGACCCAAGTACGATATTGAATCCATTGGGGCGGCAGCTGCCCCAACTTATCGCATTAACGGATCCTATTCGGCTTCAATTGAAGTTGGGAAGAGGCAATCAGGAGAAAGGAGATGGACCAATTTCCTTCCTCCCGCAAGGTACTCTTCTTTGATGGATTTGCAACCGACAAGAGGATTTCTGCAAATGAGCCCCCACGTTAATTAATCATTTTCAATAATTACTTTACTATTTTGCCCCACTCGAATAAAAACTCATTATGGAAATTGATTAGAGAAAATTTAATTAAGCAAAAATCTATTTCTAATTTCCTAATTCCGTTAAAATAAACCAAACGTTTCTACACATATAAAATTGTAAATTAATTTATGTTAAGAATTAAAAAAAAACAAACAAATTATTTCATAATGAATTTATTCTTATTGATATAAAAATTATGAAATGTAATTAATTTTTAGGATATAAATTCAAAATGAATTATCTATTTAGAGACGAATAATTACAATAATGTCACAAATAAAAAAATAGAAGTAAGTGATAATTGTTCATCGATATCGTTATATACTTATATATAAAATTTATGATTGTTTTCCTTAATGAGGTAATTTATAACTGTTCCGAAGTGTTCGTGTTAAAATCAATTTTACTCTTTTATGCCTTTTAATCTTTCCATCAATCAATATAAATTACACTAAAAAAGTTTCTAATGTACTTAATATGAGTTTGAATTAAATACAATGCTAAATCGATAAATAAATAAAAAAATAATCACGGAACCTGACTGAATTGAATCCAAATATCAGCTGAATTAAAGATTTTTATATTTTTTATTATTTTTTTTTTTTCAAGAATATATGTTATTATGTTTAAATTCAACCAAAGTACTGCGTTAATGGCTACTTTAATTATTAGTATTTATTATTTCACTTGGTGATGAGTATAATAAAAATTCTTTCAATCTAACTTTTATTTAACATTTTTCAAAATTGTAAATGAATAATGATAATATTCGCAGCAAATGATTAAAATGGTGAAGTTTTAGAAAATTTTATATTAATTAATAAAGATAATTAATAAAGATAAATGGCTGAGTGGGTAGAGTACGAGATTTTTACACAGGAAGCCTGAGTTCGAATCCCAGCATAGAACTCAAGATTATATATTTATTTAATTTATTAAAAATAAAAAAATTTAATTCAATTTAACATCGGCTGCCCCAGCTCCAGGAACTGACAAGCCCTGGTTCTACAAAGCCTACTCCGGCAGGATAACCTCAAAACAAGCAACCATGAATCGTGATAGAATATCCAGATAATTGCTCTTCAAGAGACAAGATTCACGGATGAAAAATACAATGGACTATAAGAACTATCGCATATTCAAGAGCAAGACGGCCAAGCGAATTGGAAGAGGTTTACCACTTCTGGGCGTGGCGTTCATTGTGAACAAGAAGATCATCGATTCAATATTAGAAGTCAATGCCATCAGCAATCGCATCATGACCATGAGGATGCGATGCGCTTCTAAAAATTTATGGGAGCTTTGCGTGATCCAAGACGGTCCATACGCAATTAATAATAATAATAATAAAGATAAATTAGTCTTTATTATAAGAAATGACATATTCTACCCAAATTTTGAAAGGAATTTATAATGAAAAACTAATAATTCAATATAATTAATAATTATAATAGTATTGAGATTCAGTTATGATTTTCAATTAATTTATTTAAGCAGAATACAAATATTTGATAATATAAACAAAATAATTGTATTATTATTATTTAAGGTATATCATTATTAGATGTTGTCGAAATGAATAAATTTATATAAAATATGAATCAGTTTGTTTGATTTGCTAAAAATTCCATTCATTTCAAAATAGACTCATAAAAAAGGTAACCGAGAGTGGATGCCACGAATTTATTTTCGAATTTATATTGTTGTGAATGTATAAATTATATATTAATTGAAACGTTTTTGTCAAGGATGGCTAATTGGGTTTTTTGCCAATGGAAAACAGCCCTTTCCCTGTCCCTTTTGCCCCTCTACCTGGTTAATGTTTTTTAACACCGTCCATTGAACCTGGCTGGCTGTTCCGCTGCACTCCCTTGCCGATTTGTTTGAACAAATTGCCAATAGAGAGAGAAGGTGGCTCATCAATGTTTAGATAACAGCGGATGAATCAAATGAATATCATCGTTCAATTTAAAAATAAAGTTGAATAAAATTTGATTGTTAGTGAGGAGGCGATGGGAAGGGAAAAAAAAAATTGTCAAAAAAATAATTAACCATTCCAGTTTTCATCCCGGCATTTATTTAAAATTAATTAATGGTAAAATAGAATAACGAACCGTAAAAAGTCAAATAAAAAAAAATGGATTCGCTGCAATTCATTAAAAAATTAAAATATGAATTCGTTCAAGTATTATAATATACACATAAACATATATATATATATAATAGATTATTAATAACACTTTTCCAAATGAATTAAATTTAATTATTAATTAGTATGATCTAAATCAATGTTCATGTTTATTTATTATTAATTATAATTATTAGATGAAGGCACTGTGATAAATATTTTTATTTTATTTAATTCAATATTTTTACTTTATATAACTTTTGAATAGAAGGATCAACAACATCATTAATTAGACACTTTGTAGTTTATAATTAATTTTATATTATGTACATAATAATAAAAAAATAACAATTATATAGCCTGTAATATATATTTAAAATAAAGGGCGATTTTTACAATAGAATATATGAATGTACAATATGGATAATATAATACGCATATTTATGTTTAGTATCACGAACATTTAAAAACATAAACAATTGGTATTATAAACATATTTGGCATAAAATTGACCGATTAGTTTCTAGAGTTAATAAAAGATGGGTATGAATAATAAATAATCAATTCATTTTCCTTTTGTTTTATAAAACATTTAAAATAAGTTGACCTGTGGCCAGGTCCGAACCGACCGAAGGTTTGAAGAAAATTAATTTCCAGCTACAAAAACAATTTCAAATAATTTTAATATGTATATCTATTAATGTAATAAAAAACAAATATGGATAGAACATAAATATTTTTAATTTTATTTTATTTATAATATATATATATGTAAGACCAGACTGTGACGTCATGAATGGCTGGATGACGTCATATAATTTTAAATTAAGAAAAAATTAATAAAGATTATCGAGGATAAAACCAATACAAAGTGCATGATTCGTGGTGATATGTAAAAATCTCCTCAAGTGAAATTTGGTGTGAAAATAATCCTTCCCTTACTATCGTCGATCGCTAATACTACCACTTCCGGTTTCTGGATTTGCACCAAAAGTTGATCAATTCATCCTACTGATGCATTAAGTAAATATACCAAATTTCATCAAAATCCGTTGAGCCGTTCAAGCTGTACACATCTATAGGGACGGAAGGACAGACGGACAGACATGATGCTAAAAATACTTTTTTCTGTTAAGAAAATGCATGATTCGTGTAAAAATCTCCATATGTGAAATTTGGTGTGAAAACAATACCTCCCTTACTATCGTCGGTCGTTAAATATCATTCGAAAAGTATTTGAAATTTTCTCTTTGGGAAGATTTAAGTTCGAGAAAAGTGTTTTTGTGCGTTGAGTTGTTGGAGAGGTAATAAAGTAGATTACGGTTGAAGACTGAAAATTGATTACGTGAGATATTTTGAACTCTTAACATAAATGTAATGCAATCGGATATAATTAAGAAAGCAGTCAAACTAATTTTTAAAAAAATGGTTTGTTTGTCAAAACAACTACTTTTTATTCACTGAAAAATAAATATGCATTTATATGTTTATTTTATATTCTAGTATTTGAAAAATGTATTTGACTTTTTTAGTTATCTTAAAACATTTGCCTTATTATTATTAATATTATTATTATTATTATAAAGTGTGAAATAAATTACAATTAAGTTTATAATAATTTAATTAACTATATGAATACTCAATTTTTAGTAAATATCTATTTTCACTAATTTTAAAATTTTCGTCTCTTAAGATATTACGGAAGTATAAAATAGTCTGTTCCTCGAATGGCAATGGTGACAAAAGGAGAGGAGTTGGAGGATTATTAAAACGCGTCGAGAGTCGTTTTTACGATTGTGCTCAGAGTGGAGATTAAACCGGCCATCTTGGGGTTGGGTTTGTTTTAAGCCAGTTGCAGACGGCACGGAGTGTATGCTGATGGCGACACTTAGGCCTGGTAGCAAATCCCTGGGTAACGAGGCGCTGCCCTCCAAGCCCAGCCAATTGCATCCCGTCATCCCGCCGAATCACGGCAAACAATCCTCCTTGGTGGCACTCGCTGATCCTTTATCAAATTAGACTGGGTATCTTCTAAAAACAAAGCCTACTGGCTAAATAACTCAATTTGAAAAATCAACCTATCAAATTAGAACACTCGATAGAACAATTTCATTTGTAAATTAAATATTCTATTGTTTCTTTTGTTTGTTTTTTTGTAATTTCATTGGATCTATTTACTAATCATGGTTATCTTATTATAAAAATATATTTTGTAATATATATATATGTATTTAAAACCTATTCATTTAATATCCATATTTTACATATTCTTATAATAAACATTAGACAATTATAATTTAGAATATTCAACTTTTTCAACGGATAATAGAATTTTTCTTATTTGTTTAACTGTAATTTATGTGTATTTTCAAATTATACATAAAATAATATTGAATAATATAGATGTGTATATATTAATCTCAATTCCATCGGGAAAGTAAAATCTAAATTGAAACTGAATATTTTAAGAAGTGTAACGGGCAAAGTATTTATATTCTTAGTTATTTTTTTTTATTATACATTTTATTTTGGTTGTCTATTTTTTTAGTTAATTTTGTTTTTCTATTCCCCTATTTTATTAACAAAGTTATTTGGTCGCATTATTCTTAAAATGTAATATATATATAGATATTATATTTCACATAAGGGGAGGAATCATCCCTCCAAGTTTTAATATTTTTAGGGAGTTGAGAATGGACAGTGGAACTAGTGATATCATCCCGATATGACCTGGTATTTATCACGTCCCGTGATATAATTATTTTGTATATAATCATTTTTATCATCACACCCTGTGATACAGTGGAACTAGTGATATCATCCCGATATGACCTGGTATTTATCACGTCCCGTGATATAATTATTTTGTATATAATCATTTTTATCATCACACCCTGTGATACAGTCGAACAAGTGATATCATCCTGATATAACCTATACTTATCACGTCCCGTGATATAATTATTTGTGTATAATCCTTATCACACCCTGTGATAATTATTTCTGCTAATTCCAGTGATAATAGTGAATTACATTTTCTTATTTTTTTCTATTTAAAATTTGTATACTTTATTTGTTAGTTTTTTTATTTTATTTAATTAAAGTGAATTAATGTGAACATTATTATTGTTTTTCCCTTTTCCCTTAATTTTTCAACACTATTTTATACTTTGGGATATCCAAAGTTGGCGCCCATCATTAACTTATTATTAATAACAATTCACGGTCATCGTGGGTCATTACAAGTGCCTCATACTTAGATCCCCTTATAAATTGGCACACAACGTAAGAGGATCGTCTACAAAGTGACCCCAACTTGAAACGGTCCTCCTTACAGAAGGCAAAAAAATTATTATTGAAAAATTTAGAAAATAAATTTCCTTATATCACCTTTAAAATAAATATTAATAATTAAAAAAAAATTATATATTTTAGAAATTGTGAATATCTATTGATCAATCAATCTATCAGGTACATGTCATAAAAGAATTAATCAAGATGTTAGAAAAAAATAAAGTAATGTTAACAACAGAATATTATATCAATAAAATGCATTCAACTAAAAGTATAATTTAAAAAAATTTGTTAAAAAAGATTAGTAATCATTTAATTTTTAATTTGGACAACTCGAAATTAAATTAATAATTTTAACTTTTTATTTTTTTCACGTTACTCAATTAGAAATTTATACCTTTATTTATATCGTCCAAACAAAAGAAATACATTGTAAATGATTTAAAATCAAATCCAAAAAAAAAAATTGGACTTATGATTGATTTAGACATTATAATTAATAAGTTGACCTGTGGCCAGGTCCGAACCGACCGACGGTTTGAAGTAAATTAATTTCCAGCTACAGAAACAATTTCAAATAATTTTAATATATCTATTAATGTAATAAAAAACAGATATGGATAGAACATAAATATTTATAATTTTATTTTATTTATAATATATAGCTGAAGTAGCCGGCGTTACCCGGCGTTACCCGAGGATGTGACGTCATGAAGGGCAGGGTGACGTCATATAATTTTAAATTAAGAAAAACATAATGAAGATGATTTTTCCCATGGATAAAACCAATACATTCTTGGTGATATGTAAAAAAATCTCCTCATGTGAAATTTGGTGTGAAAATAACCCTTCCCTTCCTATCGTCGATCGCTAATACTACCACTTCCGGTTTCCGGATTTGTACCAAAAGTTGATCAATTCATCCCACTGATGCATTAAGTAAATATACCAAATTTCATCAAAATCGGTTGAGCCGTTCAGGCTGTACACATCTATACGGACGGACGGACGGACAGAGATCATGCTAAAAATACTTTTTTTCTGTTAAGAAAATGCATGATTCGTGGAGATATGTAAAAATCTCCACATGTGAAATTTGGGGTGAAAACAATACCTCCCTTACTATCGTCGGTCGGTAAAAAGAGCAACCATTTAATATGTAATCATTCTGATTAATAATTAAAAAAATGAATTTAAAAATTGAATTATTTATACTTATAATTTTTTTCATATTTTCTTTAAACCAAATGGAATGTATATTCCAAAACAATAGATATCTATGTCTTAAATCAGAGGTTCTTAAACTTATGTACTCCGCGGACCCCCACTTGGAGAAATTTTTTTTGACGGACCCCATCCCAACTTTAGGTACTTTACGTCATTTTATTAGTTATAATTTCTGGCTTACGATCTCATAAGAACAAGGATATATGTTGAATATTTCTAACAGGGATTGGTGAATAACGATTTTTTTGCATATTGTAGAACACATTTTATTAGAAATTATAATATTGAAGAAAGAAAATTCAGCTAAATATGAAGATGGAAACGGTAGCAATAGTTTTCTTGCACATTTGTTGAATTTGGGTATTTGATCTCTGTTTCCTCACAAAGCCATGCCATACCTCCTTTTATATTAAATAAAGTTTTAACTGACTCATTATTTTCTCGTGCACCTGTACGATGGCTTTGCGGACCCCCAGTAAAGTCTTCGCGGACCCCCAGGGGTCCGCGGACCACAGTTTAAGAACCTCTGTCTTAAATAATGACATTAAATTTAGTTTTATTATTTGATTTAACAGAAATAAATTAAGAATTTTATTAACTACATATTTAATTTTTATTTTTTTTTTTTTTTTTTTTCTCTCAATTTATAAATCAAAAGTTAGTTTTTCTTTGAATTTGGTTATATTGGTTTAAAACTTTGGAGTTAAATTGTTATGAAGTCTGGTTTTTATTATATGAATACCTTTTTCACAAACTTTGTTATTCTAATGGTGTTAAATTAAAAAGCTACTTTATTTTAATTAATTCTTTGTTTGTCAAAACTTTTCATGATTAGTGAATGATTATTTCAAGTTATTAAACTTTTCCTAGTGAAAATAAAAAGAAAATAATAGTTCAGAGAATCTAGAAGTCTCATTTGATAACCTTTCTTTAACTAAATATTTGTATTGCATATATGTCCATAAATTATTTTTATAATGTATAAACGGTAGTATTAATAATTTTTTCCAAAAACCATAATCAAAAGAAGTAAATTTATTTAATCCAATTTATCTTAATGAATTTTTGAAAAATTTAACTTGATTAATTCACATAAAAATAGATAAATTTTTAAATTTAAGGAATTTAACCAATGGTAAAAAAATAAGATTGGTAATACTAAATATATGTATTTATATAAATGCATTTTTCACATTTTATTAATCTCAATGGAATTTCAATGTTTTTAATTAATGAACAGGTAGATAAAGCATTTCAACAATAATCTAGATCCCCAGAGATTTAATAACTCTTAAATACCGTAATCGTTTAAATGAATTGCCTGTTTGTTTGTTATTATTATTTGTTTTTTTTTCCTATATGCCAAACAAATTGAAATATTTTGGAATTTCTGGGAAAAAAATTCAGCCAACAGGATAAACGATGCAGCAGCCCAAAAGTCCACACAGGATCATATTTTTTATTTTATTTTATCAAATATTTTTATGTTATCGGCCTGGAAGACAAAAAAAAAGGCATATACCTCATCCTTCTCAGCTTGTCGTATGCCGTTTTTTATGTGGTGAGCATTTTCTAACTCGCAGCGCTCTGCATTTCGAGACCATTGCTCGCTCGTTTTTATTAAAACTACGGGAGAAGCCATTACAAGCCCCAAACTTGTCCGGGGATAATTGCACACCTGGTCCCGTGGTGAGCATGTAGTAGTCCACGACATAAATGAAATTTTTTCAATGAATATAACCCTAACCGCATTCTGAGGTTATTTTATATGTGAACCAAAGTATTTTTTCAAATTAACTTAATTAATTATTTTCATGAAAGTTCTTATGCTTATCATTATATGAGGAAAAGAAATTATATATAAAATATATATATAAATATTCCTAATATATAAAAATAAAATTAATTATGAAGTAATTGGTTTAATTGTTTCTAAGAATAATTAAAAGTTATGAAAATAAAAATCAAGTTTGAAAAATGATTACATATTTTCTTTACACAAATAAATAATAAATTTTAGCTAAGCTTCAAAATAAAAGATAATGAAAAATAAAACAAATTTATTATATACATAATAAAAAAGTGGTTAATTATATTTTATTAATTATTACTTAATATTTTAAATTTTATTTTCTATTATATAGCTTTTTTTAAATTTTCTTCTAATTTACTAATCCTAATCAGTGGGGAGGGGAACGCGGGGGGACGACGTTCCCTTACCTTTTTTCAGAACCGGAACGCCTTCTAGTACTTTTTACATGACCCCGACAACTCCTACTTAAATCTACTCTTAGAATTTCTTTTTTTGTGTTCGTAAATATTTTGTATAGTAAGAATAAGAATATGGAAAAAAATAGTTTGCTGAAAATAGGACTTTTTTTTGCTTCCACTATGCGTTCCCTTACTTCTTATTTTACCAATACATCACTGATCCTAATCAAATTCGATAACCCATAATCCTATTTCACTATCAATTTTAACAAAGTTCTAATTTTTAATAATATAAATGTAGATAAATACTACTATGCAAGTTAAGAAAGTTTTATACTCGTATATAAAATTTTTAAAATAGAAACAATTAGATGACATAGTTGTATACTTTTGAAGTTTAAACTTCCATTAATTATTTTAATTTTTATTGTCTAAAAATTTTAAGAAAAGAACGTCTTTGTGACCAGTCAATTCAATGTTATCTATATATTTTTTCTTATTCTTGATAATAGAATATAAAATAAGTTTAAAATTGTTATAAACTTGAAGGAATCTAATCTGCTAAAAGAACACAAGTCAAAAGAATTTTTTTCCCTAAATGAGTTTCCAAACAAAAAGTATTTCTACCAAAGAATTGTAATCAATAAGAACAAAGTTTTTTTTCTAAATATTTGAAACTTTGTTTTATAATTATATACCTATGTATATAAAAATATTTAAACTTGATTATGTTCAATTTAACCTTTCCTAAAATTACATCATCCTCTATATATGTGTATTATCTATCAAAATTATATTCCAAAAAATGCTTATATCTAGTTAGACTTTATAAAAATGTTTTAAGCATGACTAGTGTATATATAGCTGTTCCAATCTAATCTTCTATAAGCTATTCGTTTACAATAAAATTTTCTATTCCATATCAGATTTATCTTCTCTCATCTATTCAACTTCATTATTATTATTATTACCAGGGCCGTCCTAAGATTTTCGGCGCCCGTGGGCTCCTAAAATTTTGCGCCCCTTTTCATAAGAAATTACACAGAATGGTTAGTAAAAATATATAAACCAATAAAAAAATGCCGCCCCCAGAAGGCTTGCGCCCTAGGGCTATAGCCCAATTAGCCCTGTGGTTAGGGCGGCCCTGATTATTACTATTATTATCAATGGTTATTTGTGTATTTTATATTTTTCATTTCTATCTATGATAATAAACTCATATATATATATATATATATATATATATATATATTCATATTCAAAGTATATTTCATAGATAATATAATTTAAATTAGACCATGAAATTGGTGATTTTTATTTTCGAATAGAAAAAAATATTTTCAGTTTTGCATAGATTATTGCCACGTTTTATTAGGCATGAATTATTTTAAGTGAAGGATTTGAATTGGAAAATAAATTGTATTACAAGGGCGGCACGAGGAGTAATGGTGTCGACGAATGAGCCCAGGAAGGGTTGGGATATCTAACCTAATTAAAACAAATCCCGTGCAGAATAGCAGGTAAGACTGCGGCAGCGATATCTCTCCATCAAGGCGAATTAATATTTATGAACCGCTAAATTAAAAACGTCACAGGACAGACCCAGGGGATGACCCGTTTTTATTTTTGCTTCAATTAAAATGGTTTCGCACTCGAGTAGATTGTCACAATTGCAATTTTAAATAGGCCTATAGTAGCAACGTTACTTATTCAACAATTGCAAATAGAAATTTAGATGAAATTCTATTTTGATTCGAATGTAAATATATATATATATATATAACAATATATGAGTATAATAGGGAATTTCATGATATAATAGATATAATACAAATGTTATAAACATTTCATTGCGTTCTTTGTTATTCTTTAAATATGTGATGATATTTATCCATAACGTATTTATTCTATCAAATTTTAAAAGAAATAAGTTGACCTGTGGCCAGGTCCGAACCGACCGACGGTTTGAAGTAAATTAATTTCCAGCTACAGAAATAATTTCAAATAATTTAAATGTATATATTAATATAATAAAAAACAGATATGGATATAACATAAATATTATTTATTTTATTTTATTTATAATATATATGTAAGATCAGGCTGTGACGTCATGAATGGCTGGATAACGTCATATAATTTTAAATTAAGAAAAAACTAATAAAGATGATTTTTCTCGAGGATAAAACCAATACAAAGTGCATGAATCGTGGTGATATGTAAAAAATATCCTCATGTGAAATTTGGTGTGAAAATAACCCTTCCCTTTCTATCGTCGATCGCTAATACTACCACTTCCGGTTTCCGGATTTGCACCAAAAGTTGATTAATTCATCATACTGATGCTTTAAGTAAATATACCAAATTTCATCAAAATCCGTTGAACCGTTCAAGCTGTACACATTTATAGGGACGGACGGACAGACGGACAGACATGATGCTAAAAATACTTTTTCTGTTAAGAAAATGCATGATTCGTAGAGATATGTAAAAATCTCCACATGTGAAATTTGGTATGAAAACAATACCTCCCTTATCGTCGGTCGGTAAAAAGTGAACTGAATAGCTAAATTGAAGATTAACAATGAATGATAAGATCAAAGATCATTTTTTTTTTAAATATAAAAAAAAGAGAATGGAATAAAATGGTATTCTATAATTAAATATAAAATCCACCCTAAGTGCAATGTTCATTCATTTTAAGGGGAAAAAATCGCTGGAATTTTTTGTATCAATGGAAAATAGGTGTTATATGTTTGTGACATAAAAATAACGTTAGTGAATCAGTAACATGACTCTGTTTAATAATGAAATCATTTATTATCAACATATATATATATATATTAAAATATATATTTTAATATATATATATATATATATATGTATATGAAATAGTCAATTTTGAAAAGGATTAATTATCTCTCCAGTGATATTAAATAATAATAAAGAGGTAATAATTTATTAATCCATTCCCGTGTAATAGCTATACTATTTCAAACGAATTTCATATACGATAAATAATAAATTTCTATATATATATATATATATATATTATTAGTACTAAAACGCAATATTTATTTATATTCAATCCTAAAATAAAATATAATTGATTCATAAAATTTAAATAACGAAATTGATCAATTAATTTGAAAAATATGATGAATAAAGTAAATCAAAGTTTACTACAATTTTTGAATATTGTTAAAAACATCGAATATATATTCAAATAGATATTTTAACATTTCAAATAATGAATAGAAGATTCTTATTTATATGATATGTGCTATCCAGTTCCACCCCATTCTCCCAACATATATATTAGACTTCATTTACAACAAATTTATTATAAATAAATTTGAATTAATTGTTTCAACCGACACTATACGAAAAAAATATATTCTAATTAAAAATAAATAATTAAAAAAATATTTTCATTCGCAGCATTCTGTTCTCCTGCTTAGATATTTAAGCATTGTTTTCGTTTCTAGGTTCGGGAAAATAATTATGTCCGTCTCGTCACACGAGTTCAACAATTTAATTATCTACCCTCCCCCCCCCCCCCCAATAGAACTTAAAACTCTTCAAACATTCACTTACAAAATCGATTTATGTTTTTAATTCTGATGACTGACTGACTGATTTCACTCAATTAAGGATTGTTGATAAATTTTTTATACATGTAAAAAATTAAAGAAATAAAATTATTTTTGTATAGTTATATATAAATTTGATAAGATTATTGATTAAAATATCAATTGGATCATTTTCTAAATTTGATATTATCATCTCATGTTTTTTTTTTTGTGATTACAATTTCATTTGACCATGAATTCAGAATAATATTAATATACAGATTCATTTTATTTATTTTAATAATAAATATAAATAAATGGATTTATGGAATTTCACACATATATACAAAAATATGAGAAATGTAAATATAATTTAATTTAGAAAAAAAGAGAACGTATGTGACCAATTAGTGAATGTAAGTACAAATTCTTTTCAACGGGTTATTTTTGATAGTAAAAGAAGGGAGGGAATTATCTGGGGGCCAATCTTAGTGCATATTAACGCGCACCCCGGGGACTGGGCGACGGCACCCCAGGGGTGAGTGGCGAGTGCGTGTTTTGTATGTTTTAGTTAATCCAAGCGGCCAGTCACGTGGCCTACTAATTTGATGGACACGATAAGCCAGCAAGCCATTAACACTTATCCTCCCTCCGCACCTTTCCCACCACCGCAAATGGCCATCAAACCGTTTTCCATGCTCTGTGTCGATTTTGAATTAAAAATAACCCAACCACTGTAATAAATACCTAAATAGCAAATGATATTAGTACATTATTTACTTTCTATGAACAATCCTATGTTTTTTTTTTAATTAAAAAAATAAATTATAAAAACGACTTTTCTTTGAAATATTCTACATAACACTTATATTATATAAAATTTAATAATATTTCAAAATTATAATAATTATATAATACTTAAAAGTTCTTTAATTGAAACATGGCTAAAGTTTACCAGGGTTTGGAGTAGTTTCATTATAAAAGGAAAGAGCAAGTTTGTCTTACCTATTTTGACCTATTTTCAAGACCATCTCCGAAGATATGTTATTCTACTTTAATAAAATGCTCCAGGTTAAGTCGTTGTGTTTGTTTCCTTTATTTTCTTCCATTAGAGTCGATTTGCGTGACTAAATTCAACTTATTTTCTCACAATCCAGTTTACTGAAACTCCTACCAGACTCTTCTTCAACAAAGACAAAAATCATAAGATATTCTTCCAATTTTTAGAAAGGGGAAATATGTTTTCGATTTAGTCAATATAAGGTTTAGATTAAATTTAAATTAAGAAATATTTTTAGGGGAGATTTATTATGTCAAACAATATTTATAGTTTTTTTGGAATCAAATTAAAAAATTATTTATAATTTTTTTTTCAAAAGTATTATGATTTGTTTTGGAGGAATAAGTAATCTGATTTGTGAAATATTATTTTCCTTTTCAAATTATTGAATTAAATCCTATCTAGCGACATAATTTGATCACAGTCATTTTATTGTTTAGAAAATTATAAAAATGAGTCATTCATTCATTCTCTTCCCTAGTTATGACTAAAATATCCAGGGTCGAATTTACCAATACTATCTATACTATGCAATATTAAAATAAATAATACAAAATGTAATTTCGATGTGAGAGCAAGCTAGAACTTTTGGATTAAAATAAAGCAGAGGTTACTGACAGTAGTAATAATTAATTTTCAAAATGTATTCAATGTTTCCATGTTTTGTGATTATCTTGATTTTCGATTTTTACTTTCCCGCATACTTCGTATAAGGGAAGTATTGGAATCGTCAAAAATTTCGACTTCGAGATTTCGATAGATCTTGAAGTTTTAGAACTCCCTGAGTCGGAAAATACCATTTTTCGAATTATGTCTGTGTGTGTGTATGTATGTATGTATGTAATGTTTGTCTGTGAGCAAATTTACTCAGAAATTAATCAAGCTAGGACTTCGAAATTTGGTACACCGATATTATTCACCGTTTGTAGATTTCTATCAAAATTTCGTCAAAATCGGTTAACTGGAAGTGGTACTTTACCTACACTAGTTGCGTTTACCTTTCAAATAAAGTACCAGATTGCTTCGAGATATTTGCTTCCTATTTTGTATATAGATTTAAAAATATGAAAAAAATTCAGATACCAAATTTCATCATGATCTGACTACCGGAAGTGACATTTTACCTATACAAGTAGCGTTAGGGGTAAATTATAAATATATATATATAATAGTGTTAAACCATTTTACTTTATAATTTAAATTAATTAGTTTGTTTATTTTTATTGTTGTTAAAACATAATAATAATAACCTAATTACCTATTTATATGCGGGAAAGTCTAGGGGAGGACACTCCCGATTTTTTTAAAATGTTTTCAAAAATACCCATTTGAGTTATAAATTTGCGCGTTAAGAATTTTTTTCAATATTGTGAAATGTTATATTATTATTATACTATATATTATTAATTTGAAATTATTTTCAAATAAAATGATATAATATTTTACTTTATTTAAATCATGTCTTTCTAAATTAAATACGATGAAAATGGAAGAAAGTTTTTATAAAATATGTATATAAATTGTCAATTCATTTTCCAAAATATATTAAAGAATAAACGATAACTTATTTACTTTTATGGTTGCTCAATATTTACTTAATTCTTGTCAACCTTTCTAGTCATTTAAAGATTGAACCATCATAATATTTCACGTTTTTTTTTTTTATTTAAATATCATCTAAAAAATGAACCTAAAAAAGTGCAAGAATTTCCATTATTAAGAATTATGGAAGTGTTTTTAAAAATTTAAAATTTGTTTTCTGTTTTGACGTCAGTTCATTGATAAAATTGATTGTCTTTTAAAGTGAAGTTGTGTAAGTGAATGAGAAAAATCATTTTTTTTTTATGAATCAATGCAAAGAATATAAAAGTTGATAAATTTAGTTACTGTAGGTTGCCTAAATAATGTTTACCATTTATATAAACATTTTTTCAGAGCATAGATCTCTTTATCGCTCTCTCTCTCTCTCTCTCTCTCTTCATATATAATATATTTTTGGAAACTGTCAGATCCATTCCAGTAAACTCTTTTATATTATGTAATATATCTAAAGCAATAACTAAATCAAGTAATCCGGAATGAGCATGCACAACCCCCGGGGAACAGCAACCACTCTCATTCGTATACTCACCCCTGGTACGAAGCGCTTCCTAAAAGCAGAGCTCTCCATAATAAAAACGCCATTTACCAAATTGACAGTGTTTATCATATTACCCCCGGGCAACACTGATTGTCATCGTAGCTTGTTGACAATACAAATAAAGCCGTATGTCACCTTAGTAATATACTGAACACTTGTCTATGTGAATGCGAGAGAGAGAGAAAATTACATTAAATATGGCTTAGCGATACTCCGGCCTAATGAGATTCTAATTCAATTGTGCAAATAAACCCGAGTAGTCTACTTGAAAAGTATCTTATTGATTAAAGTACGGTATCGTAAAATGAACATTGTAAGGGATAAATTGCCATAAAAAATATACTACCTAAAGGATTGTCATTGTTATAATTTGATATCATATTTAATATTACTTTTCTTTTAAAAAGATATAGGTATATTTTTTAAAAAATATCAAGTTGACTACCAAATTTTTTTAAAAAAAAATTGCCTATTCAGTAAGCTTTATTTATCCAACAATCTGAGTTGGTTAAATTATTAAAACTTTGGTGGTTGTTTTTATTTATAACGGAATTTTGTAAAGTAAACCACATATTGATATTTGTTATTGTAAATAATCTTTAAATTAACTGTTTAAGAATAAATATTTTTTCTCCTGTAATTTTGAATTTGTAAGCAAGTTCAGAGCGCCTTCTGGTTGGTGACCTAGTTCTTATATTAAGGATCATTGGTCACTTGTCACTGGACGCTCGAACAGTGCAGTCGCTTGATAACGATTGCAGAAGTAGCAATCGAAACGCTGTGTATATGTTTGTATTTTTTGAATAAATTTACAATAACAAATATCAATATGTGGTTTAATTTACAAAATTCCGTTATAATCTGAGTTCGCCATTCAAAAAATTTATGTAAATTAAAGAAATTTTATTTTTTTTTTTACTATTTTCACTATTCACTAAAGCTATTATGTTTGAATTTACCAATTTAAATATTTATTTTATAATAAACTGAAAAATATTTTAGATAGTATGAAATCTATATAATAATGTATTTATCATTAAAAATTCACATAGAAACATATTCATTTTTTCATTCTCTTTTTATCATTCATTCAGAAAATGAACCTCTTTTCTATATCTCATTGATTTATTCAATAGAACTTTTTTTCATGTTGTTTTACTATTTAATTTAATAGAAACTTTTTATTTCTACTGAAAAACTTTTCGTTTTATTTTTTGAATGGATAATTTGTGAAGGTCGTAAATGATATGTTTCATTTTTGAAATGGACGGGACATTTTCGGAGACAAATTACAGTTCAATTAAAATAATAGACCAGGATGAATAATAGATGTCACATAAGGGAGAAACGTTTTCTCGATAAGGAACGTCACAACGTGCAATTATGTTAATATGTCAAAGCTGGATCCGAATAATAGTATTTTTAGACTAAAATAAATTTCCAGGTATTGAAAAAAATGAAAAAGAAATGGAATCGAAAAAAATTAAAAAACAAAGAATAAACTTGTATTGTTTCGAGATATGAATGGGTGGGAAGAGTTGTCGCAGGTTGGAATGGCTGCCTATCCAGGAGGCAGTTTGCTATTGAGACCATAGCCCGGGTGTTATATCGAGGGGTGTGCCTACTAAAGGACAAAAGAGCAAGCCCTTCAGTTGGCGCCTCGTCCCCACATTAAGAGAACCCACCTAGTTGCCCCAGCCTTTTTTAATCTTGCTCCATTATTATATATGTGTATATATATATATTGTTCTCTCCTACTTGTATACTTCCATTTAGATTCGTTTCGAAGAAATAGTCGAGGCAACCACCCCCAAGTCAAGTCATACTACCAATTGTTCTCTCCCTCAGGCCCAGGACTCTCTTCTACGGAATCCATACCAAGTAGTAAAAGTGATTATTTGTCGAAAGGAATCTAGGAAAAAAACAAACCCTTCTACCATTTTATTAACATTTCAACATTTAAAAAAACCTTAGTAATTTGTTTGATATTATACTTTGTTGGTGTGGTAGAGATATACATATTATTGATATTGTGTTCCTACGATTGAATCTTAAAGAACTCCTCTTTAATGAAAATAAATTTAAAAATTAGGTCTTATTAAAATTATAATTTAATATAATAGTCGCTTTGGACACGAATTCAAAAATATAAATACAAAAATGGGAGATTAAATTTATTTATATTAATTAAGCAATTAAGGAGGCAGCTTAGCCATGCGTGTATAGTGGCAATTTTCTACACAAGACATGAAATCGGCGTTCGATTCCAACTAAGAACAAAAATTTTCTAATAAATTCAATTTAACATCAGCTGCCTCCCACTCCAGGAACTGACAAGCCTGGTTCTAAATAACCGTGCACCAGCAGGATTACTTCAAAAAATAAGCAACCATTAAGTGGGAGCTTTGCGTGATCCTAGATGGTCCAAACGCAAATCATCATCAATTAAGCAATGATTATAGGTATAGATTGTAAGATCATCCGATACTAGGTTCAATTTAATTATAATACAATTCAATACAACTGATGTTATGTCTCTCTATATACAATTAATTATATAAAAAATAAAACAAATGAAACAAACGCACACTGTTCCATTGAACGAAAACTGTTTCAGGAATGATAAATCGTCACAACTTACACATAGATCATTATTAAAAGCATTAACCGATTAGTTAAAGAATGTGAATAATAGCGTGTATATATGAGAAATTTGGAATAGAAATATAAACTATATTACAATAACATAGTTTAGACTATAAACAAATTGGATAGATTGGAGGAAGGTTATAAAGCAATAAGTTATATAAAATAGAAGTATAAAGTAAATTAGCTGGAGTGTCTCCACTCGACTATCTCGCAATTTGAATTGGATTAATTAACATACATATTATATTTAAATTAAATTTAATTAATTATAAATTAAAATTAATAAGTAATATGTTTGGCTCTTTGTTGATGGCACCACGTCACGTGTTGGCGCGTGAGATTTGCAGTGTTAAAAAATTAATTTCGGTACTTTCAGCGATTCAATCAAGCTGAAATTCTATATATAGCAGTTTTATACAATTTTTAATGATGTGAAAAATTATCAAACATATACCTTTATTTTTACGGTCAGTTTAGAGGAAAAAAAATATCAAAACGTTAGGTAATGTCCCTCTTCCGGTTGAGCTACATTTCTCAAAAGTTGATAGAAAACTACAAATTTTGAATAATGCCCATTTACCAAATTTCATCATTCTAGCTTAAACCGTTTTTGCATAATCTTGGTTACATACATACACACACACACAGTCATTTTTCTCAACCTTAGTGAAAATGATTCAGGAACCTTCAAAACGTATAAAAACATCAAAATCTCAACATCGAAAATTTTCGTGATCGCAATACTATCTCTGGCGAGATAATAAAAAGGTTGGCAGTCAACTTGAAAATATTTAGCCATACAATCATTATTTATAGAGCAATATTTTAATTAAATATCAGCATCTCAATATTTATTTAAAATAACAAAAGGAAGCAATTCTTTCACGTAATTGTTATTTATTTTATTTTTTTAAATAATTTGATTATATTCAAAAAGGAAAATAACCATAAATGGATATTTAATTAATATATATATATTATATATATATTATATATGAATTATAATGGCTCTTGATAGGAGGACTCGTGAGCTTAATTTCATACTAGTGAAACTTTATATATCTCCAGGGTAAGCCATTCTGACCCACTTCAAAATTTCTCTGTCAATCCTCAAATCTGACTAGATTGTATTAGATGGCGTTACCAAAAAGTAAAAGGGATATACGTAGATATGAAACTAGATGGGATTATAATCTCAGGACAGATCTTAAAGAAGTTTGACAGGAAAATAAAGACTACTGAGATTTCCAGTGACATGTCGGTAACATTGTATCATCAGATTTTGTAGATGTATATAAAACTTCAAAATAAAATCAACTTATTCTTAATTTAAAAAATATCTTAAGATGTATTTTATCGAAATAAAAATGTTTAAATCAGTTTTCTAACTTATCATAAGACAATTTTCAATTATTTCTTGATGTTTGAAAAATAAATACTTTATATTTTAATTATTTTGTTTGAATTTAATTGAAATTTTTTAAAGAAGAGCTAATGTTTATATTAGATGGTAATCTTAAAAAATCTTAAAAGATCAGATTTTAAAAATCAATACTATATCTAAGTTATCCTGATATTTGTTAACTTTCAACTAAATTTAATTTTTTTTTTTTTTTGTTTCTTTTACACAACAAATTTGTACATTTTATTACTTATGTAATAGACATTACATTAATAATCTACCAAAATAATTTTTGTAAAGTCTACATGATGGACATAAGCCTTGCTTGTAAGCTTCCTTGAGAAGATGATGGGTTTAGATAGGGTAGAATTCCAAATAATGGAAATGGTCAATGTAGATAGGAAGGTGTTTGAATTTTATAGACATTCTAAAGAATCGCTTCTTTGTGTGTGTGAACCTATAAATTATTAAATATACTTACTAATCGATGTCAATTATGCCGTTGAGACAACGTCAACAATCTCAATGTTGAAATATTGAATTTAAATTTATTATTTTTATTTCATATAATTATTATTAAATTTAATTTTAAATTATAAATTCATAATCAAAAAATTAAAATGATATATTTCATTATGATTATTTAATTTTTGTTTAGTAAATAAAATTACTCATAAAATAAAATTAAAAATGGGGTTCTCTTTTAGTTCTAAATTAATTTTCATATAAATGTATATATTAATCTAAATAAAAAGAGGTTTTGTCAGAATTTTCAATTTATTTTAAGGAATAAAGTTTATATTTGAAGTTTAATTATAGTTTTATGTATAATGTATTAAATATAAGTTTTAAAGGGTGTTTTTCTTCGAGGTATAGAACTTTAAGTTGGCATTACTGTTCAAGTTGACGACCGATTTAACAGCTGTCAAGTCAGTTATTCTCAGTTTGGTTTGGCAATTATTCATGAATAGATTCACGCCTGAACAACGCTTGTAAATAGTGCAATTTTATTTCGAAAATAACGGTTCTGTGCGGAATACGTATCGTGCACTACGTCCATTTTATCGTCGACAAAATCGTCCATCAGAGCAGTTAATTGGATTAACCATGGAACGTTTTCGCACCACGTTTACTCTTATTGATAACTCGCATCCTCAGAGACGCCGTACAGAAGAAGCTTTTGCTGGTCCGTACTTCTTCAAAAACGATGATGGCCAGAACGTTAGATGGTGATCGGTATAGAGCCATGATTACTAACTTTTTCATTCGTGAATTGAACAACCATGATGTCCAGGAGCTGTGGTTCCAATAAGACGGCGCAACATGTCATACAGCACGTGCCACAATCGATTTATTGAAAGACACGTTTGGTGACCGCCTAATTTCACGTTTTGGACCTGTGAATTGGCCTCCAAGATCTTGTGATTTAACACCGCTAGACTACTTTCTGTGGGGCTATTAAAGTCATTGGTCTATGCGGATAAGTCACAAACGCTCGACCATTTGGAAGACAACATTCGCAGTGTTATTGCCGATATACAGCCACAAATGTTGGAAAAAGTTATCGAAAATTGGACGTCCAGATTGGACTACATCCGAGCCAGCCGTGGCGGTCCTATGCCAGAAATCATATATAAAATGTAATGCCACAAGATTATCTTTCGTATAAATAAAATTCATGTCAATCGAATAATCCATCGTTGTTTTATTGCAATTTAAAGTTCTATACCTTTAAAAGAAACACCCTTTAGTTTTATAAAATGTATCATGATTCCATCTTTAGATTTCCTTACAAGAAAACAAAATGAAAATATACGTTTTATTAAGATAAGTGAAAATCTATTTCATATAGATTTTTAACAAAACAATACTATGCTTCGGGGGTAGAGGCAGGTCTGCCTCCTGTAAATGTGTGGAGAGTCCCAAAGGCTGTCTGAATGACTAGTAATTATTAAAAAGGCAAATTATTACATAAAATTGATTAAGAGATAAAACTTCTAACTCACTTTAAAGTTTATTCAATATATATATATATATATGAAACAATTTAATAAATTTTCAAGAATTATTTTTAAAATTCAATTTTCATTTTTATAGACTATAAATCTCTTTAATTTATCAGAAAGCGAGATCGGTCGTTAAATCACAACATGTTTATCCAATGTATGAATTAAGAAAACAATCTAGGTATAATAATATATTGTGTGCTACTAAATAAATAACATTTTTATACGTTTAATAAACCAGCTGCAAATGATATTTTACCCAGACACCTGGAGAGTCATAAAAACGATTTTTAAAAATAAAGAAAAAAAAAACACAAAAACAGGCTTCAAACAAAAGTTATATCAATTTATGACTTTAACATTTTACGAGATGAAACTTTTCGATATTTTATAATTAAGGAACTTATTGATAACAAAGTGTGGGTGGGGGACTTTTTTCATGAATCCTTACAAAAAGAAGACAATTTCGTCTGCAATATTATTAATTTCAATCATTGTATACATTAACTTTATAGTATTGGGATTTAAAGAAACTTTATTCAATGTTTCTTAGAAAAGTTTTTTTTTTTTTTGAGTTTAAACTTTATTAATATTTATTTTATACAAATTTTAATCTTATTTTATAAAGAAATAAATGATTAGAATTTAGATAATTCTGAATTAAATTTTTTATTATGTGAGTACATTTGTTAGGTAAGCAATCAGAGATTAAACTCATTCTTTTTAATACTAAAAAATAATTTAAAGAATTTTTATTTTATATAATAATTATAAAAAGATATAAGTAATATTAATTTAAAAAAAGCTGGAGTGTCTCCACTAGACTATCTCGCAATTTGAATTAGATTAATTACCACATATATTATATTTAAATTTTATTTAATTAATAAATTATAAATTACAATTAATAAATATTTATTAATCCAGCGCATGTTTGGCTCTTTGTTGATGGCACCACGTCACGTGTTGGCGCGTGAGATTTGCAGTGTTAAAAAATTAATTCTGGTACTTTCAGCGATTCAATCAAGCTGAAATTCTATATATAGCAGTTTTATAAAATTTTTAATCATGTGAAAAATTATCAAACATATATCTTTATTTTTACGGTCACTTTAGAGGAAAAAAAATCAAAACGTGGTATGTAATAACCCTCTTCCGGATGAGCTACATATCTGAAAAGTTGATAGAAAACTGCGAATTTTGAATAATGCCCGTATACCAAATTTCATTATTCTAGCTCAAATCGTTTTTGCGTAATCTTGTCTACATACACACACATATATAGTTATATATATATAAGTAGATATAGGCAATTTTCTCAACATTAGTGAAATGACTCAGGGACCTTCAAAACGTATAAATACATCAAAATTTTCATGATCTCTAGCGAGATAGTAAAAATCAGGGAATAGGCAAAAGATGAGGCCCAGAGGCTATACTTCTAAGAAGAAAGATTTTATTTACAAATTATAAAGATTAAAGCTTACTTAAAATTAAAAAAAAATCAACCTATTCCAAGCCAAAAATTTTGAAATGGTTCTGGGATATGAATTGGAATTCAGTGGTACAAACGTCGACATTAACGAAATTCTTGACATTAGATGAATGATGAATAGTAAGTCATTTGTATTCGCAGATCAAGTACTACATGGCTATGGTAATAAAAAAAGATTAAAGAATGTAGATTATAGTTTCAGAATATGAAACAATATAAATTAATTCTTATAAAAAGGATTTATGTCCAATATCTATCGTTAAATCATTCTCTGAGTAATTTTTTTCTCTTTATACCTTTCCTTTCAACAATAAATTATTTCGTTATCTCATGAATATTTGTACCCTTTTTTTTAAATTAAAAAGCCTTAGAGTATATTAAGATTAAGAGATGTGTTAATCAAAGGGTAATATTCGAAATAATCCGAAAGCTCTATCGGATGGATTCGATGAGCTCGGCTATTTTTTCGGACTGTCTCTTAATCCCAGTCGATAAATTCAAACTCAAGCCCCAAATTAATTTGCACACCAATATATTTCTGTCAGGGGCTTTGAGTGGCCCGTAGGCTGGACGCCCTCTCGCCCTTATTTATACCTCTCTCGCGTGTGGTTAATTTATATTAAAGAAGTGATTTTAAATATTATTTGATTGCTAACTAAGATTTATTTAAATCCACCTGTTATTCATATCAATTCTAAATTATTAAAAAATTTCATTTTGTTCTTTTATATTTTATAATATAGTTTGGATTTATAAAAAAAAATAAGAAATATTATTTATTTCAAAAATCTCAAGGAAAATTGTAAACAAATTAAAAATTCACTTTTCAAATTCTTAGACCGAAATATATATATATATACAATATCTAATAGTTATGAATATATAATAAGCAATTATTCAGTTAGGTAAACCGCAGATACATCCTCCAGTATTTCTTGTCCTGTTTACATTCGGAACCAACTGATTGAATTTCTCCGTGAAACAGACTGGTCTGCAAATATTTGTCATGTATTACTTAAAGTTGGATTTAAATCAAACTTGCCTCTATAAAGGCTCCAATATCAACTTAATTAATAAGTTTTATTTTAGAATGTATTGATTTATGAAAAAAAGTTTACTTTGATATATATATTACATGAATATAAGTGTTGGTATAGAATATACGAGGGGTGTTCAAAGTATTCTCGGTATAAGTATGAAGGAAAATGCAGAAACTTCTAACTAAAATTTATTTTTCAATAACCTCAAAACACTTGTTTTCTCGGGAAACTAACTTTTGAATTCCCTCTAAAAAATATTTTTCCTCCTTGTCCTCAAAATGTGCGTTAATTGCCACCTACAGCTTTTCATCGTCAGAAAAACGTTTTCCACGAATATCTTTTTTTTAGGTTGGGGATCAAGAAGTAATCACTGGGGGCAAGGTCTGGGCTGTAAGGTGTATGCTTTATTTCTTCAAAGCATTTTTCTCAACATTGTCGCATCAGTCATTCTGGTCTTCTTACACCAACGATAATTAGATTAGTACAAATGATAAATAAATGAAATTTTGAGGTTATGTTCTCAGGGTGTGCCGTTACCAACTGAAATAATTTAAATCCCTTCGTCACTGCTAAATTACCCCGTTACCGAGAATACTTTGAACACCCCTCGTACCTATGAATAAAAAAAATAAATATAACAAACCAAATTCAAGGATAGTTATATTTATAAATTAATCTATTTTAAATAAAATAATAAGGATTTCTCATTGTAGATGCAGACAATCGAATTATTCGAATAACATTAATTCTTTCATTTATTCTAATCGTGGTAGGATATCATTTCGATACACAGATTGTTTTCATTTTACTTTTAATTAGATTTTCTAACCTAACTTATGTTGTTTGTTTGGCTAAACAAAAGGACAGTCAGAATGTAATTACTAAAACGTTTTTAAATGCTTTAAAATTAAATGCAATATAGTTTTAGAATCTCTAAAGAGAATTATAAAATTGAAAAATATGATGATATAATAATTATAATCGTTGTCGAGAGTAAAAAAAAAAAGAATGAAGGAAAAGTTTTTTTTTTTTTAATATAGAAGCTTATTTTAAATTATGTGGTCAAGGGGTAAAATAAAATTTCAATAACGAATAAAAGCCAAATGCTTTTAACTTGAATTATATTTTAGAAGCTTTTTTGTAATTAGTAAAAGAAAATGAACCTGTTTTCAAGTTTTTAATTTCATGAGCGAAATAAATGCAAAGTGTGCTCATTAACCAATTCACTCAGTTATTATGGACTTTTTTTTATTACTTATTACTTTTTATAATAATATTATGATATTATATGAAAAATGTACAAAAAAGTCTTTAAGATCAAAAAAAAGTAAATAGCCGATTTCCACTTAATTGTTTTTATGTAATTTAAAACAACATTATTCAATTACATATATATTATATAAGTATATAATATTATTAGAGTGAGTATATTTTATGAAAATATATTGGTTTTCTGTCTTAATATTAATTGTAAAATTGATTTAGTTGTTTCTTAATATATATATTTTCTTTTTTATATAGAAAATGAAAAGTATTATAATCAAGATTTATTTAATCTTTAAAATTTTTGTGTTTTTTAAATAATTGAATGTATTATATTATTCTGGATAGATGATATTTAATACAAAAATTTTTATATGGTATTTTATTTATTTTGATAGAATTGAAATTTGGAATTAACGAAAAATTATATTTTTTGTAAGCTTTATATTCATTTTCTTTTTTTTTTTTAATTTTAAGGTGTTTTATAGAAAAAGCCCTGAGAACGTATAAATTATAATTATATTTATCTATCTATAAGCTTCTTGTTGATTTAACTTATTTAAAAAAATATATTATGATATATTTTGAAAGAATGAGTTAGATATATATGATATATGCAAAATTACAATTTACATGAGCAATTTTTTTACTACATGATGATTTATATGCAAGAGTGGAAGAAAATTGAAAATTTAATAAGAGAGAAATGATTGAGCCGTGAAGCGACTTGTCATTGAGATCAGATTCCGGCCTATGGTTTCGTTAAGCCCAAGATTAGGTGTCGTGTAAAATTGCCAGGGTCGCATTAGAGCCTCTTTTACTGCCTGGAACTGGGTGTGTAATTCCACTCCTGTGCCAAATCCCCCGGATAACATCAGCTCGACAGCTGAGCTTCCATCCAAGGAAAACACCAATCCATCGTAGTCATCATCCACAATCTTCCTTAAAAAGCGTTTTTTATTTTTATAAATAATTAAAATTTTTATCATATTTAAAACAAATTCTTTACTATAGTTTAAATTAATAAAATTACTAGGAAGAAATTACATAAGAAAGAAATTTGGAAGTGAAAACTTTAAAAAAGAACATATTTATATATTAGATATATAAAATATTTGAAGTTGAAATATTAATCCAATTAGTAAAGATGATTGCTTATTAGAAAGCTTGAAAGTAGTTTTTTTTTTTATTTTTTATTCTGCGATCAGAATTACAATCATCACAATCATTATGCGAATTCTATGGGCAGAAGGGGTGTCAACTTATATTAACTGGGAGGTGTGAGGAGATGGGGATGGACGAGGGCCGAGGGGAGGGGGGGAGGGAATATATGTACAAGGTGAGGGCCCCCAGTGGGGCTCACCGTAGTGTTAATTTCTAGGCAAGTAGTTAAAATAGAAAGATAATAAATTTTTTAATATAAATGAAAGAAAAATACCATTATTAATTATTAATTTATTTGATAATAAAATGAAAAGTCAGAGATCATACTGATTGTTTTTATAATTTTCTTTAAAATTTCTAATAAAAATATATATATTTTAAATAAAGATTATAAATTGATTTATTTTGAGGTTATTTTAGCTGCCAAAATAAACAATTATCGATTAAGAGCTCAATCTCTATAGAGCCACCTATTGTAAAAAGTAGATTAAGAGACCCCTAAGGGCAAATGATTTGATGTTAATCATAGTGTATGCCTCATATATGATTTTATTAAAGCAATCATGAAAGCAATTTTAATATAATAATTTATTCAAGCTCAAGGATATTGATCTAAGAGAATTAAATTAAATAAAAGTATGACTTGAAAAAGATTTATAAGATAAAGAATAATATATATGTAAATTATTATCATTTAGTGATGTGATATTGTTGTATAAGTAATTAAATAAAATATAGTATTACCTTTTATTAAAAATTAAGTGTTACCCAAACTATCTAAATGATTCTGATGGGAATTTATTATGAAAGTTATACCTTTTATTCTGAACAATTACATAATTATAGAAATGAAAGAATAATAAAATAAATAATAAATTGATAATGTTAAATTTTATTTAAAAACTTTTGATAAAAAAATGATATTCATTTAGGTCATCATTATGAATGACATTTTATCAATGTCAAATCATAATTTATATTTTTAATTTATTAATAATAATATTATAGAATTTATGAATATAGGAATTATTAAAAATAAAAAACAATCACCGTTTATTCTTTAGCACAATGGGGGACATCACCCTTTAGCAAAAATTATTAATAAACAAAAGATTTTTATATAAGGAGAAATAATAAGAAAAGACAAATTGATATATTAAATAATTTATAGAAATATTAAGGTTTAATGCTGCCCTAAAGTGGGTAAGGATTTTTTTTTTTAATTTTTACTATCTCGTCAGAGATAGTATTGCGATCACGAAAATTTTCGATGTGGAGATTTTTATGTTTTTATACGTTTCGAAGGTTCATGAATCATTTTCACTAAGGTTGAGAAAAATGTCTCTGTGTGTGTGTGAGTGTTTATGTATGTAGACAAGATTACGCAAAAACGGTTTGAGCTGGAATGATGAAATTTGGTACATGGGCATTATTCAAAATTTGTAGTTTTCAATCAACTTTTGAGAAATGTAGCTCAACCGGAAGAGGGTCATTACTTACAACGTTTTGATTTTTTTCCTCTAAACTGGCCGTAAACATAAAGATATATGTTTGATAATTTTTCATATGATTAATAATTGTATAAAACTGCTATATATAAAATTTCAGCTTGCTTTAATCACTGAAAGTTCCAGAATTAATTTTTTAACACTGCAAATCTCACGCGCCAACAAGTGACGTGGTGCCATCAACAAAGAGCCAAACATGCGCTGGTTTAATAAATATTATTTATTAATTTTAATTTATAATTTATAATTAATTAAATTTAATTTAAATATAATATATATTATCTTATTTAATCTAATTCAAATTGCGAGATAGTCGAGTGGAGACACTCCAGATTTTTTTCTATTAAAGATCTGTTTTGTTTATTTCTATAGTACCGGGACCCCGAGCCTCGGCTCGGTACTTAAGTTAAAAAAAATGATTCATTATTATTGGATTTGGCTGGTAATATTAATACCTGGGACACCGAGCTCTCGCTCTACCCTTTAAAAAATATTGATACACAATTCTTTAATTATTTATTACAATTATTAAATGTTACACATTTGCATCAATCTGATTAAAATTAATGAACTTGTGCTCCTCAATAATACATAAATATATAATATATAGGTACATATATTTTTTTTCTATAGTGTTTTTTTGAAAAACTGTTTAGCGCCCCAAGTGGTTATAAAACAAACTAAAGACAAAAAAACGTGCTTTGCAGCTTTTCGGAATTAAAAAAGCAAAATTGGCAGTCGTGGGACTGGCCGACAGAAGTGAAAACTTCTGCGTAAGAAATTTTAAAACAGACGAAATTCGCGCTATTTCACGAGAAAGATGAATTTCATATGCATGTATATATATATAACTTATATATTATTTTAAACATATATTTTAAACAAATTTGTAACTTATATTTATATATATATAAATACACAACTTTGTTTAAAATATTGCAATACGAACTGTTTTATAATTCTTATCTCTAACATAAAATATATATTTATTATGTGAAGTTCATTTCGTATAATTTTGATTATATATGTATATATGAAATGAACTTTACATAATAAATATATATTTATATGTTAGAGATAATTTATAAAACAGTTCTAATGACAATTCAAATTTCGCGCTCTGTTATAAGAAATTTGAAAGCAGATGGTTTCATGGTGTTGGTCACGATCACGCGAGTTCTATACTTTTTCCCCATCCCGCAAAAGTGCTCAACGCCGCTAAAGAAGTTTTCACTTCAAAAATTATTTAATATTTGGAAATATATCTGACTTATAGAAAAAATGAATATTAATTAAAGAAAGAAATAGTTTTTAAAATATCCTGAATAATATGTAACAATTTTCAAGATAGAAATTTATTACAATATTACAATTATTAACTGTTGCATCATTGCATCAATCTGATTAAAATGAATGGAACTTCGGGTACTCAATAATAATAAATAAAATAATATTAATAAATATATTGAATAATATTTTATTGAAAAAATATTAAAACTTATAAAACTATCTAAAACTTTATTAATAAAAGAACAATGAATAAATAAATATAGAATAGTAATTTATTAAAAAGTAAACAATAGATAAAAAGAAAAAAAAATAACAAAATCATTATTTTCATTTTTAAATAACGATTCACCCGGCGAGTTTCGAACCGACGAAATCCACTCGTTAAAACATCAGTCCAACCGCTGGACTATATGTATTTAGATAAAAAATTGTCATTTTTTTACTGTCTTAGCAGGCAGTATTAAAAATTTTGACGTTTTCCATATATAATTTTCAATTAAGAAATTAATAATGAAGCTGTATGTTTCAAGAGATATCATCAATAAAACTTAATTTTTCTTTATAAATACTATATCTAGTGTGAATTTGAAAAAAATCGTTAGAGCGGTTTTTGAGAACCAATATATATAGATAAATACATATATACAATTTTAGCTAGCATAATAAGATAAGATTTGGTGTTTATAAATTTGAGAAAATAGTATAATATTAAGGAATATAATAATTTTCATATATTATGATGAATTATCTAATTAATATATTAGGACTCGAGTCTAATCTGGGACGAATGAAAAAAATATTTTCCACCTATTCAATAATGTGATAAAACTAGTTCTTATATGAATAAAATAAATTCATTTGAACTTTAAAAAACATTTAATTTATTTCAATATTTATATTTTTTAAAAAAGATATAATTATTATTTAATTTATTCTGTAAATTTATAATAATATGTTTTTTATGGATAAATTAAGTTTTTGAATAAATGAAAAGAAAAATGTAAAAAACGTATTACGTTACTGATTATTTATATAAATATTCAGTAGAATGAAAAATTAAGGTTTTTCATATAAATAAATATTTTTTTTTATTTATGTTAAATATTCATATTTTATTATTTATCATATTTATTAAAGTTATTTTATATAATTTTATTAAAATTCTAGCTAAAATATTTTTTTTTTAATAAATATATACGGTATACTAAGAACTTTATAAAAATTATATCAATTCAAGAAATCGCTCATATAGTCATAACGAAAACTTTTTTTTAAACATATTATAATAAATGTTTGTTCTGCTCTAATCTTTAATTGAAATTGTATTTTGGTTGGTTGGTTCTACAATTAATGGTGATTAATTTTTTTCTTCCATTTTAAGTAAATAAATAATTTATGTCAAATATTGTATGCAAATATTACTCAAATAATTCTAACTTATTTATATACTTTGAATATCTTCCAATTTCTGACAATATTTCTGCGAGGAAAAAAATTCAATTGTGTTGTTAAGGCTGAAAAGGTTCGTCTATATAATATAAGTTCAAGTACAATTTGGTAAACTAACAAAATTATCTATGATAAATTTGGTAAAATGAAAAAGAGTATTATATTTAATTTTCATTTTTTATTTTATTTAGAAAAAAATGTAACTAAAAAATTCAAATTAAGCATATTTCAATATCTTTTTTTATTGTAATGTATATTCCTCATTAAACAACCTTCTTCTTTTATAAATGCCATTTCTGCTAAATCGAAGTTATTGAGCTTCTCCTTCTTTATCGGCTAGGCGAGGTAGTTATGTAAATAGATGAGTCCCAGACAATATTTGCATATAACCGTGATGGTAATATAGTTAATTTGTCTAGTCGCAAGATTTAACATCACCTTAAAAGCACGCCATCTTCCAGTATAATTTGCCTGCTAAGCCACCAAGGGCGGATTAGGAGAAGGGCCGGCCCTAATTGAGCCGCTAATAGGCGGCTCTTGTATCGAAATAAATCTGAGATGTCGGCGCCAATGACTTGGGGGCTACAAGTCGTTACATCCATCAAGTGACCTCTTCAAGAAGCAATTCGCCGTCTGAGATTCATTAAAATTTAGAGTTGGCTGATTGAGATCCAGGAATAATGAGGGGTCATTATTCAGGAAAATAGATTTGGTATCCTCAAACAGCCAGACAAAAAAAAATCAAACAAATAAATCTCTGGGTCTTTTATATTTAGGAAAAAAAGGATAATGAATATCATTTCTTTTAAAATAGATTAACATTTAAATAGTATTTCTATATTCATTTATAAAAGTTAATTTGATTAGATTTTCATCTATAATCTGAATTTTAATGTATACTATCATTTTTATTCTAATATAATATAAATATAAAATTTTTTTTATAAAATAACGTTTTTCCAATGGACTAAAAAGAATAATATAATTTTTTTATAAGCCTGACAAAGTTTATGGATGAATTGCTTCATATTCAACGAAAAACTTTCGGCGCATTTCGTTTAATTTATTTATATGAACAATCAAGTCAAATTTTTGGAATATTAAAAATTTTATTAAATACATAAAACTGACAAATTTTTTTATCATGCAATAAAAATCAGCTAAGAAGATGTTAGCATCAGTTTTTTGGGAAGCAAAAGGAATTTTGTTTATAGATTACCTCCAAACAGGCAAAACAATCAATTCGGATTATTATTGTAACCTTTTGAATCAATTTTACAAATTTTTACAAATAAAAATTGGTTTCTTCATTTCTGTTCCGCGAACTTATTGAACAACTTAGTATATGTAATTTACATCATCAAATAGATAAAAAAAACCTGACTTTTGTACGTCCTACGCAAGGACAACGCCTATCAAGTCGGTTATATCAATAAGGTGCCCTATGATCAGTAGAACGGGTCCTCTCAACCTTTACCTTGATTTTCTTGATCGGAGGCGCTACTTTTTATCAAGTAGCTATTACCCAATGTTGTTCTCGGAGGTTGAGTTGACTCCGTCCCATAGACCCCAGCTAGAGATATTCCCTTGAACCCAGGACCATGTGAATGTGAGACAGCGAGGCTAGCCTCTCACCCAATGGCGTCTTCATCAAATAGATAAGATGCTTTAATCTGATAATATTTAACATTCACTCGAAAATTAGATTGGTTATGTGATAAGCTAATATACACATGGGGAATCAAAGGGTATCTATTCGTCATATTTTGATTTTTTTATTTCAACGCAAATATGTAGGTTCACAAAAAAGTGTCGTGCTGCTATGTGATGACACATTAACAAGATGGCGGTATCTATACTGAATCACCAAAATCTTTTAATGGTGATTTTTCATTAAAAGATGAAAACTAGAAAATCAAGACCATAATTGATTCTAATGCATTCTGGACCATATAAAACAACACTTTTATCTTTTCATTTTATTTCAATTTATAAACTATCTTATATTTTTTATTATTTCTAAAAAAATATATTGAAAAAATAAATAAATATATGCAATTGAAACAAATTATAAATAATTATATTTTTTGAATATGTCTAATATATTTAAAAGGGTTAAAAATATTTTTAAATAAAAGTTTATAAAATAAATCAAGAGAATGGAATACAATTCAATTTCTATGGCAAAAGAGTTTGATAAAAAGAAAACTTAAGAAACCCGACTAAAATATTTTTAAAAGAAATATTTCGACTATTTCGTTATGAAGGAAATCTGGGATTCTTTTTTTAATAAAACAAAAGTCTTCCTTCATTCTCTTGATAGACATAACAATAAAAAATATTTTATTTTTTATCTTTTGATAGATAAATATATATGTGCTACGCCAAGTGTTTTTGAAACCATTTTTTCTCATCCCTCTCCTCCTTCAACCAGAACGAATATTCATGACTCATTTCAACAATTTTTCAGATTTTCTATAAATATTGAATTTTTAGTAAAATAGATAAATATTTAAAAATATTTTGTTTATCCAATGTGATAGATCTTTCCATTTAAAAGAAAATAAATAAAATATGTACATACATTTTTCATGTTTCATTATTTATTTAAAATCAGCTTATACGAGTTATTATTTAAATTGATAAAATAATAATTTTATTGGAAAGCCAAAAGGGAAAGAACATATTTTTATGAGGTGTAGATGAAAAGATGATTTTACTGCGTTTTTCGTTCGTAGAGAAATTGCACGAAAAAAAAAAAAGAAAAAGAAAAGAAGCCCGCTGGGATGGTTGTCGATTTGTTTCGAGAGGTCTCTAATAGGGAGGAGGTGGCAAGATGAGCAAGCGGCTGCCCCGGAGCATTTCCTCTGTCGTGTTGCTCATCTTCTCCGTGCGCCTTGTTTTTCTTGCCTGCAGAAAACTCGCTTGACTTGAGTCGTAGCTTTTACCAAATGAGCTTTTTTGCGCTGCCAGCAACTTCGAAGCATTCATTCCCTTCCACGGTCGATCGTTCATGACCTCCCCTGTTCCGCTCACTCGCAACTACCCTTTTCTTTGTCCATCAAACATCGACGCCCTATACTCCTTCAAATTTCCTTACAGCAATCTTCTCATCTTCTCAAGAATATAAATAAACATTCTTTAGTTAAAACTTTTAAGGAAATTATAAAACTTTTATCAATTAAAAAAAGAAATAAAAAAATCTTTATAAATATTCATATTTTTTTTTTTTTATTTATATGATTATAATATAAAAATGAAAAATTAATATTACCAATTTTAACTATTGCAACATTTAAGAACTCACAAAAAGATTGGAAGATTTGGAAGAAAAAGGTTATTTCATTTAAGATTTTTATATAAATAAAATTTTCAATTTCAAAAGTAATTTTAACTCTAAATTATTTATCTAGAAAATATCAATAACTGAAGATTTTATTGTGGGATTTTCTAATTGTAAAACATTGAAAAAAAAAACTTTGAAATATTAACTTAAAAATTATATTTTTAGAGAGAAAAATTATAAAGCCCACTTTCTCAGTTTCATAAAGTTTTTTATATCACTTCTTATTCCACATTTTCTATTTTTTTATTTTTTCAATTTTTAATTAATAATAATACCAATTTTAAATATACATTTTATATAAAAGTGAAATATCAATCGTTATTTATTTGTGTTATATGCAAATTCAGGAATTTTTAGATTTTTGGATTTATTAATTTACTGCCATTAATGCGCCATTGGTTACCATAAAATCGAAATTAAATGCTTCATTTAAATGTTTAATGATTTTTATAGATGAAAGGGGAGTGATTGAACATGGTCTGGGTGTGATCATATTATTAAAATTATATTATATCTCTGTTCTTGACAGCAAATCGAAAGATCGATTTGATTTTTCTATATCATTCGGTATTTTAATCGAATATTAAAAATTATATTACAGAATATATTTAATAATGAATGTATAGGGTGAGAAGTGTCAAGAATAGTCCATTCTAAAGGCTGATCATTTAAGAGAAAAACTCACGGATCTTAATAAGGCTACGAGAAAAAGATATGGCAAGGATTACGGTTAGTTGGCTGGAAGAGAGACTGGAGAAGAAAAAAAAGATAGACCAAGCTTACTGGATTAGAATAACAGAACGAATTACAAATTAAAAGAGAAAAACATTCCCCGAAAGATAAGAAGGAAGGGAAAATATACGATGTCTTTTGGAAGTTAGGACATGAGAAGAAATGTTCATAAGTCCACAGGGAATAGAATAAGGGGAAGGGAATTCAAGGCAAATAAGAAAGAATTGAGATCTAAGTTCCTAGAGAAGAAAATTTACAGATTTGAAGAAAAAAACACTTTTTTATATATATTATTTTCAATTACTATGTTTTTGAATTTTTTTAGATCTATCTATCTATCTCTATGACCTTACGAAACTCGAAAGTTCTTAGACACAGAAATAGCATTCCTCCACCTATCCCTAAACTCAATTACCTCCACCCAACTCATGTTTTCTCCCAATTCCATTTTCAGATGCAAAATAAACTCTTGTGGTGATAATGTACGTTTGAAAATGTTAAAACAGATTGAAACACTAAATAAAATGCAAATTAAATTGACTAAAAAGAAAGCTCGGTTGTATAAATAGCAGGCGGTTTTTCTAACTAATATTAAAATAGATTTCACACACACACACATATATTAGGATAGATTTTAATATAATTCTCCTAAATAAAGTATATAAAAAACAAACAAATGTTAAATTTAATTTTGGGTAAAAGTTTTTTATAATATTATTATATTCTGAAAAATATATATATATAAAAATATTCATACATTTAGATAATATTCAAAGCAAATATCGATTCTCTTTGGAATTCTTCTTAACACAAGACAAGAAATAAATTGAAATGGATGAAATAAAATAAATCAAGAAAGTAGTTATCTCTATGAAGTCAAAAGTCGAAACATCTAAAACAAAGATCAAATTGATAATTCCTTGACTGCTGTTCGAGAAAGAGTGAGTGAGTGGCCTATCGAAAAGAAATATTTATTGCCTTCTTTATAGAAAATAGAAACAGATTTGTAGAAGCAAACGAGGAGGGATTCCCCATATTTAATATAGATAGACAATTTGTTGGGGTATCCCGAGGAGAACAAGGCGAGTGCTAGGCACGCGCTGGCCCCGAAGATGCCATCCGAAATAATGGACGACTCCAGGACACGCACCCAACGGATAAACCACTTGTATTCCACTCACCACGAAAATAATCACTATGCATTAGATATATTTTGTCTCAAAATAAGTTAAAAAAAAAAGGTTGGAACGGATTCATAAAAAGAAATAATATTCAGGATTAAATAAAGTGATTCTTACTAATAATAAAATTTACAATTATTTTCTTTTTACAAAAATTCATCGATTTTTAAAATAAAATTTTATTTATTAAAAATAAAAAATTGAATTATATTTAAGATAAATGAATACTTGGTTGATTAACATTCTTAATATTTATTAAACGTATGCATATATGTATATATATTATAATAAATAGAAGTAAAAAATACAATGATGGTTTGTTACGATTTAATATTATTCTTCAATTTTTATTTTTTATACATTAATTCACTATTATTTGATATACTCTTATTGATGTTATAAAGTACACAAGCAATAAAATAGGTAATATTTTGAATTTAATAAGGTTTTATGTGTGCATGAATTTATGTAAAGCATAACCCCCTCGTTTCTAGAGTCTTCAGGGAGACCCTTAAAGACTTTTTATTAGTCTACTTGGAAATCTCGTACTTGAAGGAAAATGCTTCTTATAAGAAATAGCCATCGTATAGTAAAATGTATAAACCTTCTTTCTAAACAAACGCTATTAAAAATAATTTAATTATCTCTTTTTAAATTTAACAATGTTATTCATATCTTCTTAATTAACTAATGGATGTCATTTCGACTCGTATTGGATTCTTTGAAATGAATGAAGAATATAAAAAAACATGAAGAAGAAATTAGAGTTTAGGTAAATCCCCACGAAGCGACTGTTAAATCAACCATTGGCTGAACATTTTGATCTAGAATAAATACCGGTGCATTAATGGGGAGTAATCAGTCAAAGCGCCTCCTCTCTAGGGGATAAGTCAGTACTATTTTCCAATTGAAAATTGATTTGCTATTTAGTCAGATCGTAGATGTGTTGTTTATCTATCTGATTGTCAGGAGAGTGCATCATGCATTCATTCGCAGATCCTTAGGGGACACCTCACCAAATGTTGGTCACCGTCAATTAATTTATGCCCTTACGAGAGCTTTTGAATTAATTATTATATTAATTAGAAATTATACGAATGTCAGTATATATAAACAAACAAACAAATCATCTGGAAGAATGTTAACAAGGGTCGAAATAATTCAGTGAAAATGATTAGTTCTATTTCACTACCGAGAGAGAGAGAGAGAGGACAGAGGCCACTAGGATTAACGACTTGAAGTTACAACATGGATGAAAGGGAATTGAGGGACGGGGTAAAAAACAGCGAGGGTTCAGTTAGTAGATCAATGCCACTTCTCTCTAGTCGAAAAAAACACAAACGAGGTGGGGGTCCAAAAAAAAATCTTTAATCTTCCTAAAAGCTTCCGAAGCCAAAGGTACATACTACCTATCATCTAGAAAACTGTTTAACAGGAAAGAACCTCCCTCATTCCCATTTCCCTCCCAATTCGGTTAGTCCATCATTCGTTATTGGAAATAATCGGATTTAAAGAACGAGAAAGCTTTATTCTTTTGTTGTGATTTAACATAAGTGGCTGGTGATACGATGAGTTAGATTTCTCTATTAGTGGAGAAACGGAAAATAACATTTATCACGTCAGAAGAAGAAGGAGAGAAGAAAGAAAGAAATGGCTGAGTTTTAAATGGAAGCCAGATGAACTTTTTTACAAGTAGTGAGGAAACTTGAATCATTTCCACATTTGGGAGAAAATTAATTTTAAACTTTTTTTTAATTTAATTATAATCTTTATTTTAAGAGTTTGAAATATAAATTAGTTAAACAAAATAACAATTTAAATGACTCAAGTGACAAAAATGATCAACGTATTCATAAATAATATAAAATATTGTGAAAAACAAGATAAATAATTGAATTTTCATGTAATAATGAGTAATGTTGTAAGGACAAAAATAAGTTTCAGTTTCGTTCTAACAACAAAGAATGAATATTCCATTCCCTGAGGAGAGAGTAAAACGGAATCTGATACGTTCCGATTTCCAACTCAAGCTATAAATCAGAATGGATAAACCACCAATGAAAGAGGCGAGATACCCATCGCCAGTCTGACAAAATAATTGGCTGTCTTGAGAGTAAAGTTTTTCTTTTCGAAAATAATTAATATCTCTAAGTATAGCCACCGACAATAGTCACACCATCTTGTTTAAGAATGAATTAAAATACTACCCCCAGTTACTTTAAGCATTCATAATAAATTTATTGCACTTTTTGATAATATAATGAAGTTAAAAAAATGGTAAGAATAATATATTTGCACTGAATATGGTAACATTATTAAATTTAATGTTTTGTATGGGTCATAGAACGTGAAATGGCCATCGTTATTTTACTTATTCCTCAATTAAACTTTATATTGATTATGACCTTTTTGCAGATATACATATAATTTATGTCATATCCATACAATATTTTTATACTAGAATTTTCATAAAATTTTTATATATTTTTTATAAAAACTTTTAAGATTTACTTATAATCTACTTATTATTATCGAATATTATGAATAATTAATACAATTAATAACTATTATTAACTAATAATGTGAGTTATTATTTTTATTATAAAGTCATTTACGGTCGTTGAAGTATACGATGATACAGTTTAAGAGAGATACATCTTTATTTTTAATTCTTACCATCTACTAAACCAAAAAATTAAATAGAACAGATCAATTTTATTAAAACAGAAGTTTTTATTTTCAACTAATATTCACTTTTTAATGTTTGACTTGTCAAAAGCTATACGCATATACTTTTCAATTAAAAAATATAAATATAAAATTTTTTTATAAAATAACGTTTTTTCAATGGACTAAAAAGAATAAAATAATTTTTCTATAACTCTGACAAAGATTATGGATGAATTGGTTCATATTCAACGAAAAACGTTGGGCGCATCCTCAGACTGGCACACGTCCGTACTGGACAATTCCCCATGATTCTTCGGAGCTCCACAGCTTCGCAGTGAGTACAAAACCATCCAACCTATCAACCCAAAATCCCGATATTAACCCTTGGTCCCACAGACTAAGACCCAGAATCCCAAAAATATTACCACCTAAATAATCTCTTGAAAATGGCGGCAAAATGGGTGCCGAAACGTCGAGAAAACAATCTCACAAAAATATCTGATTATATCCTTGATAAATCTGATAGTAATAATAACAATAACATTCACGGAAACCTAAACCAACACACATATATATATATATATATATTGTCTTCATAAAAAAAGGTCATTCTTTTGTTGTTTTTTCTCTCGGGGGGATATATATAAAAAATATCTTTTCTCTATGCCATTTGAGGGGAGGAAACCCCTCTTCATTAGCGATACAACTGATTAATAAGAATTCATCATTAATTTTAATGCTATAAAAATTTTTAAATACGTTCAAAATGAAAATCTATCCTGAAATCAATATTTCTGATTCAGAATCCGTTGAAAAAAAATAATCGGAGCATTACAAAAGGAGTTAGTTACTAAAAGTAATTAATCGCTAATAAATTAATTACAATTATAATTCAATTATATTTCTTCTATATCTTCTAGGGATTCATTGAAATATCCTTAAAAATTTTCAAAATCTATCTCAATAAAGAGTCGATGAAAAATCGATTTCAGTTTGTCAAAAGAGCGAACAGACACAGAGACAGACGCCAAGTGTAGTTAAGAAAAACGTTATAATAATAAAGAAATATATATATATATATATATGAGAAATTAAAAAATAGTATTATTTTCCTCTTTGCTTTGAATTAATTTCCATGATCTACTTCGAATACGTTCTTTTCAAAAAACCTTCATTAAAATAATTTTTAAGCTCAAGCTCTTTTGAAGTATGCAAAGGAATTCGAAATATCAAAAAATAATGAGCAAGTGGAGTGGATTTAAAGGGAAAGGTTTATTTTAGTGATTAATAAAATTAGAAACATTACATTTTTTTAATAAAATTTCATTAATTAAAACTTTCTTCGCCATAGAAGAGATGATGATTTTTAAGTGGCTTGGTGGTATCCATGGAATTTATAGTGAAATTTTGCAACTGGAGTCAATTAACACTAAATTAACCTGTTGGTTAACAAAACCCTACAATTTATTTGAAATTTCTTAACGTCATAACTCTTATATATATATAAATGTTAATTTATTTATTTTTTATGCTGGGGTTTTGATTATGATGTTTGATTCATATCGATTTCTCTCCTTAACGAGATGTTTAATTCATTGCTTTGATATTTGATCATTAGTACTGTTAATCAGTTTATTTAAAAATATATATAATCAGCTTAATTAAAATAAATAGATATTGAAATGACAGTATATTATATAATAATGCAACTGAAAAATAAATGAACATTTGTACTATGAGAAAATATAATATTACTATTTATTGCTGACAAAGTCAGAAATAATATGTAAATATTATTAATATCTAATTAAAATTAAATATTAAAAAATTATTGTCTTATAAATAAAAATGAATCGCAAAATATGTTGGTAACCGCATCACTCTCAATAACATAATCAATATATAATCCTAAAAACAGCCCTTATATTATGCAATATGTACATAATTACTATTTTTCAATATTATGTAATATGTAATTACTAATTGATAAAAATAATACCTGATAACAATGACCTGGGATGAATCAGTATATTGCATTGTCATCGGAGTTACATATGTATGCGAAATTTCAGCTCATTCAAACATTGGGATGTGGGTTAAATTCACGTTGGAAGATTTAACGACAGGACACTAAATAAAAGCGTATAAAAAAGGTTTTTGTCTGCACATTCCTCATAATTTAAAATTTTTTGCATATCATGACCTTTAGAATCCAAAAGTGATTTTATAATTTTTCATGTCTGTCTGTTAGGAAAATAAGAATGTAATAGACTCAAAATTGGCTGAACCGATTTCTATGAAATTACATCAAAATATTCTTATATACCTCTATTTGAATATAGGCTTATATATTTTATAAATATCTAATGAATAACCGCAGAAATTAATTTTTTAATATTTATAAAATGCTCCGTGTTGTTCATTCAAGAGCCTCTGGCAAATGACTTACTGACCAAGCGGATTCATTTTACACAATGAATTAAAAATTAATAATTCTAGCAATTCCCAAACAAAGAATTAATATAATATCTATTTTATTATTTTAAATTCTAATATTTAAATATCATTTCACAATTAAATAATTTATTCTAAAAGTCCTCATTTTAATTCATTTAATAAAATATTTAGATCATATTTTACTTAAATTATTTTTTATTTATTCTTTCTATATTTGAATATTTCTTCTTTGCTATTTAAAAATGAAGGGTATAATTTTTATCAATGTCTAAAAAACATAAATTATTATTTTTAGAGTTTTATGAATACAAAAATATTTTTTAAACATCAATTAAAATGACTAAATTATTTTATCTTTGTTTTTGTTTCAATTATATTAATTAGAACTATATTTTAAATGCAAAAATGATTTCTTGGTTTTATAAAAATTAAAATAGATTTTTTTATGTTTTAAATTTTGGTCTTTTTTAAATTAGCACATAGTATTTAAATAAAAACTATTGTTTCTATCCTAAATTACCTCGAAAGAATGTTATTATATTATAAAATAAAATTAAATATATGAGATTACTTACAAATTTTCAAAATAATATTTTAAAATTTTATTAAATTCAAATGTTTATACAATTAATTACAAATAATTAAATACTAAATGCTATTTAAATGAAATAATCTAAAGTCTTTTTTTAGGATTTACTTAAAATTTGCAAGTAAAATGAAAATCCAATTCAATGAAACTCCTTTTAAGACATTTTATTTTTGTATTATTATTTAAAAATAACTTTTTCCAATCAAACTGACCGACAAATTCAAGTCAACAAAAGAAAGAAAAAGTGAGAAACGTGCTGGAAATCAATTGAAAGAACAAGTTGCGTGTAAATAAAGAATGTTGAGATGAAAAGGGCTTTTCCCTGGTAAAATTGCTTGACCATTTCCGTGTTTATCATTATTAGCGAGGGGCAGCCTGGGACCAGCGTCTAATCACCTTATTTCATTAGCGGCCGTGTCGAACGCAATGAAAAGGCCGGTTTAATCAAAAGGGGCGACTACGAAGGGGACAAGAAGAATTGGTCTCAATATCCCGACGTCTGATAGGGCCGAGGAAGACAAGCCTTCTGCCCTAATAGAATATGCAAAAGGGCAGTGAAGCCTTTCTAGAGACGATATCATATCATGACAGACAAAATGTGACATTCAGATAACTAAAATATTTTATTCACCAAAAGGGAAGAACTAGTTTCAAATGGAATTAACAAGGAAATTGAATCGACGATGAGGGTTCTTTTCTGTCCCTTTTCTCAGTAATATCGTTTTTCAGTTATTTTTTTATGATGTTTTCTAATAGTAAAGGTCAAAATAAAAAAAGAGAGAATTCCCTCTAACATTAATAAAATAAAAATTAAATTTACAAGTTTATTATGAAAACACATGAAAATCATTATTTCAATTAATTTTAATTTATTTAGAGTAATTTAATTATCGTTATCGTATCGAAAATGAAAATAACTTTTCATTTAATAGTGAGCGGCTTTATTATTTTATGGTAAAGAAATATGCTTTTGAACAACTTCAATCAGATCCACTGTTACAGTTAAATAATTCAATTTGAGTTGGAAGAGGTAAAGTAATCTGGTATGCGGTTGCAGACCCAACCAATCCCAAAGGTTCTTACATGATTCGCTCTTTATTTCCATCATCTACAGCTAAATATTATTTATTAACGTTTAATTTCAGGATAAGGAATCCCCGAATCTAAGCAATTCGAAAGCTCATTTTATTTCTCAAATTACAATAATAAATTATTAAAATGACCTTAATTTATAGATTTTTAAAAATATAGGATATATTACAACATATATATAAATTGCGATTTTTTCTTTTAAGTCTTAGATTAATATTTTAAATAAATTAAGCATCTTAAACGAATAGTTTTTTTTTGTAAAATAAAAAATATAAATATTTTCTAATACATAAAATTCATTTGCAATATTTCAAGTTATTTGTGAATTATTCAATTTGAATTCGTAATCTAAAAACGTAATTAATTTTCAATCAATTATTAAACTTAATATCTGTTTATTTTCTTGAATTAATTATCTGACTCTAAAAAGCATAATTGATTAATCCGCTTTACTTGAACGATCTGAGTATAAACAAACATGAAGGAGTAATTTTCATGTCAGTTCAACTCCCAAAGGATCCATTTAAAAACTCTATTTTTGATGTTGATGTATTTGTTATTAGACTAAGTCTCTGATCATTTAAATAATCATCTCTTTTCAGGGCTTTACGTTGTCTAAATCATGATAATAGGAGAGTAAATGGAATTACAAAAGAGGCTGTTAAAAGTTTTAAATATGGCATCGACGAAAAGCCTAATCAAATTCAAGTCGGATTTTTTTATATTATATATTATTTAGACTTTTGTACCAATAAAAGTTAATATTCTGTAAGATTAACATGTTTAGATACAATTAAAAAAGTAATCTGCAGGTAATTGATTAGTGTGCGGAAATCTGTCTACAGTTTAGTGATGTCGGTTGCTTTCTTTAGTGGATTCAATGGTTTCTCACATTTTTCTTAAAAATACTAGTGAAAGATATTCTTTCTTTAATTGTTTACTAATTTTTTAAACATCATTTTTATGATTACACACCAGTTTAACATTTTTATGTTTAGAAATTAATGATATGCATTTTCAATATTATTTTCTAATATAATGCTTTATTCATTTCTTCTATTCTATTCCAAAAAAAAACTTGATATAATCAAATTACAGATCAAGAATAAATTACCTCCAAATTACCACTCAAATGTGTTATTGTATTAAAAGTTTTCTTATGTAACTTTCATATTAGCATAATAAATATGTATGTGTGAAAACACATCTTAAAATATTCAAAAAATTGAAATGAATAAAAGAAGAAACCCAAATTAAATGTATCTATTTGTGCTAATCGGACACAAATCATATAATTACCGACCGACGATAGTAAGGGAGGTATTGTTTTCACACCAAATTTCACATGTGGAGATTTTTACATATTTCCACTAATCATGCATTTTCTTAACAGAAAAAAGTATTTTTAGCATCATGTCTGTCCGTCCGTCCATCCGTCCGTATAGATGTGTACAGCCTGAACGGCTCAACGGATTTTGGTGAAATTTGGTATATTTACTTAATGCATCAGTATGATGAATTGATCAACTTTTGGTGCAAATCCGGAAACCGGAAGTGGTAGTATTAGCGATCGACGATAGGAAGGGAAGGGTTATTTTCACACCAAATTTCACATGAGGAGATTTTTTACATATCATCACGAATCATTCACTTTGTATTGGTTTTATACTCGAAAGAAATCATCTTTATTAGTTTTTTCTTAATTTAAAATTATATGAGGTCATCCAGCCATTCATGACGTCACAGCCTGGCCTTACATATATATTATAAATAAAATAAAATTAAAAATATTTATGTTATATGCCTATCTGTTTTTTATTACATTAATAGATATATTAAAATTATTTGAAATTGTTTCTGTAGCTGGAAATTAATTTACTTCAAACCGTCGGTCGGTTCGGACCTGGCCACAGGTCAACTTATTTTTTATTATTATTTTATTTATTTTTACATAAAATATTATAAAAAGGACTTGATGTTAAAAAGCAGCTTATTTCATTTTATTTAAATTCACTTTAATTTTGTAAAAACTTTTTATTCTTTTAATATATAAAACAATTGTAGTGGGTCCCAACTCAGGTCCTAAGGTGACATTTTTATTGAAATACAGATCGTTTGGTTAAAAAAAATCAACTGAAATAAATGCAAACGTCAAAAGAGAATGGAAGGGTCGTAAGCGTAATAGAATGTAATCTCATTACCAGGAGGTGAATGAAGCTGACCGAGGGAATTGAAATGGTGAAGGTGAGGTGACTATAGGGGCGGTAAGGGTGCAAGTGGATGAGGTAGGCTCCGGTTGTCTTTTTTAGAAGGGAATAAATGATAGGGCAGTCTTTGTGTCTCGATATAAAATAAAGTACGAAATTAACAGCTATTTTAGCTTTTTGATCTGACCACAAAAGAGTTTACGAGAAAAATGGAATGAATGACAGAGAGGGAGATTGTTAGAGCGAAAGTTGGAATTAAATTTCAAAAGTATGTAATTAAAATGGTTTTAAAATAAATTAGAATTAAACGTTTTTAATCAAACCCCAAATATAACAAATAATAATAATAATAATAATAATTTAATGGAATGTTGAAAGGATTAAATTACGATAGGAATGGATTAATTTTAGATTGGAAAATGATATTATAGACAGATTAAGTTTATTTAGGACAAATATATGTTACTAATTAAAAATAATAATACAAAATAGATTTTAATTCAAATGTATTTGTGAAAAACACATTTCCTTTCTGTGTAAGGGAGAGGGGCAAATTTAAATCGACCACTAGATCCTGTTTTATGTTTCTATAACTAACGCTAACCAAATTATTGGGAAATTCATAAATGAAGACCAAAATGAACAAATACAGAGACCAAAGCGAAATTTAATAAAATTAGAAATAGTATGATTAGATAATAAAATACATTTATTGTATTAATTAATACATTTTCTCTTGATATTTAACAAGAGCCATTCAACATTTATTTTCAAATTTATTAACAAAAAACAGTCAATTCAATTGTAAAATTTTAAAAATAAAAAGATATAAATATAATTAAAAATATTGAAATAATATAACTTATATTTTGTTGTTTATAATAATATTTCAGGATTATATTTCAAGTTGCTAAGATACTGAGCCAAGGATTGACAGATAAAAGATTTCTAAGAGAGATTCATTTAGAATGAAAATAAAACTCTATTTATAAATATTTCCTATGAACTGTACGCCATGATAAACACTTTATTCCAAAATATCATCGGTTCCAGCTAATCATTAAAGGAAAGAGTGAGGATAATTAGAGAATTGGCATCAATCTCGAGAAATTTAATTTATTAATAAAAATATATATGATATAAGAGAAATATTTTAATGTATTTTAGTTTAAATCACTATGTTAATATGAAATAAGAAATTAATGTTAAATGTATATTTAATTTAACATTAAAATATAATATAACAATACCTCCCTTACTATCGTCGGTCGGTAATAAGTTGACCTGTGGCCAGGTCCGAATCGACCGACGGTTTGGAGTAAATTAATTTCCAGCTACAGAAACAATTTCAAATAATTTTAATATATCTATTAATGTAATAAAAAACAGATATGGATACATAAATAATAAATATAAACATTTTTAATTTTATTTTATTTATAATATATATGCAAGACCAGTCTGTGACGTCATGAATGGCTGGATGACGTCATATAATTTTAAATCAAGAAAAAACTAATAAATATGATTTTCCCGAGGATAAAACCAATACAAAGTGCATGATTCGTGGTGATATATAAAAAAATCTCCTCATGTGAAATTTGGTGTGAAAATAACCCTTCCCTTCCTATCGTCGATCGCTAATACTACCACTTCCGGTTTCCGGATTTGCACCAAAAGTTGATCAATTCATCCCACTGATGCATTAAGTAAATATACCAAATTTCATCAAAATCGGTTGAGCCGTTCAGGCTGTACACATCTATACGGACGGACAGACGGACAGACGGACGGAGAGACATCATGCTAAAAATATTTTTTTCTGTTAAGAAAATGCATGATTCGTGAAGATATGTAAAAATCTCCACATGTGAAATTTGGTGTGAAAACAATACCTCCCTTACTATCGTCGGTCGATAAAAATTAATAAAAGTGTTAAACACAAGACTATTCTTTTAGAATTTGAATAGATTTTGTTATATAATTATGCATGATTTTCTATTTCATCAAGTTTATAAGTAAAAATTGGAATAAACGTAAAAAGTTCTTGATTTTATTAGTTATCATCTTTAAATATTCATTTAATAGCAAAATTATAATTTTATAAATCAGTGAAGTGTATAGTCAAAATATTTGGTAGAACTAAATATAATTCATTTTTGTTTAATCTCCATAAAAGCATGATACCTTAATGGTCGGGTGAAACTTAGAATATTTAACTGTGTAGAGATAGAGAAAAATCTTGACAGGTGAGAGATTGAATAGATTTTCGTTTTTTTTAAATTTATGAAAAATGATTTATAGATTAAGAGATTGTTTTATATATGATTACATTTATAAATACATTATAATAAAATTATAAGAGAGATATCTTAAATTAAAAAATCAATCTTTGGAAAATGGTTAAATCTATATGATACTATATAAATCTAAGTTTTTATTAGGCCTGTTGAGTTTTCCAATCCGTATCGAGAGTGAATATTCATACCAAATGATTGATTCGTTTTTTGGGAAATAAGACCCGTTTCCTGATTTGAATAAATCACTCGTTCAGGGGCGACACGAGCCGATTTTTAATCGACGCAATTGGCAAGCACTTGCTTCCGGTGAATCAGTAGAGGGGGAAATGAGTCTTCTACGCCGAAGGGTTCTCTGGATTTGAGAACTCAAATGATAGGGAAAAAAGGCTCATTTAGAAAGAAAATGAATAAAAACCGAGCATCCCTTAGGAATTACCCACCAATGATGTTTACTTACGTATATACATTTCTCTATAAATAAGTGTATATTGATTATAAAGGAATAGACTATAAGAATAAAATAAAATAAATAAAAGAAAAGAAAGAAGATGAAGAGTAAATGAAAAAAAGTCTAGGAGGAGAATTGCTTTTGAGAGAACAACCAAGTTTCCAGACGTTGTAGCTGACTTAAAACAATTGAAAATAAAATTACGGAGCGAAAATTGGAATTTTATTTCCATTTATAATATAGAATAATAATGTCATTTTCTATCTCTCTCAGTCTCTCCCAAAATATAATAAAAAAATATATATTTAAAATTATATATATATATATATATATATATAAACTATGAAGCCAATTGAGTCAAGAAATAAATTATATCTTATCTTATCTTATCTTATCTTATCTTCTTATGCTAGCTAAAATTGTTTGTATGGCCAACCGCTCTAACGATTTTTTTGAAATTCACACTAGATATAGTATTTATAAAGAAAAATTGAGTTTTATTGATCACATCTCAGGAAAAATACATCTTCATTAGTTTTTTCTTAATTTAAATTTATATATGGATGACGTCACAAATGACATCCATATTGAAATTTGACTCCCGCCTTTTTTTAAAGGATATTGTATTAATATTTTTTTTATATTTAAAATATTTTAAAATTTTTTATTTAATTTCGAAATAAAATTAAAAATATATATTTTAATAATATTTTATAATTATAAATTACGATATATATTTATCATTCTTCCAATAAAAAAAAAATATTCATGCACTTAGAAACATACCTAATAATACATATTTATGTATTATTGAGGACCCCAAGTTCCATTCATTTTAATCAGATAGATGCAATGATGCAACATTTAATAATTGTAATAAATAATTAAAGAATAGTATATCAGCTCGGTGTCTCAAGTATTAATATTACCAGCCAAACCCAATAATAATGAATTATTTTTTTTAACTTAATTACTGAGCCGAGGCTTATATTTCTTATATTAAAATTATATTGGAGATAGAAGGAGTTCAATGTTAATTATCAGCGAGAAAATGACTTTATTATTGTGATTATTAGCGAGGATGTTTAAATAAAAAAACTAAAGATTTTTTTTCACTCACCACAAATTTTAATTATATTTAGGTATAACAATAAAAAATATTTATAATATTAAAAATTGGTTTATGCTTTTGTTTTATGAAAAAAATTCTTGATTATAAATTAATATATCGCGATAAATTTTTTGCATAAAAAAAATGTCATTAAAATTGTTATATTTTTAAGAATTTATTGATATTTTGATTATCCATTTTTTTTCATTAGAGTATTCTTTTTATATGAAAAACATAAATATCAATCTCTTTTTTTTATCTAACAGTTGTATATTTATATATGATATTTTTATATATATATATATCTATTTATAATATATTTGATATTTTTTTCTTCAAAATATTTATATAGAAACATGTAGAATATGAAAGTATAGCTTTTAGAGAAAGAGAGAAATAATGTTTGTTCAAAAATATAAACACAATTTAGTTTTTTACTTTTGATATTTAATTTTTGTTAATTAAAAAAAGAATATAAAATTCGATTGATTGTATTTCGAATATAATATACCTAATCATCCTAATATTAACAAACAAAAGTACTTTATTATTATTTTTCATTTATATTTTAAATTCTCTAGTAGTTTATTTATATTTTTGAATGATGAACTACACGCTCGGTAACAAACATTATTTTCTGAATATGATGTTTGAGTATTAAACAATCCCCTGACCATCGGTTTACCTCGGAAATGTTTCACTGTGACATTTCATTAGGAAGTTATGAGGAAAACAAGTCATATATCAAACTAAGTAATTTATGAAAACTATATTTCAATTGGGCAACCCTAGTAAATTGAAATTTGAAATATTTTGGACATTTCATGTATATATAGATATTTGAAATCGAGAAAATATAATATTAGATATTCTAGTGAAAGGAAGATGGTTCATAAAAAAAAAAAATTTTTTAATTAAAAAAAAAAAAAAAAAGAATATAAGTTAAAATTAGAAAGAAAGGGTGAGTGAAAGCAAATCACAAGGGCAGTTGAGTAGATCGTGACAATTGCTACCCATTCAATTTGGCTGTTTCCGCAACGATGTCATCAAGAAATACAATAAAGTGCGGTTTTTGTAGGAAAGTAATTAATGTGTGTGCCCTGGAGCTATACCCCGTCCACCTAAAGATATTTCACCCGATGGGGGCCCAAGCCGCAGTCTTTCTTAGTGTTATTGATTGGGGGCGAGGGGGTATGCCCGGGATTGGGGCGCCGAAGAAAGCCCAAGAAAAAAATACTACGTGATTCGCTTTGCGAGAGAAAAAAACAAGTCAGGCTATCGATTGGAATGATACGAGTTGAAGAACAAAAAAAAAAACAAAAAAAAAAAAAACGGACCAGGTGATTCGTATTAATATTCAGAAGCGCATTCCGAGGGATTGTAAATATTTATTGAAAATAAAATATTTCAAATTCTTTCATCGAGCAACTTTCATTAATTAGGTTATCACTAAAAATGTTTAGCGCCAGTGAAAGGGTAATACGACATCATTGAAACCAATCATTAATCATGTTGACACGAGCGTCCATTTTAATGATAAAGCTAGTATAACGGTCATCATCAATTTAACCGATAATCAATGAACGCCACTAAAGAATTTCACTATGGGCCCATTGAGTGTTGCCATTTCACAAGGGGCAGGCAGCGACGAAAGAGGAAAGGGATTTATTATATACATAAATTTTTTTTAAGGCTTTTATATAGCTTCAGCCCGGATTGCCTTGTTCAGGAGATAGCGAACTGAAATTACTGAATCAATCTTTCTACGGGCAATATGATCAGTTCCAAGCTGTGACAGGTATCCAGCCAACCAACCCTTTCAGTGTAAAGTAAAACTAAAAAAAAAAACACAGACTTTAGGTTTTCCACACACACTCCTCCATTAAACCACAAGACAATCCAAGAAATGAGTTTAAAAAATAAAAATTAACAAAATAAACTAAATAAAAAGTTCGATTAGAAAAACTAATTTTGATGTTATTATAGTTAATTGAATAAATAAATAGTTATTAATTTTAATATACTTATTAATATAATATGGAGAAACAAAAAGTTAAATTCCCAGGCTAGAAATCAAAAATTCCATTAATATATCAATTTGACAAAGTTTAAGAATGGGACTTTTTAGGAGGAGGGGTTGAAAAGGAAAATGAATGAGAAAGTACTTGGAGGATTTCATTGTTAAACAAAGAGATGGAAATTATTTTTTAATTTACATTTATAATAAAAGTAATCTTCTTGGGTATTCATTTTAATATTTATACGAAATAAATTTTTGTAAAAATTGAGAAAATGATGATAACATAAAAATGATTGGTATTGGAAAAAGAAAAGAAAATTTATTTAAATATATATTCCTAACTTAACTATGTGTAAATAATATAAACCACGGATGGCGAACCTTTTTCAATGTCCGTGCCACAAAATTATAAAAAATCGTTTTGAGGTAACTAACGTGCCACAAAATTGTCATTTTTTTCTCTACCCCTTTTAGCTTGAATATATAATCGAATATTTTTGTATAACTTCTAACTATCTTGTATAAAAGTGTTATATAGTTTTAAATATTAAACTTTATTCCAAAAAAAATTTGGAATTTATTTTTGGTAAAAATATATCTTTCCTAAAATTTTTTTTTTATTTTTATTGTATGGAAATTCTTTAATTGAATTTAGTTTGTAGTTTTTAGTTGTAGATAATGACAAAAAAGCAAAATTTATATTTGATACCGTGAACCACTTACATTTTCTTGTTTTGACTTCCTATGTTAAATTCTAGAAAAAGATTGCGATTCTGGTACTATTCTCCAATCGTCCTATGCGTAAAGTAAAGCTTGATATAAATTTTATAAAATTAATTTTTCTTTTTTTTTAATAAATATTGATAAAATTTACAGCATATATTAAAATAAGAGCATATAAGAATATTCTGGTAATAGGTGTATTTCATCGTCCCAATCAATTTTGAGTTTATAACTTCACAATTTCCCAGACAAATACAATGACAGACACGAAAAATACAAAAGTCATATTTGGGTTCCCCAGGTCACACATGAAGAGTTAAGATTTGCAAAAAATTGTAAATCCTGAACAATGCTATTTGTACGGTAACAACGCGCAATGACATAATAGAAGTCCAAACGGTATACACTGAGTCTATCTATCATGAATGTTTTTATACTGCGATATTTCAGCTTAATAAAATGTATAATTTGCCGGTTTAATCTACAAAGATAGATAAATAAATATTCAGTACTTCAAATTTCATAAATTTTAATTTTAATGTGATTTATTCATTTTTAATTTATTTCTATTGTAAAAAGTTATAATTATTAAAAAAAATAATTTTGTCTTTATGCGTCTCATGAAATTTTTCAAAAGTGCCACTTTTGGCACGCGTGCCATAGTTTCGCCATCCCTGATATAGACCAATTAAAAATATGAAATTATAAATCTCTATGTTTTTAAAAGAAAGAGAACATCTTAATTTATTTTTCTTAGGATTGTTTTTATCTAACATCATAAATTTGACAATGTAGTTAGTAATCAATCTCAAACATATATTATATATTAATAATTAATTAATAAATACATTAATATATAATTAATTTAAATTGGTTCACTATTTTTAATCAAAAAATCTATTAAAAAATTCTTTATATTAATTAATAATAATCAACTTTTCAGTATATAATAAGGAATTCTTTTAACATATTCTTTGTTTTTAAAATAAGTCAACAATAATATGTTATTGTATTTGTTAGAGTCAATAACCAATCATATATATATATATAAAATCTTTTAAAAAATTTTAAAAACGAGGAGAAATGGTTAAGGGGTGTTAATTGTAATCAATATCCCCCCCCCCCCCTATTCTAAGTCATTCATCTAAAAACCCAATTAAGAATTTTTTTTATATTATTTTTTTTTAAATATCAATTCATATTCAATTTCCCAATAGAGCTGACTTTTAAAAAGAACTAGGATCACCCTAGAAAGAAAATAAGTTTTGGATTTAACGAGATACTTGGGAAGATAGAATTTTAATGGCTTGGAAGTTCTAAAAGCAGAATCGATTTAAAAAGTGAGCCTGTCAGGGAAATGAAAGATGATTGAAAGAGATTTGTGCGTGCATTGACAAGTGTAGAGAGAAAGAAGGGAGGGAAAGGATAGAGGACGTTGAGCGGGAGCATGTCCAACTCGAAGGAAAGAAGACACCATATAGCGTGCTATATTATAATCCCAACTAGAGTGGGAGAAATGGAAATGGAGAAAGTGGAAAAGTGTATTTGGAGTGAGAACCAATTCAAAATATATTGGAATATATATTTGAAAATAATTACATCCGTAAGTTAAGAGATATTTTATCAATCATCATCCTAAAATTGATAAATAATCTTAGAATAAGATAAGTTTATATTTTTTAACTGATTCAAAAATGTATTAAGTTTTTAAATAAACGAAAAACAGATTAATTTTTTTCAATTGTTTTTTTTTTTTTGAAAAGAAGAAAAAGTTCAGATTAAAATGTGTCTTTTTTTTATTGTATTTAATTTATATTCAGTTTATTTTTAATTATTTTAAATAGAATTTATTTTATCTGATTATTATAGAAGAATCTTTGGAGAGTCAATTTTCAGAATTAAGGCTTTTTGACGATTTTAAGAATAAATCAATAAATTCATTTTTTGTATAATTAAATGAATAAAAACTCTTATAGCTTAAATATATATATATATATTTGTGATTGATAAAGGATTGGCATATCGATTTATATGATTTTTTTATCAATGTAATTCAATGTATCTCTAAATTATGTCGAAACATAGAAATTGCAATAAAAAATATAAAAATAAAATACGTTAAAATCCACACCCTAACTTTTTAACCATACGATTTTAACAATTGTAGGCTTACTTCTCATATATATATATATATATATATATATATATATTCTATAATAATAAAATCCTAACTCTTGTTTTTTTTATTTTTAGAATGTAATGACAATATAAATATCCTTTTTAATCAAGCATAATGCGAATTGAACTAATCAATCAATCAATACATTTTTGCGATAACGATAAATTAAATAGACATTGATTTAATAAATGAAATTACTATTTGATTGAAAATCTTCCTAATAAAATTTGAATAAAAAAAAAATGTTGAAATTATTATATATATAGATAGATAATAATATAATTGAAATATAATTAATCACTCGAATATTTTATATTGAAATTTATCTAAAAAAAAAAATAAAATGTTTTACAAATATTTTAATAAAAAATTAAATAAAAGTTAAGGAAAAGAATTTAATCCATTTTTTTTCTATCTGAAACGCAATGTTCCATAAATTAAAATTGTTACAAAATATCATTTCTCAAACCCCTATTGCTCTAAATAAAAAATTAAAATGGTTAAAAATTTTCTTATATATCTTTTTTTGAACAGCCCTCGTATATATATTTCATTTTTCATTTATCTTAATAAATATAATATAATATAATAAGGATGATAATAATAATTTAAACAAATAAAAAACACCTTAAATCTTTTAAAAAAAAATTCTTAAAAATATCTCTATTTTTTATAGTAGTTTGGGTGTAAAAAAATTTGTATTTTAATAATTAAGAAAAATTATTATAAATTGAAAAAAATATCTTTCATGCAATTGAACAAAGAATTTAATTTAATTTATTAAGCCATTCTTTATTAATATTCTAATCTAATAAATTACTTTTATATATGCTTTATATAATATTAGTAATTTTACTAAAATCTTTCTATATTAGAAAATTTATTTAAGATAAACAAAGAAAATAATTGGCTAAAAAATAATTTAATAAAGAGATGATATTTGGACTCTTGAAAATTAAGTATATGTGCCAATTTCAATACATACTTTCTTAATTTAGTTATTTTTTAAATTTATTTTATTTTTTCTGACAATTTTTGAAATTAAGATTTTATTATAATGTTTTTCTTTGCACTAACATAAATTTCTAATTTGAAGGAAAAACAAACTTTAATAGAAAAAAGTAACTTCAATTTGGCATATTTCAATATTTATCTTTCTTCTTCTTTTGATAATCTTTTTTTCTAGAAGGAAAACATCAATAAATTGCAGGTAATCCATTTGACACAAAACCTGGCTCATTAGCTCCTTGGTTAAACTATTAGATAATTTATAGCTTGAAATTCATTTAGAATGTAATTTAACAAACTATAAACATCAATCATAAGATAATCCAAAATAATGAATTGGATATTAAAATCTAATTAAATTGATCATAAAAATGGATTATATTTTTTAGTATAGAAGATAAAAGGAAAAATTTTAAAAACTAGATTATTTTTCTCATTAAAAAAGTGAATTTTTATGAAGGGTATTGACTATCATATTTCGGTTGTAGAAAGAAAGAGAAAAGGGTTGAAAAGTATTGAAGGGAGGATCCTAAGCAGTGCCTAATGTTGTCAGCTGCCTGGATTCATAAATAATATTTATGTAGTGATGGCGCCTGAAGGAGAGGTTACGCCCAGGAGTAAGATATTGGCAGTCGAATGGTGGGGGTGGGCAAAGATGCCTTTAAGATGTTCCCCCAAAGAGAAAGAGGCGTGGATATAGAAAGAACTAATAGAGACTAGGATACTTTTTTGAAAAAAAAAAAAAAAAATTTTAGATTGCTCCTGTTATTTTTTATTGTTTTCAGAATTTAAATTTAAATTATTATTATTATTAATATTTTAATGTATATTAATAACGAATTGAAATTGTAAAACTAAAATAGTTTTTTCTTTAAAACTAAACCCATAATGAATTTTTATTATGATTTTTATTATGATTTTAATTTAAATTTAAATATTTTTGCAATAAACATCTTTTAGAAATATTCAAAAATTAAATATTTTTTATTTTATTTATATTATATTTAGATATTAAAAAGCAAACAAATTTAAGAGTGGAAAAGTAAATATAAATACATAATTATAATAAAATTATCTTATATTTTTTAAAAGTTTTTTCTTATAAGACATATTAATGAGTATTTTCTCAGGACAATGCTCGTTTAAAAAGCATCCCTGTGAAGTATTCATTGAAATTAACTGAATGCATAAGAAGTCCTCGTTTGAGTCGGGTACAAATCTATTCGATTGGGAGAAACTTTGATAGAATTTTAATAAAGTTTTTTCCAACTTCACCTACTCCACGAGATAGTATTCAAATAATCAAACAAGAATCAAGATTATTTTTTATTTTTTATAGGTAAAAAAAAGTTGAGAATGAAATTTCAAAAATGTTTTTTTTTTCTTCACTTATATTTAAAATAATAATTAACTTTCCACTGATATTATAGTTTTAAAATTAGGGTAATCATTCAATTTATGGATAGCTTTTTATAAATTTATTAAAAATATAAGGTTTGTTTTTATTACTGAAAATATGAAAATATTAACATAAAGTAAATTTTATAAACAAAAGGTAAATTGGAGTTAGAAAAATTTTGAATTTTTATTCACTTGACATAAATATAATTTATTTTTTAAATGTTAACCATTTCCAAATTCTTTTATATGATCAAACGTGGATAAATATCTCTTTATATAAAAATAAGAAATTGGCAAATAAAACGTTTTATTTACTCTTATAAACAAATAAAAAAAAAAACTCAATCATTTATTAGTTAATTGTAAATTAGGTATTTGGTATTTTTTATTTTTAAGTAACAGCCAACCACAATAGAAAATATGTTTAAAAATTTAAATTAATGATTTCATATAAGATATTTAAAGAATAAAATTATTGAGCGAATTGGTTGGTTCGGGTTCATATGTTTTTATGTGAGAAGAACGGAGACTTGCAATTAAACATTCGCTTAGAAAAGGAATGGTATTCACCGGAAGGCGGCCCTCACTGACGAGTTATTCGAATGCGATAAGCCCGGAGAGTTATACGGGAAGAGGTTGTGTCGGGTAGACTTATCGGCTCTTGATAAGAGCCTCCAGCGTAATTAATCAGCCTCTTATGGGCCCAAGAGGCGCAACTTTTTGCTTGGCTCTCTTGCTACTCCCTTTGCTATCACCTTCTTTCGAGAGACCATTCTTTTGTTTTATCCCATTCATTCTTTGAACACCGAACAATATGATCAGCAAAATTTAAGAGTATCTAAAACCCTTAATTAAGCAAAAAAAAAATAAATAAATAAATAAAGCCAAAATAAAAAAAGCAATACTAAAATGTCCTTTGACAAAAATTTACTTTGTAATTTATCCGAAAAGAATGGACAATTAATTATTAAATAGGTTTATGCAAATATAATTTATAAATAAAAATATTTCTATCTTTCATATTTTATCAGTATTTTCCAATCTTAATGAGTTCAAAGGAAAATCTATTCGAAAAGACAACAAATAAATAAATTTATATCAAGTAATAAATTTTTCTTCCTATTTTATAGATATTTTATTACATATGAGAATTTATAAATTTAATCAAATTTTATGTTGCAAAAAGAAGTTTTGAGAAAATTTAAGTAATTTAGCCATTAACGAAAATTAGTTTTAAATTTTTTTATTATATATTTCAATTAATGTAATATTTAAAATAACTTTCTCTATTAGTGTTAGTTATATATCAATATTTATTCAAAACTTGTTGGAAAGGGTAGTTTAAATTCTATTGTGAAATATTATTATTTAAAAGATTTAAAATAATTAAATATGATAAAATAATTATTTTTAATTGATCAATGAACAATCTTTTTAATTGTTTTAATGGAAAACTAGCTGCTCCGAGCGCCTTCGGCGCTCTTCACACCTAGACGGGGGCTCCGCCCCCTGTACCCCCGAGTGATACATAGTATTTGGTTGAAAGTCTGTATGTAAAAGGTTTTCATCCATTCTAATTATATATATATATATATATATATATATCTGTTTCTATGACAGCAAAAAAGTAAACAAATTACATACATACAAAGACTCTCCTTTATATATATTTCTGGAAAATGGAACACCCGCAGCTCAGCTCAGGAGTTACCTAAGATTCTAATTTCTTTTTTATTTTTCATCATTTGAGGTACCCTTTACCTCAGAAAAATTTGGTTACCTTACTCCTTGTAGTTTAGGCTCTGGAGTTTTTTGCGTACAGACGGACACTATCGAATTAAATATATAGATTATGTATTTAAGTTAAAAATATTTGTGTTTGAAAAGAGGTTGAAAAAAAATTATTAAAAACATATTGATCATATTATTTACTTTATATATATTAAGTATAAAGTAAGATATTAAGTTAAAAGGCATTAATAATTCTTATTTATCAATGAATGTGTGGTTGCGCCTTGATCTAGGCAACCTGTGTTCGCTAAAAGGAATGGTTTGAGAAATTACAATTTTCACCTTTCAATAAATAAAATGTACAGTATTGAACAGATAAAATTTAAAATTAAGACTTAGTAGCAAATTTCACGATTTAATTTCAAGAAAATTTAATTTAAAATAAAATTGCAAATATGTGAAGAGATGGTGAATTGAAGAACTGGGAGTGCTGACTTGGACGTCCATTAATTTGCTCAATGCGCAGAGAAGAGACAATATACGATATATTCTACGCTGGAGGTATATATATATATATATATATATATATAAGATAGTGCCCCCTTTGTCACGCGTTGTTTTTATAAATGATTAATAGTCACCACGAGGTTTATTGTTTATCATCCGCTTCTGGGCTAATCTGAATCAGCCTATCATTTATCTTCAGTCTGAAATAATTTGAGAGAGTGAATTTTCTAGCAAATCACAAGACAAGGGGAAGAGTCAAGACAGATCTTTCTTGAGACGGAAAATATTCATTAGAAATTAATTTGAAAATCAAATAAACAAAATTATAGTGTCCATTTGTTAAAAATGAAAAATATGTTTCATTTTCTTTTTGATTTAGCAATAAAAAAAAAAGAATTAAAATGCAAAGAATGGTTTTTGATGACCAATAAATTAAAAATTAATTAAATAAATAATAAAAAGATTAGTTTAGCTAACTTTAGTTATTTGAATTTCTAAAACAAAAGGGAAATGTATTAATTAGTAATAAATATACATGCTTATAAAAGTTTATCGATAAATTTATCTAAAAATAATAATTATTTTAATATTTTTACAATAAATAAATATTCAAAAAGATTTAAAATTTAACATTACATATATTTTAGTTACGAATTATTAAATATTAAATTGTATCTTGACTGAAATCTGAAAATTGGGATTTATTTATCCCTTAAGTCTATATAATTGAGAAGAATTTATGGATAAACATCTAGACACCCGAGACATGAACTTGGCAGATTAAGTAATTACTGTTAGCTCTCAGCACAATTAATATGAAGCTGCTAGGAAAATTTCTCTAATATGGCGCGAGATCCATTTCTAAACGAAGTGAACAATTACTCTTCAGCAAGAATATTGTATGTCGATTCGTCTTAATTTTCTCCTTGGGTAGTTGAAATGGGTATTTTTCAAATTAATCGATTAATCTTCCTTATGAACTATCAAGTGTCCAGTGTATATGAAGACTTATCTCAATCCTCCCATTACCATTTAAGTCATTAGATTACAGTAAATGAATTATTTGATTATTATGAAATTAATAGATTGAACCGTTGAAACACTTTAATAAGTTATGCATACTAAAATAAAACTTAAATAAGTTGACCTGTGGCCAGGTCCGAACCGACCGACGGTTTGAAGTAAATTAATTTCCAGCTACAGAAACAATTTCAAATAATTTTAATATATCTATTAATGTAATAAAAAACAGATAGGCATATAACATACATATTTTTAATTTTATTTTATTTATAATATATATATGTAAGACCAGGCTGTGACGTCATGAATGGCTGGATGGCGTCTTATAATTTTAAATTAAGGAAAAAACTAATAAAGATGATTTGTCTCGAGGATAAAACCAATACAAAGTGCATGATTCGTGGTGATATGTAAAAAATCTCCTCTTGTGAAATTTGGTGTGAAAATAACCCTTCCCTTCCTATCGTCGATCGCTAATACTACCACTTCCGGTTTTCGGATTTGCACCAAAAGTTGATCAATTCATCATACTGATGCATTAAGTAAATATACCAAATTTCATCTAAATTCGTTGAGCCGTTCAAGCTGGACACATCTATAGGGACGGACGGACAGACGGACAGACGGACAGACATGATGCTAAAAATACTTTTTTCTGTTAAGAAAATGCATGATTCGTGGAAATATGTAAAAATCTCCACATATGAAATTTGGTGTGAAAACAATACCTCTCTTACTATCGTCGGTCGGTAAAAATTTAAAACTTATTAAGAATAATTTTTAATTAATCCCTCGGTGTAGTTTCAATTGATTTATTTCTTCATCAAAAGTCTCGTCTCTTTTTAGAAATAAACATGAACTGATATATGAACGATATATTTTAAAATTCTAATGAAATATATTTAAGTATATATTATTCATTATTTATTTATTCAACTTAAATATATATGTATTTAAAAAAAATATTATATAATATATTTATAGGATATATTTTTTATGCAATGAGAGATTGTAATAATATTTATATTCGCTTTGCTTGATGTGAATTTGTATAAAATTAAAAGAGATTTTGATCCGAGGGAGATTTTTGAGAGGAATTAAAATAAAATAATACGAGCTCTTTGCCGATGACGGATCCACATTAATAAATTTTGCGGTGGCGTAAGTTCAATGATAAATGACTGTCAGTTTCAGGCATTTCGCATCATTGCATACATCGCTCTCCCTGGTTTTACTGATTCCGATGGACAGTTGCTTCGAATGGTTGCTGAATGGCGCTTTTTAAAAGAATATCCTCCCTTCTATTATCATAAACACTACGAATAGATTACATTTATTAGTTACGAATAATGAATAAATGGATGGATATTATACACATCTTATACGATATTTTTTCAAACTCTGTAATTTTATTTTTGTTTTTTTTGTTTTTGTTAATATTTGGGAAATAGTGATGGGCTCATCCATCATGATTTCGACACGCGAAATGCCATTTAATTACATTCTCAGTACAGCTTCGTTGATTTATAAAGAAATAACTTTGCTCTCGTCTCTTCTTTCATCATTTGTTATCAAATGGGAATCTAATTTGAAAACAATTTTCATTTCTCTTTTATTTGACGTTAAAAGTTCACCTTATACTCGGATTCTCCGAGTAAGAAAAATGAATTTTTTCTTTCTTTCTTTAGTCTAAATATAAATGTAAAAAGAAGAAAAATATTGACTTAATCTTCCTGAATTGATTGAATACTGAATATGATTATTATTGATATTTCCTATCCTTTTAAATGAGATTAATTTTACTTATTAATCAATATCTCTCCAAATTTATAAGTAATCATTTGTGATATATGTGTGAATAAGAATAATCAATTAAGAATATCAATTTATGATATAACAAAAAACAAATCATATTTTTACTATCTTCTACAGTATTGAGATCATGAAAATTTTCGATGTCGAGATTTTTATGTTTTTATACGTTTTGAAGGTCCCTGAGTCATTTTCACTAAGGTTGAGAAAATTGTCTCTCTGTGTGTGTGTGTAGGTAGTCAAGATTACGCGAAAACGGTTTGAGCTAGAATAATAAAATTTGGTACATGGTCATTATTTAAAATTCGTAGTTTTCTATCAACTTTTTAGAAATCTAGCTCATCCGGAAGAGGGTCACGTTTTCATTTATTTTCCTCTAAATTGACCGTAAAATATAGATATATGATTGATAGTTTTTCACATGATTAAAAATTGAATAAAATAGATTGCTGTAAGTAGCGAATTTAATTTTTTAACACGACTGTAAGTAACGCGCCAGCACGTGACGTGGTGCCATCAACAAAGAGCCAGTTTACTATATATCTATTAATTTTAATTTTTAATTTATAATTTATTAAATTTAATTAATCCAATTCAAATTTGCGAGATAGTCGAGTGGAGTAACTCCAGATTTTTTATAAAAGAGGGAAAGAACTGAAGAATGAAAATGATTATATATATTATTTAAAAATAAATAATACATTAGAAATAATAAAAGATTTTAATGTATTCTTTAATTTTATGTCTAAGAGAGACTACAGCGACGAGTCAAATCAATTAATTTATAGGGGTTAATTTATAATAAATTAAAGAAAAGGATTATTGATCAATCGACGATTCTTAAATGATTTAAGGATGTAAAAATATGCAAAGAAGCTTGATAATTTTGGTATGATTAATATAAAAAACTGAAAATTATTAATATTTATTTCTCATATAATAAAACTTGAATTGTAAAATAACTATCCAGTATTAATTTCAAAATAAAAAATAAATAAAAAAATTTGTATTTTTATTTAGAATTATTCTTCTTTCATTTTGTAAGTTGTTGATTATAAAACTAATGCCTTAGTCATTTTTAAAAAACGATGAAAAAAAATATTTTTATTTCATCAATTTGATTTAATTAATATAAAATTATCTTTTTAGGAGGAGAATTTAAAACTAAATAAGTATTTTAAATTAAATTAAAATATATCAAGAGAACGTTTAAAGATATTAAAAATAATACTCTTTTTCAATAATAAATATTTCAGTAAGTGAAATGTTTTTGTCCATTGCAGACACTACATTTCACTTTAATAAAGAAATTAAAAAATGAATAAAAAACAATTTTTGAAAAAAAAAAAAAAAATATTATTAAAAGGTGGACTTTTTGATTATCAAATTGCATGGTGGCACGTGTGCCTGCTGACGAGGGGTTGCTAACCCCAGTGTAGAACAACCTCCCTATAGCGATAGTAATACGCTTGTGAAACGTGGTTTCTGATTCTGAAGGTTAATATTAGATATAAAATATTTGCAAAGTATTAAAAAATAACAGGTATTGACCAACTATGAATATTATAAAAAAAAGCCGATAGATATGCATTATTTAATGTAATTTAAAAAAAAAAAAAATTTCTTATTATTTTATTATTATTATTATTCAGGCTGAATTTCAATAAGGAAAGGGTTATAAAAAAATATTGAATATTATAGAATATTTTTTTAAAAATTATATATATATATTTTAGATCGTTGAATGAGATAATGAAAAGTTTTGAGGAAAAAAAAACTTCGCGTAAAAGTTTATCGATTAAATTTTTATACTGAAGCGATTCACTTAAGATAACGAACTCTCGCTCAGTATCGCCGACTATGATCTTTTAAAATAAATTCTTTTATAAACCAGCTCTTTATCATTCTATTTTTATGTGTGATAAATCTTATAAGAGTAATATATGGTAGGTTATTACCCACTAAATTTAACTAAAACTCATAAAATTTTAGTATAGTAGAATAAATAATTTAATTAACCAACGTAACACTTTTAATTAGTTATTTAAATATTATCAATCAGCCTACAATTGTTATCATGAGTATTAAATTGTTTTTATTTTTAATTCAAAATCAATTTTAGTAAGAAGTAAAAATAGATAAATAGTTATAGAATAGAATATAACATTCTAAGTAATAAGAATTCCCCTAAAGGAAATCTAAAGAAACAATATATATAATTAATTACGTAGCCTTCTTAGCCTATATTATAAATATTATGTTATTAACTTTATATTTGACTTGAAATTTACCTTTATTATTAAAAATAAATTAACTAGAGAGGGAGGTAATTAAAATAAAAAAATAATAAATTAATAAAATGTTATTACTACTATTTAATGAATCTATATGTCAATATAGTTAAATAATATGTTCCATCATTGAGTAAAATATAGTTTTTTATCAACTTATCTTAAATCTTGTATTTTTTACAAAAAAAATATACTTTTACATTTTCTCATCTCCATCCCTCTCCTTTTTACTATACAAAATGTGTAAATTTATTTTATTTTAATAAAACAAGAACTTAATTCGTTCCAGGAGCAAGTTCGTTATGCGAAAAGTTCGTTATGTGAAACGCAAGGGGATGCAATACAACGGGAGCGATCGTGGAAGCTCGGGCGAGTTCGTTGTGTGAAACGAAGTTCGTTGTATGAATCATGAAATTTAGTTCATTATGGTTCGTTGTGTGCAGCGTTCGCTGTGCGAGGCGTTCGTTATGCGAGGCATCACTGTATTTAATATATTTAATATAAACAAATCTAATTTATTTATTTTTCTTAACTATTCTTGTTCTATTCACGAAAACCAAATAGATCTTAGATGATAAAAAAAAAATATTGCCTATTAAATGTGATGATGGAAATTAATTAAATGAATAGTTTCATTATTACAGCAAAGTATCTCTAAAGACAAATTAAATATTCAGTAAAGATAAAATTATACCTAAAAACTTTTATTATATATTTTAATGGAAAATAATAAGAATAAAAGCTTTCCATATTTAAGTTATATTAGACTAATTAAATTTCTGTCAAGAAAATGAGTTTTGCAAGTTAAAATTTGTATAAAATCAAATGTAATTAGTGTTGGAAAATTTGTTTATTAAAGGGAAATGCTTCAAGTTTTGATCATATGCATTTATGCCAATTAATAGATAAAGATATTCAGTCATGTAATCTGAAATCCAGATCCAATCTGCAAACAACGTTGCAAATGAAGTAATAAAATTAGATGACTGTCGTCAATGTTAATGAGCGATGGTTTCAAGACAGCGGGAGTGAAATCGAGATTTCCGACTGTCTAGTCTGGATTTTTATGAATATTATTATTTTTTTTTTTTTTTTGAAGTACAGACAGTGAGACCTCCTCTGTGCTAAACGTGACACTTGACACTTAACATTTGACATTGAGAATAAAAAAAAAATCTTAATTTCTACTAAAAAATGACGAGAACAAATTTAATATTTAAAAAAACTTTGTTAAAATTAGTCATACAATTCTTGAGAAACTATAAACAAAAAAAAGTTGTTAATATTATATTATTTGTTAAATTTAATTTAAAATAAAATGTTTATATATAAACATTGTCGGACCAATCAATACAATACAAAAAAAATGTTTCAATTTGATTGTTTCATATTAATTTATCTTTTTCTTGTTGAATTTCCAAATGGAAATACTCAATTGGTTGATAATTGAATTTTAGGGAATAAATGAATACAAATTTTGAAAAATTATAAAATTATAAAAAATTGAATACTTTTAAATCGATTTGTATTATAAATATACTATAATATAATATGTATTTCTATTAAATTAAAATTTAAAAATTCGATAAATTTAAAAGTTTAACATTTAATGATGTTTTTAATTAAAAAAATTCAAATTTCCGCAATCGAATTTATTTGCTATCTGGATACAAATCAAGATCAGAATTAATTGCAACATTAAATGCAATGATATACCATTTGTATCAGACTCGAGTTCAGGCGAAACGTTTAGGTCATTAAAAACCAAATGACTATCTATAATCTACGTCAAGGCCCATGATCCCAGATTCAAAATGACCGATAGATACCAAAATATATAAATAGCACAATTAACTTTGAAAAAACATTAAATTAATGAACATGATTTTTAATATTCTAAAGAGATCGATTACAATTAATTCTAGTATAATTATTGATTATAGGTAAATAGTACCGGGACCCCGAGCCTCGGCTCGGTAATTAAGTTAAAAAAAAATAATTCATTATTATTGGGTTTGGTTGGTAATATTAATACTTGGGTCAATTCTTTAATTATTTATTACAATTATTAAATGTTGCATCATTGCATCAATCTGATTAAAATGAATGGAACTTGGGGTCCTCAATAATACATAAATATGTATTATTAGGTATGTTTCTAAGTGCATGAATATTTTTTTTTATTGGAAGAATGATAAATATATATCGTAATTTATAATTATAAAATATTATTAAAATATATATTTTTAATTTTATTTTTCGAAATTAAATAAAAAATTTTAAAATATTTTAAATATAAAAAAATATTAATATAATATCCTTTAAAAAAAGGCGGGAGTCAAATTTCAATATGGATGTCATTTGTGACGTCATCCATATATAAATTTAAATTAAGAAAAAACTAATGAAGATGTATTTTTCCTGAGATGTGATAAATAAAACTCAATATTTCTTTATAAATACTATATCTAGTGTGAATTTCAAAAAAATCGTTAGAGCGGTTTTGAGAACCCATGGCAATACAAACAATTTTAGCCAGCATAATAAGATAAGATAAGATAAGATAAGATAAATAGGAATTATCTTTTTGAAATGTTATTGAATTGAAATTGAATTTAAATATATATTTTTTTTTAATTATTGTTGAAATTAACTACAAGTATCTAATATAATATGTATTTTACCTGGTAACCCAAACATTTTGTAATAATTCTATCTAAAAATTAAACTAAATTAAAGAGTAATTGTAGTAGAAATAAATTATTGGTTCAAAAAATAAAATAATCATGTTAGTTCTCAATTCTCAGAATAAGTCAAGAGAACGTAAAGAAATTGTATAAGTTCTAGTATTCATTTACCACAATACTTACTTGACCTATGTTCAAGAAATTGTAAAGAATCTTCTAACATTACAAAAGTCTTATTAGAGAAATGAGAGAGTATGAGAGAAGCCGTAATTAATTCCTTCAGAGGTTTACACGTTAATTATCCAGGCAAATAAGCCTCTCTTAAAGTAAAATTATTCTTCGTGTATTCTACCAAGCAATTTAGGGAGTACTTTCAAGTTTGCCACAGTAAATGCCGAGATCCTCAAACTTAACTTAAAGGAAACCATCAGTTTGTAAACATTAAAATTATCTGCCTGATCGACTGTATTAATGGAAGGAAACATCATATTATATTAATGTAATTAATATTAACTAATGTAAATATATACTCTGAAATTAAATTTTAAAAAATAGTTACTCGTATTATAAACACATTAAGTCAACAAAAAATAAGTATTTAAAAAAACTTAATGATTTCAACAGTTCACAACAAAATATTCAAGGCTAAAATTTAATTTAGATTTTAAAAAATTATTTAAAGAGGAGCTACTGAACACAAAAAAAAAAAAATTTAATTGAAATTAACTTGAAATCAGTCCTTGTGTGAATATACAATTATTTACTTTTAAAGTAAATTACCTTTTTTTTAAAAGTTTAATAGGAAAAGTGTAAATAAATGGCAGTGCTATTGTCATTAAATATGAGTTTTTCCGATAATTTTAATAAAAATTCCAACTTGATCAAAAACATTTTTTTTTTCGGGAGGAATGATAAAAAAAAGAAAAATGAGATATTCGATTGTAGATTTATTTGTGAAAGCGTGATTTGATAGAGTGAAGCCTGGATGATTGATGAAAAGGCAGTGGTGGGTTGAATAACTGAAATTCAGTTTCAATTCTGGAAAACCAGCTGAGGTAAAATATATATTAAAATATTAAACGTAAAATCAAATCTAAATGACGATTTAATTATTTTATTCAGTGGTGAGCGGATTAGAAAAATCTTTGTTGGTCTCTTGGGGGTGAAATCTCAATTTCAAGCTTGGATCGCTTTTCATTTCATATTATATATACAAATTTCGAAGATAAGAATTAATTTTTGCAAATCCTTCCATTTCTATAAATGCAATAATATATAAGCATTTCAAGAGCAATTAATAAATTCAAACCGAAAGGATTCCATTGCACCATCCTCTCTGGATTCTTAATTGAATCCAATTTGATGCTCTCGATTATTGAGTTCAATTTGTAATAAATTTCAATGTTGAACCAGTTCGAATGATTTCGAGGATTCTGTTAGCGACAGGAAGGTCGTCATCGGACTGACCACCCGGCGTCATTCCAGTAACACAATACAATTTAATCTGTAATATGGACGCCACTTATCATTTATCAATAAGTGATAGGGGCCGGCAACAGCAAACAATCGGTGCACATAAATCACGTTCAGCAGCTCACCCCCGGAACCTAGATCCCTGCTTCCCTTCCCAGGTCGGAGATCCCCTGAGGATCGCGATCCTGCCCATTGTCCGGGACGCTTTGTGCTCTATCAATTACTTATAGCGGCGCCAAATCCACAGAGTCCAGGCAAAACTATTTCTGTCGAACGAACATTATTCACTAGCAAAATTTACATGCTTGCGATAACAATATTAAAGAGCTAATGAAAAATCATTATTTTAATTAAATAAGAACATAAAACAATTTAATTTAATTATACAATTTAACTAACAGAATTAATAATAATTATTATTATTCTATTTAAAAATATTTTAAAGAATTTAACTTGATAATTGATTGAAGAACCTCTTATCAAATAGGCCAATAAATTATTAAATTTTTCAATCCTAAGAAAATTTCCTTTAATCATTTATACTTAATGCTAAGGAAAAAAATGCATATGAAAAGACTCTCATTTAATTAATTATTATTAAGAAAAAAAATAAAAGATTGAGCATCCATTTATATTTTAAAGGACTAAACCATTTTTTAAAAAATTAAAATAAAATGTTATATATTGCTTTGTTTTTAATATAAAACAATCTATTAATTATTTCATTATAATTATAAAAAGCCAAATATATACATATATTTTATCACTAAATTGTCGAAAATTTTGATTATAAGGGCGAAGCCTTTTCAGTTTGAAAATATTTTTCTAAAAAAATGATTTAATAGATATACATTATATTAATATGAAAAATAAAAAAATAAGTTGACCTGTGGCCAGGTCCGAACCGACCGACGGTTTGAAGTAAATTAATTTCCAGCTACAGAAACAATTTCAAATAATTTTAATATATCTATTAATGTAATAAAAAACAGATAGGCATATAACATAAATATTTTTAATTTTATTTTATTTATAATATAAAAGACCAGGCTGTGACGTCATGAATGGCTGGATGATGTCATATAATTTTAAATTAAGAAAAAACTAATAAAGATGATTTTTCTCGAGGATAAAACCAATACAAAGTGCATGATTTGTGGAGATATATAAAAAAAAATCTCCTTGCGTGAAAATTGGTGTGAAAATAACCCTTCCCTTCCTATAGTCGATCGCTAATACTACCACTTCCGGTTTCCCTATTTGCACCAAAAGTTGATCAATTCATCATACTGATGCATTAAGTAAATATTCCAAATTTCATCAAAATCCGTTGAACCGTTCAAGCTGTACACATCTATACGGACGGACAGACATCATGCTAAAAATATTTTTTTCTGTTAAGAAAATGCTTGATTCGTGGAGATATGTAAAAATCTCCACATGTGAAATTTGGTGTGAAAACAATACCTCCCTTACTATCGTCGGTCGATAAAAAGCAAATTTATTTTTTAAATTAATGATAAAGATTGAAATTTATAATTTAATTTAGCAATTTTATATACCTATACTTACATGTATTCAAATTAATAAGAAAAATATTAAATAAACGTAGTGATTGTTTTGAATGTATTCCATCAGAAATACAATATAATTAATTTATTTGATTAAATGAATAGCCTATACCTGGAAATGAATACAAGAATAAAGCCGATGACGCGAGTAGCTAAATATCATTAATTAATTAATATGTATATGAAACTAGAATATAATATCCCTATTACTGACAAAAAAAATATGCAGTATTTATGAAATATTATATATATGGAAACAAATTAGAATGAGTTAAAAATAGAGTTTGCATAATGTTTAAGATTAAATTAAATAAATTTTCAAATTCAAAATATTATTATTATTTTCAAACAAACGTATATTTTATTTCTTTATTGTCGTACTATTTTAAACTAAAATACATTATAAAACTGTATTTCTACATATGGTATGTACGGTAAAAAAAATAAAAAAGAAAGTATATTTTTATTGTAAATTTTCTTAAAGTTTATATCTATATCTGTATCAACGTATACTTATAAGTATATGCGAGTCTAAAATATTATTTTATTATATAAATATATATATATATTACATACCATATATACATATATTGAAATTTTGTTTATTTTATTATATCAAATAATTGTGTTCAGAAGAGACTATATAAAAGTGTTATTTTCAATTTTAATAGATATTTTATTTTAATATATTTGCATTGTTTTATTATTTTATCATGAGAAGAAATAAAAAATTTATATATTCAAATAAATATACATATAAAAAGATTTATTTAAGCAAAATAATACCACTCAATGAGTTTTACCCTTTTAAAGAATTCTCATGATAATAATAATGATAGCAACATAAAATTATTTCTAAAATGAAGTTGAAATAAAAAAAAATTTATATTAATATTTTTATTATTCATCTTTTGAACTTTATAAAGGATTCGTTATTATTTAAAGAGAGATTGGGATGGACACTGTTAATATTTCTGAGAACAAATCTAAGTATTTAGATTGAAGTTTTTGTTGTTATTTAAAACAGAAGAAACAATGACATTTTTAAGAGTAAGGTAAGGTTAGAAGTTGGAAGATACATTAAATTGTCTTTTAAGTGAAAAAATGCTTGGACACGAAGTAAAAATAGATAAATAAATAATATCCATTTTACTTTAATCAGTAAGTTATATATTTTTAAATTTATTATAAATATTGAATTAAAATTTCAAAATTAAAATATCTAATAAATACTTGCAAGAAAGAATTAGTTTAGAGAAAGAAAATTCTCTTTTTTAGAAATATGGGAAGGGATTCTTTTGGTATATTCCATGGAATCCCAACCGTCCTGTGAGATTCCAGTAGGCAGAAAAAAAATCAAGGAATTTCTAGCACGGTTTGCTTGTTTCATCATCCCGGAAGAATGCAGGTTTCTATCGTAAATAAACTCCCTCAAGGAGAATGTTTCAAATAGAATCGAATTTAAAATTGATTTATCAGAGTAATTCGCTATGAAAAAATTGGTTATTGTAAATACAATTATATAATATTCTAAATATAATTTAATGACATATATATATATATAGGATTCCAAAAAAGTAAATTCTTTTATTTCATTCTGAGGAATTTCTATTGCTTATTTTCTCTGATATCTATATATACTGAATATTGACATGTATATCAATAATAAAAATAAAAATACAATGCTCGAGGAAAGATAATAAAAATAAAATAACAATAAATAAAAAAAGTTTTAAACCTTTTAGAAAACTCTTTAAGAAAACTAGATTAAATATTATCTATATCTAAATTCATTAACCTTAAATATAAAATGCATTGTAATTTAACATTGAAAATTTATTAAGTAAATTATAAAATTGATGTATTTGAAGCAGCATTAATTCTTGAATTGATAATTGAATTATCATTCTAATTGAATAAAGGGAGTGGTGAATAAAACATGTTCTCCCTATAATAATCATCTAGACTGTCTATTATGTGTACTAATTAGGAGGGAGGAATTGTTATAACAACAATCCTCATTTCCACCTTCTCTTATCATTTTTAAAGAACCTAGAATGGATATGAAAATTGACTAATAAATATGTTCATTTATACAAATAAATTTTATATTTAAACATCAAAAGAAGTGATATGGTAAAATATTATAAAGTTGGACAATAATTTGTAAATTTGGAAGATCAATTATCATAAACTTAGCAAAAAATACTTAATATGTAATATTTTAAAATATTAAGAGATATTATATGTAAATATATTAAGAATAAAATATAAATTATTATTAAAAAAACGTTTATTTGAAATTGGCTTGTGTATGCTTAGAGCGGTAATATATAGTTATTTTTCTATTAGAGGGGGAGTGTAATTTATGAACTCAAATATATTAATTTTTTCTGAATATTAGTGATATATGCGCATAAATGAAACAAATAAATCAATTTAAAACTTCACCTAGTGGTTAAATTTAAATTTAACTAATTATTTTCTTAGTTTAGTTTTATTTGTAAAAACGTTAAAATATAATCAACATTTATAATCATTTTCTTCATTTTTATTGTATTTTTTGTTATTTTTCAAAAATTCAAATTCTTGTAAAAAAATTAATATAAAATGCATATTAACAATTATTGTATCTCATTTTATCATATACAACAGGGGTTCTTAAACTGTGGGTCGCGACCCCCAGGGGGGTCGCGAGACTACTGAAAGGGGGTCGCAAAGATCTGATACTTTTGAATCATTATAAATAAAATTTTAAAATTATTAAATTATATATATGTGAAATGAATGGGTATGTATTCTTTAATCCTTATTTTATTTACATTGTAAAATAGTGCGATATTACATCTACATCTACGGTTAATATATATTTCATTATATGGAGGAGGGGGTCGTTTAAAATTTCCTAAGCTTGAAGGGGGTCGCTATATAAAAAAGTTTAAGAAGCCCTGATATACAATATAGTTTACTTATGAAATTAAAAAATATAATGGTTGAAACAAAATATTGCTTCGGATATAATGGACAGAGGAACCTCTTGTGTAGAATGCAAAGAGTGTCGAAAGCGATCTGAATAGTTAGAGTAATTATAAATTATAATTTAAGAATTCACGCAAGAAAAACCGTTTTCTTAACTCAAATTTAATTCCCTAAGTAAAACTGGACCTGAAATACCTCTTTGCCATCTATTCAATGAGCCAGTGACTTGAACTAATCAAATTCATTTAAAATGAATCAAGTTTTTCAAGCTCTTTCGGCTTTGTTAAAAAAAAAAACTCGCTGCCTCAGTGAATAAATTTGAGCTCAGTTCTATTCCTTTTGCTCGTAATTTTGGTCCAGATCCTGGTTTCATTGGTCGCTAAGTCACTGACATTTAACTTACTACCCAGTTTCCGTTAATTAAGCTACTTCAAGCTAAGAATTGTTTCTTCTAATGACGATTCATATATTCGCTACCAATTTCCAAGGCAAGATGGATCCTATACTACATCTTAAACGTCACGACAAAGGATGGCGTCATTATTTTAATTAACATATTGTCTATTTGGAGGAAATAATTATGGGGTTTAAAAAAATACCCGCCGGCTTGAAACATTTAGAAGAGAGTAAAGCAATAAATCTCCATTTAAAGATACATTTCTTATATTTTAAGTTAAATGGTAAAATGATTACCATTATTAAATTCAGTTTAAAATTACCCACCGAGAAGAAACTTTATGAAAAATTTATTCTAATGTGGTAAAAAAAAAAATGTGAATGAAAAATTAAAATAATTATCTAGATTAAAAAAATTAAATTATACATAACGTAATAGAAATAGAAGGAAAAAAATTGAATATAATTAGGAATGAAATTAGAAATACGTACTAATTTATTATTAAAAATTTCATTTTTATAAAACGAAAATCTTTTTTGAGTAAGTATTATTTGGATAATGAAATAGTATCATGAAAAACAATATTTAATTTGTAAAAATAAAAATAAATTTATGGATATTGTTTAATTAAATAGTTTATGAAAATTGATCATTTATATTTTACATATTAATCACAAAGTTTTTAATTAATTTACTTTCAATATACAAAATAAAATGAATATAAACTACCCTTTTTATATTTTTTTATACTTCTGCTATATAATTATAAATTAGAACAAAGTGAAATAAAAATATCAGATCAAAAAATTATAAATATAAATTATAATATTGTTATATAAGTCTGTAAATAATTATTCATTTAAGAATTCTGATTTTGAAAGATTAATCGTGATATTTGATATCGAAGGATCTTATTTTAATTAATTCGACTTAAAATATATTTCTATAATAAATAAGAGGAAGCAAATGAGCTTGGAAAAATAAATTAAGTGGATAACAAAAATATTTATGTCCCCTTTCAGTAATTATAAATTTAATCCTTTTAAAAAGAAAGAGGATAAAGAAAACACTTTTGAAACTAGTCAAGTTTCATTAAAATACTAAGTTTAAGTAGAAGAATTATTATTTAATTATCATTAGAAGGGATCTCGTGAAAATTTAAGAAATCCACCCGTCTAGCCTAATTGTTTTTTAGTAAACAAACGAGCCTCCAAAATCGATAGCATGAACAAACTCAAAGTAAAATGGGACAGTTTGCCAATAATTCATGTTACAGGAGCGAACAACACTGCCTAGTTATTCTCTAGTTGTTTTCGATAGAAAAGTTACCTGTTCTCATAATATTTCTTTAATTATCAGAATCCGTTAATGAATTAATAACAAAAGCAATTTCGGAAATGGAAACAAATTAGGATGATTTTCACAATTTAGGTAAAATATTAAATTTATCAATTATCTTAATTAAATTATTGACCTATTCAAATAGACATATAATTTTATATATATATTTTTTTTAATTAAGATTTACGTTCAATGAATTATAATTTCATGAGAAATCTATCTCTCTTTATGGGAATTTTGTTTATTTGTGTCTGTAAACATGATGTGGGAGTGTATTTCAAATTAAAATATATCACCAAATAATTATCTCTGACTTTTGTTATTTGTCCTAATACAATAATCAAGGTGAATATGAAAAAAATACCATTTGTATGTCCTCAATAGGATGACATAGGAGGTGATCATTAGTGCCTACTGGTTCTAAATAAGCAATTCATCAAATGACGGATTTAGCCGTTTCGGGCAACGTGCGCCAGCTAATACTCGTGTCAAATTGAGCTCGTTATTTTTGAAATAGTTTTTTTTAAGTCTGGAATATGCATTCGTGGCCATCAAGATCAACTCTCTTCGATTGCAAGGAATATACGTTGACATCATTAGCTACAGAGCTACAAAGTCACGCACGTGTATCAACTTTTAAAAAAAATTATACAAATAAATTACATAAAAAAAATTACAAACTTGGTCTGCAATTATTTCAATTAATCATTCCTCAATAATCAACATTATAAAGAAATAATACGATACCAGTTTAAGGTAATAATATAATTAAAACTTATAACAAATTAAATTATGAATAGGTAAATATTTAAATATAATGAATTAGAAATCATTTTTACTTTAATAAAATAGAATAAGTTGACCTGTGGCCAGGTCCGAACCGACCGACGGTTTGAAATAAATTAATTTCCAGCTACAGAAACAATTTCAAATAATTTTCATATATCTATTAATGTAATAAAAAACAGATATGGATACATAAATAATAAATATAAACATTTTTAATTTTATTTTAATTATAATATATATGCAAGACCAGGCTGTGACGTCATGAATGGCTGGATGACGTCATATAATTTTAAATCAAGAAAAAACTGATAAATATGATTTTTCTCGAGGATAAAACCAATACAAAGTGCATGATTTGTGGTGATATATAAAAAAATCTCCTTTGGTGTGAAAATAACCCTTTCTTTCCTATCGTCGATCGCTAATACTACCACTTCCGGTTTCCGGAATTGTACCAAAAGTTGATCAATTCATCCCACTGATGCATTAAGTAAATATACCAAATTTCATCAAAATCGGTTGAGCCGTTCAGGCTGTACACATCTATACGGACGGACGGACAGACGGACGGACAGACGGACGGACAGACATCATGCTAAAAATACTTTTTTCTGTTTAGAAAATGCATGATTCGTGGAGATATGTAAAAATCTCCACATGTGAAATTTGGTGTGAAAACAATACCTCCCTTACTATCGTCGATCGGTAAAAATAGAGAAATCAGTTTAAAAAAGTGAGATTAATATTATTATTATTATTTAATTGTAATATTTTGAAAATTAGAAACCTAAAAAATTAAAATAAATTATTAATAAATATTCAAGTATTATAAGCTGTGAAAATGGGATTTAATTTATTAAAACATTTTTGAATGGTTTCTTTTTTAAATTAGTTCCTCAATATAAGTAACGACTAGTGTATTATTAAATTTCCTTTTATTAAAAATAATATTTTTTAAATGTTTTAATTTAATGAAAAGAGTGAATATTATTTTTATATAAAATTGAAAATATATAGTTTTATAACAAACGATTCATTTGATTAAGTTGAATATTTCATGATGATAAAAAAAGAAACATTTTTTTTTGGAGTAAAAATAAAATATTGAATTAAATTAAAGGCACTAGTTTATATATTATGTCATTTACAATAAATTTTAAGTAGATTCCTAAAATATTTTATTTTATTTTGTGAACATTAAAAATTAAAAAAAATAAAAATTCCAATTTACTCTTTGGATTTGTGTGATGAGGAAATAATTTAATAAAGTATTTTATTTCTACTTAATAAGGAAGAGCTCAGTAATACTTAAGTTATACTTAAGATGGGAAAGCAAGATTAGATTGAAGAAGAAAAGAAAAGAAAAAAGTTATGTTCTATTTCCCTCAAATCACCTCCAAAGAAAAATAATTTAAAACATTGCTGCCATTTTTGGAGAGATTTATACTCGTATGTATATACCTACTTATATACTTTGATAGAAAGAAGAAGTGAGGGAGAAATTCAGACTTCTCTTTTTTATTACTCTCTCTGTCAACTGAAAAAATTAACCTTCCTTTGATAAATATAAAAAGTATAGTAAAATAAAAAAAAGTGAAGGGGAAAAATGGCCTTTGGCAATTAAACTCCAAATTGAAAAAGAACGAGTAATTGATTTTTTTTTACTGATAATACTCCTAAAAAATAACAGAAATGATCAAATGACAGGATCTTGGTGAGGATTTAATTATAAATATTATTTAATAATTCTAATAATGATTCAATGTCAAAGATATTGGAAAAGAAGAGTTGAAATAAATTTGAAAAAGAAACATGACAATTAAGTAAATAATAAAAGGGAAAAAAAGGGGGAATTTCAATAATAAATGTTATAGGATATTAAAAATTTCAGTATTTGTTCTTTTGGGATCTATAGATCAATCGATTCATAAATTTTGTTGATAATACTGGAATGTAACAATTCAGAAAATGAAGCAAACTTTTTAATTTTTTTTTTTTTTTTTTTAATTTTTAAAAAAATATATTATCTATCTATCTCTCTATTCTGATTCTAACAATATAAATCATAGATGTAAAAGAAAAATTGTAAAAAAAAACATTTTTGTTTTATTAAAATTTTTTGAAAAAAATCTTTATTTAGAAATATAGACAACACATATATATAAATAACTAGTTATGTAATGTAAAATAAATTACTACATTACCTAATTTATTTTTGACGCTAATAGAATAAAAAATGGAAATATTTGAAAAAATATATGTGTTATCCTATTTTATATTTTCATAACCATTATTTTTCATTAGTAGCTAATATTTTTTTTTTAAACAAATCCACATTTTAACATTGATCAATTGATACGCTAAGTTTTTTTCTTTTATTCGTGTAACAGTCAATAGTAAAATTTTGTGAGGGATCAGATGTTTTTTCCTCCCCTTATTTCCCTTTTGTAGAGATACAATTTTTCAACTGTCTTCTGAAATACTTTGTATCATTTTTAAGAACAAATAAAAGGATAATACGGCCATAGGTCAAAGGCTTTCTTCATTCTTTATTGTTTGGTCCAGGCAAATATTAAAGATTAGAGAAATTTTTGACAGACCAACTTTTGATCTATATTGATATTTTATTTTAGGTGTAATTATTATAAGGATATATAATATTTATTCATCATTTTATTTTATGAAATTAAATAAACCATTAATAGAACAAAAAATATAAATTATGTATTCCATTGTCTTCATTAAAATTGAGAACATAATATATTGAATACATTTTATAATAATCCTCAGGATAATTTTTTGATCTTTTAGATTTCATCTTATTTGTTTAAAAGTATCAATTATAATTATTAGAAGGCCAATCCAAATATAATCAATATTTGATAACAAAATTAAATTTAATTTTAGTCTGAAGGTTATAAGAAGACAAACCCTTTTAATCATAAAAAATAAAGAATGATTTAAAATAGCATTTCAAACAAAAGTTAGATTCTAGAAAAATAATAGAATGAAAAATAGAGAATATTTGTAAAAATTTCTTAAAATCAATAGATCAAATGGTGCGGTGCGTATGCTTACCAAGCAGAGCTGAATTTATTTCATAACCATGATTTATGATAGTATTTTTATTGAAGGTGAATTATGATAAGTCGAATTGAGAAAACCCAAAAAGAGGCGTTTTTAGCAAAGAAAGACACACACACACACACCCCTACAAATAAAATGAAGGGAAAACTTTATAAAAAACATACAAACAATAACTAAAATAACAAAAAGATGAGCTGAAATTTGAAATAACAATTTTAAATGCGTAATTATTTAAAATATAAAATAAGTTGACCTGTGGCCAGGTTCGAACCGACTGACGGTTTGAAGTAAATTAATTTCCAGCTACAGAAACAATTTCAAATAATTTTAATATATCTATTAATGTAATAAAAAACAGATATGGATATAACATAAATATTTTTAATTTTATTTTATTTATAATATATATGTAAGACCAGGCTGTGACGTTATGAAAGGCCGGATGACGTCATATAATTTTAAATTAAGAAAAAACTAATAAAGATGATTTTTCTCGAGGATAAAACCAATACAAAGTGCATGAATCGTGGTGATATGTAAAAAATCTCCTCATGTGAAATTTGGTGTGAAAATAACCCTTCCCTTCCTAACGACGATCGCTAATACTACCACTTCCGGTTTCCGGATTTGCACCAAAAGATGATCAATTCATCATACTGATGCATTAAGTAAATATACCAAATTTAATCAAAATCCGTTGAGCCGTTCAAACAGTACTCATCTATACGGACGGACGGACAAACATCATGCTAAAAATACTTTTTTCTGTTTAGAAAATGCATGATTCGTGGAGATATGTAAAAATCTGCACATGTGAAATTTGGTGTGAAAACAATACCTCCTTTACTATCGTCGGTCGGTAAAAATAACAAATTATATCGCTTACCTATATTTGAAATATTACTATATAAAAATTTTGATAAAATTAAACCAGAAGTGGATTATTTCATGGAAGAGTAATTGACAAATGGCAGAGAGGGAATAAATAAATGACTTTCAACTGGAATACATACGCGGAATAAGCACACCATTTATTGTATAATCTCAGCGCGATGTCGTTTGTGGCGGGAGGGAAATATAAGGTTTTTTTACACTGGAATAAATTACCCATGTCTGTATGTAAGGACCAGGCGATTTGTCGGAATTCACTAGAAGTGGATGGTGCTTCTTAACACATCTTAAGCTGCCCCGGCTTGTTGGAATTCTTTTGCCTTGAATGGATTCATGGTGCCAGTCCCTGAAACCGCTCCATTTCCTCCACAAACTTTGCGTGAATCCTTCGATATCTCAAATTTATTTAAACAAAAATGACTTACCTCTCAATTCTTAATTGGAAATACTAATGTTCTAGAAAATCTTACTTTAAGACTTTAAGAGATATAAATTAATCAGAAGACGTTAAAATTCAATATAAATAAATTCCGAGTCCCAATGTGTTTTAGTCCTTGAGATAAAAAAAATGTAACTTATTTTATAAGAATATGCCTTAAAAAGGGGATGAATTTAATTTATGCAACTCACAATCAAGCAGTAACTTACTAGAGTTTTAAATGGAATATATTTAATCCGTTTCGAAATTTTAAAGGTAGTTGTTTATGTAAAGTATTATAGCTTTTATTATCTAACTTTAAATTAAGAAAATAAATACATCTTAAAGTTGGCTAATAAGGTTAAGAAATTATGAACTAAAAATAACATACGTTCTTCTCTCAGATAATTTCAATTTAATTCTAATTAGTCTATTAGTAAATAAAACATTAAAAATAAAAGATTCACAAAGTCAAAACTATTACAACTTTAGAAAGTAATGTCTATATCTTTAGAAAGGATTTAAGTGTTACGAATGTTTAAAAGACATTTGAATAGCTCAGAAATTATGGACTGTTCAATTTATATACCTAAGAAAAGAATGATTAGGTTCTTTTCAATAGTAAATGAAAGAAATATTTATATCGAAATTAAATAATGTTTAAATCCTTTTAAATAGTAAGTGAAAATGCAATTTTCTCCAGTAATAAGTTCAAGTTTTACGATCTTCAACTTGAAGGTTAATTACAAAAAGATGAGATTTCGGTTTACAGCTATATTATTATTATTAACAATAATATTATTATTATTATAATTATATTTTCTAAAATACGCAGCTGTTGTTGAGTCCTCGGAAAGACGCATTTGGACATAAGTACAAACAGGAAGCGACTAAAAACTTGTCTCCACTATGTCACACTTTCAATGGTGTACACGATCCTGTTAGAATGGGGTATTATCTCGTGTGAAATAGGACAGAGTGAGATAGTAGAGGGTAGAATCTCCCCTCGCGGCGTCTATCTCGTAAATCACTTGCACAGAAGCACGTTAAGCCCCCCTGGAACGAATGCTCTCTCCCTAAACGACATCTAGCAAGCCACGTATTACTATATAGTTGTGGGTGCGCAATGAGTTATCTTAACCGGCTAAGTTTAATGCCAGAGCTATACAAAATGTGCAATGTGCGAATGCGAGGCAGCAACTCCGCAACCCGGTTACCCCCCGCCTGGTTCATGGAATGTTCTCCAGAAAAGAAGGTAAACATGAACGAGCGAGAAGCAAGATAATCTTTAGTTTTCATCAGTCAGCTAATGAATCCGCTATAAAATTCTCAAGAGGTCGTCAAAAAAAAAATGAAGAATGATACAAAAAAAAAGCATAATACACGTCATTAAAACTAGCCTGGTGTAAAAATTGATAAAGATGAATCATTTAAAAGGATTTTAAACTTTTGCTTTTATCTCGTATGCCATTAAGTGGTTTTTGCAACAAATGTGTTTGAGGACAAAAAAAAAAATAATGATAATTAAAATTTCTTCAAGGAATACATTTTTTTATTTCTCAGTAGAACAAAAGTATTATTTCCAAGTTAATTTACTAATTTAAAGATTTCCTGTGTGTAGCAAAAATACTAATATATTTTTAATGTATTATTTTATTCTCCATTTCTGTTTTTTCTGTCCATCAATCATCCTAAATCAGTCATTTCTACAATATATAGAAGAGGGGATCATCTTTTCCTTTTTTCCACGTCGACCTGTGCTAAACCGATTAGAATACGAATGAGATTGAAAAGAGATGCATTAGTCTTTAGATGAACTCTATTTAAATAGTAAAAATACAGGCGTTGTATAATAATTAACTTTCAATAATAATATTATATAATGATTTATAATTTGTATTTTAAAACTTAATTGGGCATAAAATAATGAAACTATTTTATTCTTATTTAAAATGAAATTATTACTTAAAAGCAAATGATTGGTGTAATTAAATTTATTCAAAAAAGAAATTGTTATATTTTTTTTAACTATAGAGGGAGAGTTTGAGAAAAAAGACAGAAATTAAATATTATAACTACTCCTTATGAATAAAATATAATTTTGGATATCAAAAATTCAAAAATTCATATTTTATTAGAAATAGTGCTGAGCCTCACTTAAAGAAAAGCAATGTTTTCTTTATCCCATTTCATTTTATAGGGGTATATAAAGTAATATCAAGGGCGTTTACATTCAGGTGATGCTTGGATAAATTTGAATGACTTCTATATGTATATTGAATACCGGCGAGAGTCTTTATATATAGATAGAGGCCGGTTCATTTTCTTTGAACGAAAACCAGCTTTTGCTAAAGGAATGGTCAATAATAGTACAAAGAGAATGAATAAACATTAAATACTTATTCGTTAAAATTGAAAGAAGTAAAATGAAGGTTAATTTTTAAAAGGAAAGAGTTTAATATCAAAAGTAACAAGAAAAAAATTTTTCAAATCAATTTTGTTGAAAAACCAATTTAATTTAAATTTGAATTGTGGATATGTTGAGAGAGAATTTTGTAGTATTTGATTAAATATCAATTTATATTTCAAATATTTAAAAAAATTATTTAGTATTTTGATATGTTTCAAATAATCACTAGAAAATATTCTTGAAAAGTATAAAGCTGTTAGAGAGTAGATTAAAATCGGATTAGCAATGATCAAGAGATCTCTCTTCCACTATGAGATGATTCAGGAGAACATCTACAACGCATTCCAATAAAGTGGTTCTTTGCCCGAACACAGTCAACTTTATCTTTGGCTTGTTTCATTATAGAGATCAAAGTCAAAAGTTAACTTCCTATGTTTTTTTCACGATTCAATATAATCGCCATCACACCAAGAGTTTTTCTTTGCACCATTTTGACTATTGCATTTTTTTACTATAGAGGATTTTTTTAACATTAAAGATATAAATAAATACCTTCAAGAATTAAAGTTTTATTGCTTTTTTTTCACACCAAATTTCACATGAAGAGATTTTTACATATCTCCACGAATCATGCATTTTCTTAACAGAAGCATGGTGTCTGACCGTCTGTCCGTCCGTCCGTCCGTATAGATCTGTACAGCTTGAACGGCTCAACGGATTTTGATGAAATTTGGTATATTTACATAATGCATCAGTATGATGAATTGATCAACTTTTTCCGAAAATCGGAAGTGGTAGTATTAGCGATCGACGATAGGAAGGGAAGGATTATTTTCACACCAAATTTCACAACAGGAGATTTTTTACATATCTCCACGAATCATGCACTTTGTATTGGTTTTATCCTCGGGAAAATCATATTTATTAGTTTTTTCTTGATTTAAAATTATATGACGTCACAGCCTGGTCTTGCATATATATTATAAATAAAATAAAATTAAAAATATTTATGTTATGTCCATATCTGTTTTTTTTTTATTATAGTACCCAGTGACCACCCAAGTTTCTTTATCTTTTATTGGTGAAAATAAATTAATATTTCAATCATTGTGTGTATTAAAAAATATTTTATAATAGTATTGAAAACTTTTCATTCAATTATATTAAAATGAAATTGTCATAATTAATAAATTCAATTTTTCGTTTATTTCTATGATATATAAATCTTTAATAATTATATATTATAAAGATGAGAAAGGAAATTATAAAATATGATATTAAATTTTAAATTAATTTGTATATATATTAACAAATTATAATTTTAGAAAATTGAATTCCCATCAACAAAGTATATAAAGTGTAAAACTCAAATAAATAATTACTATGTTTAATGAGTTAATGATTTCGTTGTATCTCTTAGATTGTTTATTTAATATTATCTATAGTATAATACATGGAAATAACAAAAAAATATTGTCAGTGAAACATAAGAGCTGCTATTAGTTCGGATGTGATAAATGATTGTTGGGTTGGGTGTAATTAAGATTTTATGAGCGCTCTGGTGATAAGGGTGCGGGGTTAGGAGCTGGTGCCTATGTCACGTAAACATGTCTGATGCTATTGTGGCCTTATCAATGGTCTCCTGGGATGAGGTGGTGGGGTTCGTGCAGGATTTTTTGTCATTCGTGCACAAAAGAGCTAATCAGTCTCGTCGATTCTTAAGGGCCGCTCTGGCTTTTTCTCCGCTCCCTCTACCATCTATCCAAAATTCGTCTCTCACTCGGGAGGCAATCGCATTGCCCATGCTAATATATTCAGTAATAAGAAGCTGAAAGGAGCAGGGTTGGACAAAAGTGCTCTAGAGAGACGAGAGGCAAAAGACATGCTTCAATTCAATGCAATTACTCATAGTGTGGCGTTGGCTTTGTGTCTTCTCGACGGATCATCTACTTTAGAAACTGTAGGCGATGTTAAGGGACATCCTCGATGAATGACGAGATGGGACAGTCCCGAGATCCCGGGAATCCCTAAGATCACTTTCATTTAATCGCGCTGCATCCAAAAACCAAATACAATCAACACTTACGCCATTCGACCAACTTCGTTAAATCACCGAATTTCATCAACGAAATTTAATAGTACTTCAAAACCACTTTCGTAATTTCGATAAAACTCTGAAGTGAACTTTGGAATTATTAACTACTTTCCAAGTACAAGTTGTTGATTATTAGAATTATTTGTTTTTCACAGAAGATTAATGGGAGTTTATTCAAAAGCAATTAGAATTAAACTATTTATATGTGTAAAATAATTTAAATTGAATAGTTCAAAAATACAATTTAAAATTAGATAAAAATATTTTTAGAAATATATAATATATATAACTTAAATATGACAAAAGTTTTGAAATTAAAATTGTTTTTTTATAAATTGAATTGATTTATGAGATTATTGTGAATTCCAAAGAAATTATTTTTAAATAATAATAAAAATATTTATTATTGATAAATTTATTTTAATACAATTCAATTTTATTAGTTACCTACATCAAAATGTTTATTCATTTTCATATGCAATATGTTAGGAATTAAGCTCATTTTATCCAGCATTTGAATTTATCGTTATATTATTTTTAATATTATTATATATAAATGCATAAATGCATACTTGAAATTGTCGAGATTTGATCCACATTTCTTCACTGGACGAGAACTATACCAAGTTGAATTTTTAAAAATAACAAATTAAGAATAACAATTAAATCCAAATATATAAAACTAATAAGTTGACCTGTGGCCAGGCGCATAACCGACCACGATTTGAAATAAATTAATTTCCAGCTACAGAAACAATTTCAAATTATTTAAATTCATCTATTAATGCAATAAAAAACAGATATGGATGTAACATAAATATTTTTAATTTTATTTTATTTATAATATATATGTAAGACCAGGCTGTGATGATTTTCCCGAGGATAAAACCAATACAAAGTGCATGATTCGTGGAGATATGTAAAAAATCTCCTGTTGTGAAATTTGGTGTGAAAATAACCCTTTCCTATCGTCGATCGGTAATACCACTACTTCCGGTTTCCGGATATACACCAAAAGTTGATCAATTCATCATACTGTAAATACACCAAATTTCATCAAAATCCGTTGAGCCGTTCAAGCTGTACACATCTATACACACAGCGGACGGACGGACAGACATCATGCTAAAAATATTTTTTTCTGTTAGGAAAATGCATGATTCGTGGAGATATGTAAAAATCTGCACATGTGAACTTTGGTGTGAAAACAATACCTCCCTTACTATCGTCGGTCGGTAAAAATTAATTCTTTCCAATAAAATAATTTGTTATTTGTGATTTTAGTAATTCTCATGAATCTATTGTAAGTCTCAGTGAGGCGAAATACTGGACATTTCGTGAATGTTATTAAATGTCACAATAAATTTTCATAAGAGACTTGACCAAAACTTTAGCCCTAAAACCAAATTGTAATTATTATATCAACTTTATCAAATAATTAATATTCTTCGTAATCCAAAGAGCAGCACATTTTCCATTATTTAGTATAGGAAACTTTTTCTTTCATATGAATTAAATCATTTTGCTTTTAGAGTTTAAATGCAAATTTACATTAATAATATGAACCAAATAAAGTGGATGTGTTGAGAGATTGTATGGAGTTAATAAAACCACCGGCCCTTATGGCACCGTCATAAGCACTAAAGCTGAGAACCCGGGACCGAGCATTCCAGTTTAATGGAAATCAAAAATAACAGGTCGCATCTCGTTGACCTGGCTGATAGCAATTCCATAGAGTAAGTACTTGTGAACCTCCCGTTCCTTCCTCATCTGCTCCAATGACGTTGTCCTATCATTTATAAACATTCACTCTTTATTACCTTACGTTGATCGTTATCCTAGGGTAGCTTGGCCAATGCCTAATAATACAATGCTTATTTATAAAAATTAAATTATCTTTTCACATTCAACATTAAGTTAATTTCTATTTGATTTCAACATAATTTAACTTTTTCTATGTTAGAATTTCCAAAATGTTTAATAAAAATTGAAACGAAGATTAACTTAAGATTTCTTTAAAAAAAAAAAAAATATTGATGAAAAAGTTTCTGATAGTCGCCAAAAGTTAAGAAAAAAACTCTTCTTCCTTATTTTTCATCTTTTTTTTTTGGTGGAACTTAACTTAGTATCATCCATTTCCAATATATTTTCGAGGAAGGTAATGAATCACACTATATTTCTAAGTTAGACGGAGTCACTGGGAAAGAAAAAGATAGAAAAGTGATGGATATTTTACCAGTAGAACTTTTACTAAAGATATTAATTTTGTTCATATTTAAAAAGCAAAAATTTTTCTCATCTATCTCAAAATAAAAAAATTAAATGACTAGATACAATTTTTAGAAATTTTAACGCCTAATTTTTTTTTAGCTATTTAAAATATACAATAGAGATAATTAAAAAAAAAAAATAATGATAAAAATTAAAAATAAAAATAATTCTTGATTTACCTTTTCTCATTTTTTCAAAAATAAATATATAGTAATATACTTATTTAAATATTAATAATAAATATTATCAGGATTTATTGAAATATATAGGTTTGTAAATAAATATAACAAAAATTTGAAATGAAACTTAATGTTTCTGATATAGTCAATAGGGCGATAAAGGGCTAAAATAAAGCTGGAGGTTAATGTCTCGAAAGCTGAATCAGGTCACATCTATGACCAGAGTTCAACCAATACTCAGCCAATCAGGTCGCGAACCTTATCCAATCAGGGGCTTCGAATGTCCCGTAAACACGAAGCTTGCATACACAATAACAAGTGCCACCCTCGGAAGAGGAAAGCCTAATATCCATCAAGTATGCCTGACAAGTTGTAATGCGTGCCTCTCCACCAATTGGATTGGTTTAGACAGTGGATCAACACTAACAGCTATTCGCCATCAACAACTCAAACAAAGAGGGAATTATCTGCCTCATTATTATTCTTATTAAATACTATATTATTGAAAAAGAGAGGAACGTGGTGGGTGAATAGCTGAGAAAAATCAATAATGTGAGAAGAAGGACATTCAAACATAAAGAAAGAAAAAAATATATAAAAAATTAATCCTTTTATTGAAATATTTATCTTAATCAAAATGTATTTTTTCATTTTAAAAAGTTTCAAAAAAAATATATTAAAAAATGTAAATATTGATTGAAATAAAAAAAACCATTTCTTAAAAATATTAAAAGGGTTTATAAAAATATTTTATATATAACCAGATTAATTAATTAGAAAAATATAGATAAATATATATTTATATTATAAAGTGCTTGAATAAGTTCTCGCTGTTTTCTAACAGATGGCGTTTTCAGTAATATAAGTGGATGATATTTCTGAAACGAACGCATTTCCAGGAAATACTGTTCGTATTCTTGAACGCCAGTGTGTTTCTGTTTGCCACAGTGTCAACCACATTTTGTTCTAAGTGCTTAAAGATGTCGAGTTTCGTGCCACGAAAAGAGTATTTGCGGGGAATTCTATTGCATTATTTTATAGAGAAGAAATCAGCAGCTGAAGCACACCGAATTTTTGTTGAGACGTATGGGGAACATGCTCTGTCGGAAAAGACTAGCAGAGACTGGTTTCGACGGTTCAAAAATGACGATTTTGATCTTCAAGATAAAGAACGTTCTGGCGCACCGAAAAAATTTAAAGACGAAGAATTGGAGGGATGGGAAAAAGTAGTGTCTTGTGATGGGCTGTACTTTGAGTGATGTGTTGTGCACCACATTGTGTAAATAAAGCATTGATTTTCACAAATAAAAACAGCGAGAACTTATTCAAGCACCTTATATAATATTATAAATATATATCAATATTATTATTATTATTTATTTATTTTTATTCAAGGATTTAATTTTATTTATATTTTTTTCTTATTTTTTTTTTCAAAATTGATTAATTGAATTTCAATTTTAGTGAACAAAGCCAGGCTGCAATATAATTATTTGTAAAAGTTAATAAACTAGCGAGATAGATTGAATAGTTAATAATGATTGATTGTCATTAGATAAGGAATACATTACAGAACAATTGTTTTAATCGTATTCTTTTTATACACATATGGAACATATGTTTATTTATAGATGAGTTATCAACAATTAATTAGATATCAATTATGGCTAAAAAATAAAGTAAGACTTTATCGAAAAAACAAATCCAAGTCTGTATTTCTTCAAGCTGCGATTTTTAAATAAAATAATAATAAATAAACAATTGAATATTAAAAAAAGGTAAAATATAATTTGATATTTCTTTTTATTTATTTATATTCGTTTTTTAAAGGACAAAGATAATGTGGAAAATTAAATCAAAATGTTCAGTTAAAACTAAAATATATGTTTAAAATAGAAAAATGAAAGAGAAAAAGGAAGTTTATTCAAAAAAAAAAAAAAGCAAGAAGTAGTTGTTTATATGATGATTTAATTCACAATTGAATTGACAATGAGATAATAAAAGCAAAAAATAATGCCGATTGTGCTATAAATATTTATTCGCCAGGGATTTGTCGTGTTCAACGGGTTGCGGGGTGTAGAGGCTAGCTATTCGCCTCCATTTCCAGTTTCCACTCGCAGCAAGAGAAGAGGGATGGATGGATGTACGATATGTCCATGAGTGGATAAGCTAGCCAAGTGAAAATACATAAAAGAATGAATTGGCATCAAGCAACCAGGGATTTGCTGTTCCAGAATACGAAACAATCACACTTTTTTTCCATTTTATTAGATTTTACTTGATGGACAAAAATTAATTATAACGTCGTAATCTGATTAGTTCGTCAGGTGATAAGTGAATTTCCTAGAGGGTCCTTTTATCGAATTTTAGGGAAATTCATTAAAAAAAACCCACTTAGTAAGTCTATGTCTATTCCCCCAATCTAATAGGTTCTCTGATTTTTCATTTATTTCAAAGGGTTAAGAAATTATCATTCATACCATGAAGATTTTTTTTTTGTACTCAGGAAAAAACAATCAGTGAGATGTTAATTACTAGTCAACAGTCTGATACAAGTAATTGTCATTATTTAAGGTTCGAATTATCTTAATAAAGTATAAATTTTTGAGAGGTGATCTTTTTCATGTACGGATTTAAAATAAATGTAACTAAGTTGAAAGTTCAGTGCAACAAAGTGCTCTGATTAGATTAGAAGCTTGATTAAATATATGTATAGTCCCTTTGTACTGTTAGGTTTAATAGAATTGATTGGGCCCTGTTAATTTTTCACGAGTTAAGCAAATAAAAGATAGATTATTAGAATGTTAATGATAATTATTTTTAAAATCGTTATCATTTTTATCAAACAAAATTAATACATAAATACTTGAAGTTATTAAAATGATATAAATACTCTCGTAGAAGAATTCTTCACATAGAGTAAAAAATAAATAAATAGGTCAATAAATAAAAATATTGAATACATTTAGTCTTGTAAAATAATAAATTTTATTTTATTAGAGTTATAATATAATTCTAATATATTCTAATATATTACTGTATTCTATTCTATTATTATATCAATGAAGAGTTTTAGAAATAATAATTTTATTATAATAATTTTATATTTTATATTTATATAGCTATCTATTGAAAAATTATATAATATATATATTTGAATATGAATATATTTTCAGATATCACGACAATATATATATATTAAACGAAACTATATATTTTTTTTTTAAATTTATATTAATATATACATATAATTTAATTATTGATTTAATCAAATTATTATAATTTTATTATATATATCATATATAATTTTTGTAGCAGTTTCAGGATATATATTTTATCTAGTAAAGTGAAATGTATAATATTCAATAGTAATTAAGTCGTATAATTTTTATTATTTTGATTGTAATTATTTTAAATTTGATATATATATATATATATGATACTTTATTACTATTATTTTATAAACATTTATTTGTTATTTAGTTTTACCTGAATTTATAAAAAAAAGTTTATAATACTAACATATGGAGGCAGCTAGCCGAGAGTGTAGCATAACAATTTTCTACACAAGAAGTCGGCGTTCGATTCCAACTAAGAACAAATTTTTCTAATAAAATTTAATTTAACAACAGCTGCCTCCGACTCCAGGAACTGTCAGTTCCTGGTTCTATACATGCAGAAGGCAACGGGAAACCTCCGCATTAACATTCCCAAGAAAAATCATCATGGCTGGGCAGCTTCTAAGGCTATCCTATTCATGATGATAGCCAAACTCCGAAAGGGAGACGGCACCTTGAGAAGAATACTAACATATGTATTTATTTAGAATAAATGACTCAAAATAATATCATAATATTATTTATTATAATTCCAGTTTTATTATAATCCTATTTTCTTATTCTATTAGAATTTTCGATTTTTCAACGCATTTACATCTAAGTATGGAAGGGGATCTTAATAAAGATTATATTGAAAGTGTCAATATTTAATAAAAAAAAAAGTATATTCATCAAATTCATATACCTAAGCTTCTTTTACTTTTCTATCATAATACTAATAAGTACTTAATTTATATTTATTTTTTTTTTAAATAAAATTAGATTTATTAACAAAATGGCTTTAAATAAATTCAACTCTTTAATATTTTATCTTCTTAAGTATAGGTATAGCACTTATCAAATTTAAAAGGATGATAATTTAAGTATTTTTTTTTTTAAATTAGCAATAAAATACAATAATAAAATAAATAATTGTGATAAAAGGGATGCCTTTAGATCTTATAAATTGTTTTAATAATGATATAATGTCAATAAAAGTATAATAATTTTCTAATCCAATTTACGGATAACGCCTGGCGGTTATGCATCCAGAGGATGTCGATAAGTCGTAAATTGAAAAATTAAATTTGAACCAAGAGATAAAAGTATAGGAAAAAAAAAATATTAATTTATTCGTTCTCTATAAATAAAAATCAGAATTTTTACACACTATAAAATTGGCTATAAATAGAATTAACTTTCGTATAAAAAAAAAATTCGATTCCAATAAAAGGCTATCTAGTGAGCATTATTATTTCGCTGTGAAACATTTCTATAATTAAATTTTATGAAACTATAGATTGAAATGTGTCTTCAAATTAGCAATTTTATATGTTTTAATCAAACATTTCATTATACTAGAATGTGAATGAGACTCTAACATTAATAATTTATATCTACATTTGACGAGATCGAGTTTGTTTATTGATTATTTAGAGAAATGGAACTGGAGATGGATTTATATTCGATTCAAAATGATAAACATCAGGAAGTGAAGATAAATATTGGTATTTACCTGGACCGTCTTGTAGTGGGGTCTTTCATCACCATCACCTCTGTAATCTCGCCGTATTTACTAAAGTATTCGCGTAGACTTTCTGTAAAAAACAAAAGAAAAAATTAAAAACAATTAGTCATTTTATTTTCTAATTTGCAATCAATCATTTGATAACTAATTTTTTTAAAAAATTGAATAATACTAACTAAAGAATTAATCAAATAAATTTAATAAGTTGACCTGTGGCCAGGTCCGAACCGACCGACGGTTTGAAGTAAATTAATTTCCAGCTACAACAACAATTTCAAATAATTTTAATATATCTATTAATGTAATAAAAAACAGATATGGATACATAAATAATAAATATAAACATTTTAATTTTATTTTATTTATAATATATATGCAAGACCAGGCTGGAATGGCTGGATGACGTCATATAATTTTAAATCAAGAAAAAACTAATAAATATGATTTTTATCGAGGATAAAACCAATACAAAGTTCATGATTCGTGGTGATATGTAAAAAATCTCCTCGTGTGAAATTTGGTGTGAAAATAACCCTTCCCTTCCTATCGTCGATCGCTAATACTACCACTTCCGGTTTCAGGATTTGCACCAAAAGTTGATCAATTCATCCCACTGATACATTATAAGTAAATATACCAAATTTCATCAAAATCCGTTCAGCCGTTCAGGCTATACACATCTATACGGACAGACGGACAGACGGATGGACAGACATCATGCTAAAAATACTTTTTTCTGTTAAGAAAATGCATGATTCGTGGAGATATGTAAAAATCTCCACATGTGAAATTTGGTGTGAAAACAATACCTCCCTTACTATCGTCGGTCGGTAAAAATGATATCAGAAAATTACTATTTAAATAATGTGTTCGATATTCTAATACGTACTTTTTATCATTTATTATTGGGTCATATTAAAAGAAAAACCATATTGGTAAATGAAAATTGCCGCCTCTCTAAATAAATGTATATAAAGTGGATATAATAAGAATATGAATTACAAAACCTTGAAATTTGACCTCAATTTCATTAAAAGCTTATATTATATAATTCAATTTGTATATTTTAACAGAATTTTGAAATTTTATTATATTTATATGATCATTAATCTTACAAAAAGCAAATTAACTTTCCGTTAGGTTAATGAATTGTCCATTTTCTTTTATATAATTATTATTAATTTATAGATTTAATTATATCTTTATTAAATCAATGATTAAGAATAATTTCTAAAAAATATTTTTTTTAAAATAGCCAAGTCTGCTGATATGCCATTATTAATCAAAATATTATATTAATAACAATAATATTATGGGAATAAATGGTTGTATATCTAACAGGCGACCTGTATTCCTAGCTAGTTCAAATTAACACAGTTCTTTATGTTTATATATTGATTAAAAATTAATCTCTTGTTATTGTAAAAAAAACCCTATTTTTAGTAAAGTATAAGAATAATATTTAACTAATCCATGTATGTTTATTTATATGTTTGTGTGTAAATATGACATGTTCTTTTTCTAAACCACAATAAGTAAATACAATTAGTTAAGAAATTATCAATTGAATCTAAAATGTCATTAATAATTCAATTGAATATTATATTTTAATACTAAAGAAAATTGTCCATTTTGCATTATATTTACTTGGCAATTATATAACAAAGAAGTTGAATCAAATATTAAATTAATAAATAAATTATAAAGTTCTTTGATTTGAAACTTTTGAGAAGTTTTTAAGGTAAAAAAAAAAAAATACGCATTTAACAAAATAATTGGTACATAAAAAATTTTATTTGCAATAAAACTTCTTTTATATATTTTCTCATTTGTTTGGCATTAGAGAACAATCTGCAGGATCATCTCTCTATATTTATTTTTAATTTGTTTTTATATAATACATATATAATACAACTCGTTTTGGTTTGTTGCAAAGATAGAATTTATTCAAGCAATTTATTATTCCTATGAATCAATTCCTCGAAATGTCATCTTATCTTAAAGAGGTCTCCAAACGGGGGAATTTCAATCCGGTGGTGGCGTATACATCGGATTGGCCAATCAGTCAGGTTAGCGGCTTCTCTGTATATTTGATACTTATTTAGAGTCAAATAAAAGCGCACATTAATATATTTCCATATTATTTTGATATTGATATCCTGAATTGGAATAAAAGAAGGATTATGAGAATAAATAATGAGAGCGATGAAGAACAATAAAAGAAATGAAGAGGCGTACACTCAGCAAGGACGAATAGAGATAGAATAAATGTCAAGATTCTTGTCTTTCACACATTCTCCTCTCTTCTCTACCAACCCCATCTACATTGCTTCCGTTGAATGTTGTTGTTTAGCGGTCGTTGAAGATGTAACATAACTCCTATAAATCTTCAAGGTGTTTGACCCGCATTCGAGCACTCCGCAGTTCTGACTCATCTTCTCCCCTCTTCCCCTCTCCCTGCCACACTCGCACTCTTCTACTTCCTCCTGATGATGTTTTCCTCTCTCTTGTAGTTAATTTTCTAGTTCTTTCCCACCCTCTCTCATTCTCTGTCTCTCTCGTGGCTCTTAGTTTTTGTACGTTTTTTAAATATCATTTAGATTAACATTAATATTATTTTTGTGCTAAAGAGTTTATAAAAGGGTTTTTTTTTTTGGAAACCAGATGATAAAAATAAAATATCTCACCAGAAATAAAGAAATAAATAAAGTATAAAAAGAAAATAATGGATAACTTTTTAATTTTATTCTAGATTTTTATTGAATATTTTTAATTATAATGAAATTTGAGAAAATGCAAAGTTAGAGACTTGAGACAATTTATAAAAATTAACGGTATAAAACTATAGATAAATTAACAATATATACATTCATTAATAGTATTAATTTAAATTAATTGATATATTTATTATTAAGTTCATTTATTAATTTTTTTAGATCATAGTTAATTCCCTCCCTTAAAAGAAAAGAAGAAATATTCAAATATATAGAAAGAATAAATAAAAATTAAGTTAAATATGATCTAAATATTTTATTAAATTAATTAAAATGAGAACTTTTAGAATAAATTATTTAATTGAAATGATATTTGAATATTAGAATTTAAAATAAAAAGTTAAATATTATAATAATTCTTTGATTGGGAATCGCTAGTTATATACATTGTGTAAAACGAGTCCGCCTGGCTCATGAATGAACAGGGAGAATTATATATAAACTTTAAAAAATTAATTTCTGCGGTTATTGATTAGATATTAATAAAATTTATAGCCTATGTACTATAGAGGTATATAAGAATATTGTGATGTAATTTCATAGAAATCGTTTCAGTCAATTTTGAGTCTATAACATTCTTATTTTCCGGACAGACAGACAGACATGAAAATTCTAAAGTCACTTTTGGATTCTAGAGGTTATGAAACGCGAAGATATGCAAAAATTTTTAAATTCTGAGCAATGAGCAGACAAAAACCTTTTTTTATATATATAGAAGAAGATATATTCAAAATAAAATGTTATTAATCTTTACTTTTTCTTCAATATTAAAACTTTAAAAAAATGAATTGATTATACTTGTAAAGAAATTGAATATAGAAAAATATTCTGAATTTCAAATTATCTGGTCTGAAAATAGAAAGGAAAAAAATTGACAGGGAATATTTGTCGAACAATTGCGACGCAGCACTTTTACAAAGCAAATAGGTAAAAACCTATGAAAAGAGATTTCCTTGACCCGAAAAGCTTTGAGTTTGGGGGATGAGAATGACAGGGGAGGAAGGATAGTAGATAAGAGAGAGAGAGAGAGAGAGAGAAAAAAAAGAGTCAATTCGGTGGGGGTATTTTATTAAAGGGAAGTAGGCAAATTTATTGATCGTTGGACACAACAGGGGAATTGGTTTTATCGAGTAAATCAAGATGATTGCGGTTTGAGCCTGGCAAGCCAGCATGACCAAAAAAAAGATAAGAGACCAAAAAGAGGGTGGAGAGACGAAACTCTCTGACAAACATTAAAGAATAGACGCTGACAAATAAATAATGATTTACTTAAAATATTTTTTTAAAAAAATACTGAACAAAAGATCGCATCTTCGTTGTCAACATTGATAAAAGTTATTTAACTTCTATTTTATAGATAACACCAGCCAGGACCTTCACCGAATTACCCACAGAAGAAGAGAAATAAGCCTACTCTCTCTCTTTATAAGATCCAATGAAATCAATTTCACTATTTTCAATTTCTTCTTTTGATAAAGAATGAATAAAACAAGCATATTTTATTCGTCTCTAGATAAAACAATATATGACTATTCATTTTATTTTTATATACTATCTCTTAATATGTATTTTTCTTTTTTTATTCTCCTGTGCAATAATAAATACAAAGTTTATAATCGAATTTCTTTAATGTTTGTATTGCGTGTCTGGAATTAGTTAAAAAAACAATATAAATAAATCATATATATATATATATTATATTTTTTATGTTTCAGTTGTGATCCTCTGAGAGGATGATTAGATTCGAATATACAAATTCAAGTAGTAGAAATAATTTTATATACCTCTAAATATTATTTTGTATGTATTAAACACAAATGTTTATAATAGGTGTTTTATAAGAGGCTATATATATATATATATATATATTAATATATAAGAAAAATACTCTAAGAAAATATAATAATTTTTTAGATGTGGCTATTTATACATACAGTATGTATACGCAATTGGATATTTATACATACCGTATGTATAAGAAATTAGTTCTTTGTAGTTACGTTAAGTACTAACTAACCAAAATGTTTATAATAATATTATATTACATTTTATTTTAATTTGATATCTATTAAGTCAATGTTTACAATTATTTTTATTAATTATATCAACTATTCTATTATACTAATAAATATTATTCAAAGCGATTATTTTTATTAATAAACCCATATTTCTATATTCACTTGAATAAGGAAGCAATGAGAAATGAATGAATTGAAATGTTGAATAGTGATACATTTTATATTAATTTTAATTTCTATTAAATCAATGTTTACTATTATTTTTATTAATTATATCAATATTATTTATATTCTTATTAAAAAAACAAATTGTCATTGGTATCTATTTGAAGTGTAAAAATAAACAGTAGTTTAAAATATGAATAGCTAATTTCTTATACATACTGTATGTATAAATAGCCACATCCTAATTTTTATTCGATATATGAAGATTTTTCAACTATTTAACTCAGTGCACATTTGACAAGCTTATATATATTTATATAAATGTATATAAATATAATTAAATATATTTAGGGTGAAAAATTCTGAAATGTTCAAAAGCTTAGTCAAGAAAACGTTTGACCTTTTTTTTAATTTTTTTTTAGAAGCAAATTGAAAAAATTTTGAAACAAAGTACGAATTGTCCTAAATATTTCAAAAAAGGGGACAATAGGCTGTCCCGAAGACTTTTTTCGGGACGCCGGGACAGAGCACCTAAAAACGGGACAATCCTGGAAAATCGGGACGTTTGGTCACCCTAATTAATTATAATATATTGTAATGATATATATCATTAAATATAAATTTAATTCTTTCTAAAATTAATTTTTTTGGAAAGGAATGATATTCTATATAAATATCATTAATAAAAATTTAATTCTTTTTCAAATTCATTTTTTGGAAACGAATTAACATAGATATATTTTTTGATTATTAAAGTGTAAGTAGATATTGATTCTTAAGATGGTTTATGAATAGATTTTGTAAATGTATCAACTTTATTTTATAAGCTTAACTAAATAGAGGGAAATGGAAGGTAATGCGAGAGAGAGAAGGGGTTGAAGACTTGGGTCGGTTTCTCCTTAAGGAATCGATACAAGTTATTCAATTCATGTTTAAGTCGAGTGGATTAACTAAACAAAATGGATTTTCGGAGAGGAGTCTTGACATCGGGGTTGGGTTGGGAGGTGGCAAGGGGAATTAATGGTGGCAACGTAGATAGATAGCGGCATCCAATCAGGCCCACGTCAGGCCCGAGCCTCCCAGCGACGTTCATTACGAATTATAATAGCTGACACGAGAAATGATTTAATTAGATGCCGAGGCATCTGACATGAAACTGTGAACGGCCTCGCGGTGACCGAAGTCGCGGCTCCACTTGGCACAGCCAATGAAAACACGATCCAGCTCCCCCTCTCTATTTATGAAATATATTTAGGTCAAATTTGTTCATCCAAGTATAAAATTAACTAGCTCTAGATAAAAGAACAACTTTTTTTTTTAAATTATTCCCAAATTTATCAAAAGAGCAGTTCTCTATTAATTAAACCCAAAATAATTATTTGTAGAACTGAACCTTTCATAAGAAACAATTGATGGGTCTTTATAATTAGGAAGAGATTATTACAAACATACTAACTATTTTGTATTAATTTCATCTTTTTATTGTGTTTTTACTATCTGGCCAGAGATAGTATTGCGATGATGAAAATTTTCGATATCGCGATTTTGATGTTATTATAAGTTTTGAAGGTCCCTGAATCATTCAAAGTTGAGAAAAATGTCTGTATATGTGTATGTAGAGAAGATTACGCAAAAACGGTTTGAGCTAGAATGATGAAATTTGGTACACGGGCATTATTCAAAATTCGGAGTTTTCTATCAACTTTTGAGAAATGTAGCTCTTTCGTAAGTGGATACCTACCACGTTTTGATTTGTTTTCCTGTCCGTAAAAATAAAGATATATATTTGATGATTTTTCAAAATTGTATGAAACTGCATTTGGGCTTGATTGAATGGCTGAAAGTACCGCAATTAATTTTTTAACATGTTGACTGCCATCACGCGCCAGCACGTGGGGTGGTGCCATTAACAAAGAGCCAAACACGCTCTGGTTTAATAAATATTATTTATTAATTTAAATTTATAATTTATAATTAATTAAATTTAATTTAATATATAATATATGTGTTAATTAATCCAATTCAAGTTTGTGACATAGTCGGGTGGAGACATTCCAGATTTTTTTATTTAAACTATAATATATTTGCATTAATTTTTCTATCAATTTAAGGTAATTTAGTATATATCAATTATTAAAAAAACATCTACTTTCCATAATATAAGTCTTTATTGATTTATTTTTATGTTTTAGATAGATTTCTAAAAACAATCCGTTTAAGTAATATCTAATTAGAATAAATTTATTATAAATAATCAAATTTTATTTTTAACTTTCAGAATAATCTTACATTAATTATTCGATTATGTTAATAGAATAACCAATTGAGAGATCTATAAACTCAATTATAACATTTTATTACAATAGAACTATTGTATTAGGAGTATTGAAGGGCTGTCTCTAATTTGAATGGAATCGTTAATGCATAGTTCAAGAGAGGTTACTGAATAATCTAAATTCTTTACTAATAAGTTTTCTACTCTTCTAATGAAGAACGGAATCGTATCCCAAAGATTAAATTTGCCCCCGTGTATTGAATAAATGGTGATTTTGGTAGAATAATGCTTTTCAAGCGTCATCTATAATTTGTTTAAGATATGCAGGAAGTTAGGCGAAAGAGAGCCTGAATGAAGTTGTACAATGTTATTTGTGCTTTACGGAGTAAATCTAGGAATAGAATTTGCAAGTTGCTCACTTGCACGGGGCTGATGTGAGCTCCGGGACAATCGGATTGGCTAACTAACCGTGAACTTGTTAAGATGGAAATACCGGGAGACCTTCGAAACACCAACCTATAAGAGGTCATGAATGCCACCCTTTGCACACTCTTCGAGGGTGGCAATTGCCAAGTCGGGTCAGGTGCGATCCTGGATTGTCCATGATTAAAGGTAGTCGCAACAAGCAGCACTAATTGGAAAATAGAGGCTGCAATGCCCACAGCCCTTTGCCTATTCATTTTGTTGACCAAACAATCTCAACAAAAATAACCCTCTGATTCTTAATACTCTGATGATATTATAAATAACCAATTTATAAAAAATTATCTCAGTCAAAAGTAAAATAATACTATAAGAATAATAGTTAGAAATTATAATATAGATAGTCGTGTGATGGAAGGGCGTCTACCGAAAGATATAAATAGAGTGATTGATGAATATCTAGGAAGAGAGGGGGAGAGAGAGAGAGAGAGAGAGAAAGAAGATTAAGGACAAAGTAAGGGGGCAGGCCTAACGTTCTTTCAAGCTGAAGGGTAATCGACTTCTGGTCGGCCCCTCCTTTCCTTCTCATGTCATCTTAATCCTACTCTTTCATTCTACACCTTTTTGTATTCTCATTGACCAAATTGATAAGTAAATATATGTGTTGATCTTGTTTTAAGAAAAGGGAAAAAAATGTAAACTGTACAAAAATGATTATTTAATAATATGCCACTTTTGATATTACTCAAATGTAAAGAGTTCTTATAATCAATTCAATCACACTTTTGAATCACTATATGTATATTCTTCAAAGAATGATTGATTATTTATAAGATCGTTGAAAACCGGCAGAACCCCAACTTTATAAATAAAATAAATAATAAATAATTAATTTTTAATTTATGCAAACCAAACTATTTTTATATTATAGAAGTATTTTTTAGAAAAAGTGAATTATTTTTTTTTTCACTTAAAAATATTACTAAACAATTTTGCAGAATAGATTTTTATTTGTTTACTATCAACTGGTTTTCAAATCCAAATTTGAGTCTATTTTATCTCCCCTCCCTCCCTCGCTCTCAGTAAATGAAAATATTTTAACGTATTGTTTTGCAAATTACAACCTTAAAAATTATTATTATTAGATTTAATTATTTCTATTTTTTTTTTTAATATTTATATTTGTAAAATTAAAATTAGAGATAGAATAAATATTAAACAAGGCAAAATTAATGTATACCTCTGTATAATGTTGTTTTAATCTTAAATTAAAAATAATTTTGTTATAAATACATTTTTTAATGAAGATTATTTATCCAAAAATAAATAATATTTAATATTTGCTTTTGTTATGAAATATACTATAAATGAATTATTGACCTTTTTACAAGGGTATTATCTGAAATGTTTGACATGTTCAATTAATTAATTAACATCAAATAGAATGAACAAATTCGCAATCAATGCTTTATGATAATCAACTAAATGAAGAGGAAAATATCTATTCAATCATAAAAATAAATACAATAATTATTAAAAAAGTTGTATACTCCTTTTTTAATTTAAATAATTTTTATTTTAAATATGTAAGATATGTATCTATATTAATATATATATGCAATTTTAATAATTTACAAAGATTATATTAGTTTAATGTTTATTTTATATTTTTAAATATTTTTAAATTTAACAAATTAAAAGATTATTAAATAAATCTTATTTATTATAGATAACGAAAGATCAAGATGAGATAATATATGATTTTTATGTTTTGAGAAATATGAAATACATATGAGTGATAGTGTTTGATTGTATATGTCTTTTGAAAAAGAAATTATATCTATTTTTTAATATTAAAAGTTTATATAATGAAATATTAAGTATTTGTAGTCGAATGCCCTTTTGGAGCACTTAAAACAGTATGTAGATTGAAATTTACAATAATTTCATAATCAGATAAAAAAAAATAATAACAAATTTTATAATTTTGGTATAAGATACAAAATGTAAAATATTTAATAATAATAATCATTAAATCGATATTAAATGTAATTATATAACTATTAAAAGTAATTATTTTTAAAGGTTCAAGTATTTAATAATCAAATAAACAATCTGTAAAGAATTTTCCCCATTATCAAGTGTAAAAAAAAGAAAGAGTTCCTTCAAAGCAACCCTCTGGCTTGTTTTCAACTCTCTGAGATTCTCTCTCATTGTAAAAAATATACAAGGAATAATGAGGGTTTACCTCGAAAGGAGGTTCTGGGTGTTTTTGCGGAGAAAGGAATAAAGAATATAGATATAGACGACGGCGGGTGGGAAAAAGAGGAGAGTCAAAACAATAAAAAGTTGAGAGTAAAAGGAAAGAGATAAAAGAGGACAGGGTCGAAGAGGCCGGAGACGAATAGGCTCCAACAACGGGAATGCGGAAAGTTTTAATTCACTTTGTAAAAGTTGCCCCGAACCGCTCTTACACCCGCCACCCCAATCCCAAACGCTTTCACCCGAAGCATATCCAGGGCAAAAAAGGTAGCTGGCCAGTGGGAGTTTATATTCTACCCTGAAAACCTGGATACGCAGACATCCAAGATTTATTTAGGTTTTTTTTTAATTTTATTTCATTTTAATAATTATATTCATTTGGAAATCTTTTAAGGAATATTAATAAATGGGAAAGTAAAAAAAAAAAAAAATCATTAAATTAAATTATAGGAAAAAAGTTTTGTTAAGAAAAAAATGTTAAAAATGTTAAATCAGATTAAATCAGAAAAGATTTTGAAATAAAAATTATTTATATAGCTATATACTTATATTATATATATATTATAAAACAAGAGAGGATTTTTTTTTATATAATTTCATTTCAATCATGTTTATATAATTAAATATTTTATATAATTTACCAAAAGCAGAATTAAAATGAATTATAAAAAAAAAACATTAAAAATCTTAAGAAATTAGATTTATAAACTTATCATTATTTAAATTTTATTAATTTTTTGATTAATAAATTAAAATTGTTTATTCGTTAAAAATGATAATAAATGATAATGTATTACTCTATATAATATAGTGTTTACTAAAAATGTTTACTATAGGCTCTCTAAATTACAATTGAAATAAATTTCTAATGAAATTTTAAGAAAAAAATTAACTATGGAAAAAAGTTAATCCTTCATTTTCAAATGTAATCAATAAAAATCTGGAGAAAAAATTCACTTATTATTTATTTTAATCTCTTTAAATTAAAATAGATATTATTCCAAAATTAGACAAATCACTAATTATATAACTAATGATATAATTAGATATAACTACATATATGTGGAATAACTCGAATTAATGTGCATGAGTTCAAACCACATGTTAATTTCAAATTTGAGGTGAAAAATGAGAATCAAGGAAGATTGAAATATCGAAAAAATCCACCAGAATAAATCCCAGTTATAATCTGCTCCCGAGAGAAAAAAAAATCAAACAAATCATCCAAAATCCATATATATGCCAAAATATATATATGAATAATAATAATTATGATTATTATTATGTTAATATTATAAAACTTTAGGACAACTATTATTACAACGTTCACAAAATGTATCCTACTTAATTATTTTGATATTCATTTTTTATATAAATTTATAAACACATTAATTAAGTAATTAAATCTTTTCAATTTGATATTTTCAGATGTAAGCAAGCACTTTCTAAGAATCAATGGAATTTTTAAATTATAATATATTACTTATTAGAGATTAATATTAGATTATCCTCATTACATTTAATCAATTATCCTTTGACTCTAATACACCTATATACCTCCATAAATAATTTGATTAGCCTTTAAGAATTGATTTATGGATTAATTCAAGTAATTCGTCTAATCGGAATTGAACTATAAGCAAAGCCTATACTAAAAATACTCAGTAATTTAAAAAATAAGTATCATTCCAAAACAAAATTTAAGTAAAGTTAAAATGATAGTAAACTTTTTATTTATTTATATTAATATATTAGTTAATTTGGCAATGAAATTTAATCTAATTAAAGTTTGTGTTCGAATAATGATGATAACATCATCCTGGACACATTCTTATTTTTAGGAGTTTGATTTTATAAGTAATTCACTTAGTATTTAGCAAATTCAATTTTGTATTTTAAATTAGTGAAAATTTAAATATTCATAGATAGAATTAGTGAAGTTCAAAAGGCGACTTATTTGAGAGAAAGGATTAGGTCATCAAATGTTTGTTTCTTTAAAGTTCAAATGTTAAATAGCTCCCAGTAAGAAAACAAAATTAATTCAAAAATAAACTTTTTTCTTGAAAAGTTGCAAGAGAGCCATTATAAAATACTCAAAAACTTTTTTTCTTTCAGTTCTTTCAAGAGATTTAATAAATAAAATATTATTTTATAAAATAATAATAAATTATCATATTTTTTTTTTATTTTAACTTGATAAATTTCGAATTTATTTTATTTTTTATTTAATAAAAAAAAACAATAGAAAATCGGAAGCTCTTTAATGTTAAATTTCTTTTGAAATACTTCTATAATAAAAACTTTTTAATTATGCTACCTAGAAAAATTTCCAAAAAGTTAGTAAAATTAAATAATTTTTCTTAATTTCATAGAATAAAATTCAAATAAAAAAATAATATTATTTATTTATATTTACTCTTAAACGAAATGCGTGTATCTTAGAGCAAGAAAAAAAAAGTAAAATATACAAATTGACTATTTCTTATTCAAAGTACTCGAAATTTGGAATAGCTATAGGAGAGGGAGTGAATAGGCTTGGGTGAAAATGAATCGATTCTCTCCTTTTGAATAGATAGCTTTGAAGTTGAATGAATTCTTTCCAAATAAAATTGAATGTGAATCCAACACGACGTTATCGGCAAGAGTTTTTGAGATCTCTGATGCTAGAATTTTTTGGCATCGAATATCTCAGGCTCTTGAGTAAATTTAGCTCAGGCAAGGAGGGTGTGGCATTTGTGTTGGTGTGTTTGTGTATCTGTGCCAGAAATGGTCGAGTTCTCTGGCGAAGTTTTTCTAAATGTGAAAATCATCAAGTGTCATTTGCGGAAGCACAATAAAATATTTCAAAAAAGGGTCAGGAGAAGGAAATAAAATTTCATTCACATGTGTACCTGCTAGGTTCATTAAGGTCTATTATAAAATTGAA